>OZ024760.1:32528116-32850616 GCA_964016885.1 Eledone cirrhosa
AGTGCTTTATTTCTTCCCTTTTGTGGGCAGAAATTGCTTTTATTTCTAACCAGTGATTCGTCTTCAGTGTTGGTGTCGTTGTGGAAGAATTCCGTTAGTCGCAGCTTTCGGCAGTATTCCATGATATCATCCTTCATTTCGGGGAAGTTTGGTTTACGTGGTGTAGGTGTAAATTTCAGGCCCTTACTTAAAATGTTGATTTGTGTGTTGGTTAGAGGTGTCTTTGAGAGGTTGATTATTTTTGGTTTCTCCTGAGGGGGGGCCATCGAGTATCCTGGTATTTCAGGCTTTTCCCTAAAAAAGGAATGTAGTTTTGTGTGTGATTATATTTTGTTGGTCTGTTGCGTGTGGGTCTGTGTGTATGTGTGTATGTATATGTATGTGTGTGTGTATGTATGTGTGTATATGTATATATATATATATATATATATATATGTATATGTATATGTATATGTATGTGTGGATGAAGGTATGTGTGTATATATAGGTGTAAGTGCACTAAATCCTTTTCTATCACGCTCCACTCTCCTACCCATCACAGGAAGATATGTGTGTGTATATTGCTTCCACCCCCTCACTGACCAGCAGCTGGCGATTGCTAAATCTGACCTTTATAAAATAACCCACACCCCAAATAACTTCTCATTCACTACCAGAAAGGGACACAGCAGTCAACCTGTTGTTGCTACCTAGATGAAAACTGCTATGAAATCCCACAATGAATTTTATACTTGAATTTTCAAGTCTCAAATTTTAACTCTTCGTATTATTAATTTTTCTTAATATTAATCAACATTTGAAAAGATGGCTTTTGCAGACCCATCGAAACCGGTCATTTTTTATACCCTTTATTATTTCCTTACCTTATAAAATTATGTTTTTTCACAAAAAAGTATTCTGTCTCTTATATATTCCATGTGCCATTACCAACCTCAATTTTCTCTATATATATATATATATATATTTTATAGTTGAGACAGAAAACAAAAAAACGTGGAAGCGAAGAGGCAGTACAAATGTTAGTATTAGTTTCACGCTTGAGAGTGGGGGACGACGTTTCGGGCTTAAGCCCTTCATCAGGAGAAAAGTGGGCAGGAAAAGAGTTGTGAGGGGGGGGGGGGGGGGTGTGAAAAGACATTAAAAAAGGGGGGGGGGGGAATATATATATATATATAGAGAGAGAACAACTACAACAGTAACATCTGATATTTTGTGTAAATTTCAGCCTTGACTGAAATACCTCCAGCAACCTCCTCAGGCGACAGTAAACCAGACTTTTGTTTTACTCCAAGTAGAGGATCCCTTTTTAAGAACTCAACCCCGTCTAATGAACAGCCTTGGTGCAAGTAAGTAAACCTTCTTAACCTTTCCTTCTGTTGAAGGGTCTAGACCCCTAAACTTTAGAAATGTCTTCTCACTTCCCAATTAATATTATTTTAGGGCGGTGGATTGGCAGAATCGGTAGAGCATCAGACTATATGCTTTGAGTTCAAATTCTGCCAACATTAGCTTTGCTTTTCATCCTTATGGGAGTTGATAAAATATGATACCAGTCACACACTGGAGTCGATTTAATCGACTTTCCCCCTCCCCCCTTCAAACATTTGCTGACCTTGAGCCTAAATCAGAAACCATTTTATTTTCATAACTTTATAGTTTTTCATCTTTTCTCACACTGTTCCTCCCCCGACTCCTCAAATATGCTGTCCCTCCCTTCCCCCTGACCCATCTGAGAAGTCAGTAGCCCTGTTTGATGGTGATATTGCTCTCAGCCCATCTGAGAGGTTTGTAGCCCCACTTGAGTACTCACTTCAGCTGGGTGCCCTACCTATTACAAACCACTTTACAGAGTGGACTTGATGTATTTATTATGTAGATTATGTAATTTGGGGAAAAACTAAATTTCCTCAGCCAAATTCTTGAAATTTACTTCCATTATTTCATTTCCTTGTTTCAACAGGAACTTGGCATCAGGAGATGCCGGCCATGTGAGAAAACCCCAGAGGAATTCTTTACTTGATTGTTCAAGTGTCACTTCAGATAACTCCCCATTCAGCCGAGTTGAATCTCAGTCGACATTGAACCAGGGTTTGTTAAGAAGATCTGATCCAGTAAGGACCCCACCAAGACACCGCCCGACAAGCCTTTCATCCTCAAACAGTGATTCAAACCACTTGCCATGCAGCTCTACATCAGCTCCATCAGGGCTCAACTCTGAGCACACTGCTAAAGATAACCCTTCCATAGATATTTTCGAGAGCTTGAACTCTGATAAGGTCCTATCAACAAAAGTTTTTCGGAACAAGTTTTTACAGCAGCGAAGGCAGTCGGATCCGGTTTGTTCGATGTCCAAAACGGAAGCCAGCAACATGATCACTCCATCCTTACGCAGTCGTGGAAATCTCTCCAGTAAAACACACTTCATCAGTCTGAACTCTCTAGATGAGTCACTTTGTTTGAAAGATCAACTTGATCCCCAGTTTAGGCCAGAGAGAAACTCTTTACACAATACTAATGGTCCTTATGACTTTTAAAGGTCTTCTGCTGTGATCATCATCATCATCATCATCATCTTCATCAAATATTTTATTTGTGTTTGTTGAAAAATACTTCTATTTTCGTTCTATTTTGATTGTTTAAAGTTATATCAAAATTTCTGCTGTGATCACAAAATTGTAAATATTTATTTATGGAGAATTCTTGTTTGTTTTTTTTCTAGTTTTTAAGAAAATTGTTTTAATACCTTTCTTAAATTTCAATTTCTATTTTGTTTTTTAATTATTTAAAAAAAAAATTACTTTGTTCCATTTCTGAAATAAACATTTTCTCTCACTCCCGTCCAAAACAGAAACTTTTGTAAATCATCTCTGTAAATAGTTCCAGGTTTTTATATCAAAGCTATTGGCTGTCTTAACTCTTTATTATGCATCTTCCCCTCTCCCGCATAATTTGAATTTTTATAAAACATTATATAAAACATATCTGTTGTTTTGTTGTTATTTGCTTCTCTCCTTCGTCACCCTCTTTCTTATACTATCACCCCAGATCCCCCAAAACACCTATACTCCTTCCCACATATCCATTTAAATATATCCTCCCATCACAAAAACTTCATCTTCTTCTCTATTGCACTTGTCTTTCTCCGTGACCTTCTCACCTGCCTGTGGGTCACACCACAAGGGTTTTGACCCTCTCACCTGCCTAGCATAGACTTTACCAGTAAGGCTTAACAAAGAGATCCCTCTGTAATTGTAACAGTCTCTCTTGTTTCCCTTTTTGAAAATTGGGATTATCCTTCCCAATTACCATTGCTTAGGTGCCTTTCCAGAGATCCAGGCCACCCAGCACACATGAGTCAGCCAGAGAATACCTTCTCCATTTAAAGCTTTTAACATCTTGGGCCAGAGATCATCTTCCCCAACGGTCTTGCCACATTTAATCTCTTCAACTGCTCTTGTAACCTCAGCCTCCAAGAGATTAGTCACTGCTCCCAAATACATCTCATGTACATCAGAAGATGCTGTTGTGTTTGGGTTTAGATCAACAAAGTATTCTCTGCACCTCTCTGAAGAGAAGATAACCCTAGACGCATTCTTGATAGCAGGTGTGGAGGAAGGCTTATTACAAAGTCTGCGGATGGTCTGCCAGAACACTTTATTTGCTGATCTGAAGTTGGATTCCAGCTTCACCCCAAAGTCCTCCCCTGTCTTAACTTTGGACGCTTTTACTGTCTACGTTGTGATTCTTCGTGCCTGCTAGTACCACAAGTGCAAGAAGGAGGATTTATTTCCAAGCCTCCTTCTTTGCTCGGATGTCATCTTTGACCTCTCGATTGAACCAAGGTGTTCTACCATTCGGCGCCACACCAAACCTCTTTTGCTTGCAGCATTTAACAGCTGAAGCAGAAACTGCTGTGCTGAACAATCTCCATTTTGTCTCAAGATCCTCAATTTACTCAGGGAATTATTTGAATTTGGATACAATAGTATCTACATACCTGGTCCTCTCTTCCTTATCCACCAGTACTTTCCACTTTATCCTGTAGGTCACCCTAGACCTGCCAGTTTTGTGGTCTTCTTTGTCTTTAGGTAGTCTCAAGTTGTATATAGATGGTGATTAGTTTTCAGCTCAGCTCCTCAGTTAACACAAACGTCCAGCACAGAATCGAAGAGATCAGAGACAATAACAAAATCAATTATTGATCTCTGTCCCTGATTCCCCTTATACCATGTATATTTAAGTATATTCATAAGAGATTCCTTTGCTAGAACAGAAGTTTAATAAGGCCTCTCCATTGAGATGGGGGTCACCATTCCTTCCATATCAGGTGGTCAGTGCCAACATTGAAGTCTCCCAATAGGATATATGACTCGGTCTTAACTACATCTAACTCTGCAGTGACTTCAAGGGAGGACCTGTATTCGGACTCCTTTGGTGCATAGGCTGAAAGATAGGTCTCTGTGGATGGTCTAAGCTTCAAGAGACAAACCGTCCCTCCTAAGGGGTTCTATATTTACATTTACACACACACATATATTATATATTAAATGAGAAAAAACTTTAATTACTAATTAACCTTTAATTAATATATATGTGTATGTATATCGAGTATTCCACGACATGATACATCTGCTGTCATGTACGAACACAAACCAGTTGTTGATCTCAAAATTCAAATTTACATCAGTTATTTCCCCTTGTTTTATTTCTAAATATGCGTTCTTAGCAAAATTTGTTTTTTCTTGGATCGAGCAGCGCCGGGCGACCTCCGCCACATGAGACCAGCCCAGTCTCTACCCTGTCAACGCCCACCCACCTCTATCCTCCGTAGGTGTCCAGTCCTGTCTCCCCAAAAGAAATGGGACGTAATCCTTTACAACTTGATTTCAGACGAGCTGGAGCGCCGGCTCGACCAGCACCGTCTTGTATGTCCCCCCCCCCCCCATATATAAATATTGTTATACTTGGGGAGGGTCATATTATTGTAATAATATTGCCAGAAATAATAACAGAACACACTGTTTGGTTGGTTTTCGCATCTATATCTTTTATATCTCCATTGTTAATTTATTTGGCAATCAATGTTCATCATTGACTGACCAACGTATTTCCTGGTGTCAAAGACGCTACTGTTTCCCTAAAATAAGTCTCAGAAATTTACCCTGTGTCCTGGAGGTCGAAGGTTGTTTATTATTTTTTTTTTTATTTTTGGCTATCAAAATTAGGGTGGGACCTCGAGGACGAAACGTCTTTGGCGCCGGGAAATACCTATATATATATATATATATATATATACCGTAAGTTATTCAGGGTGGAATCGGAGGTAACCACAGAAAGTAAGGTACTCAATACATAGCAGAGTATAAAAGTTTTAATATAGAAGAGATTCTACAGGACTAGAACTGTTTCATTCGTGAGAAATCATCAGGAATCTGACTGTCCAAGTAAATATGGTGATATTTATATCTTTTCTGGTGGTAGGAGAGGGTGGAGAGTGGGATGGGTGGAGGTCATTGGTTGAAAGAAAAGGGAATTCATTAAAAGCTAATTCTTTAAGTCTATAGTTTATATTTAGAGTGACAAAGGCAGAAAGGATTCTATAAACAAGTTCAGATTGGGGTGCCACTCCTTATTTTTAAGTTTCTCTTAAGCTAACAATGCCTATATTTCAGTTGTCTATAAGATGGTTGGGCGTCGGTCATGGTTGATGGATTGAAAGAAAGGGGAATTCTTTAAAAGCTAATTCTTTAAAGCCTTACTTAGAGTGACAAAGGCAGAAAGAATTCTATAAACAAGTTCAAATTATAGGTGCCTCTCCTTATAGCCAAGTTTCTCTTAAGCTTTATTTCAGGTGTCTACAAGCGCGCGCACACACACACATATATTTACATATATATATATATATATATATACATACATGCACGCACACACCCACATACATACATATATATATATATTATAATAATTGTTTCTACTTTTGGCACAAGGCCAGCAATTACCCAGTGCATTACTGGTACTTTATTTTATTGACCCCGTAAGGATGAAAGGCAAAGTTGACCTCGGTGGGATTTGAACTCAGAAGGGAAAGGGCCATAATTATATATAATAATAATAATGATACTATAGTTATGTATATACTATAAACAACTATAAACAGGAAAGGTCAGTAATTTATTTCTACCTTATTACCAGTAACAGAAATAGCTCAATGTAAGAACAGCAGGTGTTTTACAGAGTAGGAATATAAATTACACAATTATCAAAGTTATGTTCAAATCATTTAATAGCTGACAATCGTTTCTTCCAAACTTTCGTTTGGAGTCATTGGAGCATTATCAATGTTTGTACATGTAATTAACCTCCTTTTTGATAATGCTCCGATGACTCCAAACGAAAGTTTGGAAGAAACAATTGTCAGCTATCAAATGATTTGAACATAACTTTGATAATTGTGTAATTTATTTATATATATATATATATATATATATGTAGGAGGTGAGTTTTATTGTAGCACAATAAAGCAATGCAAATATCGGATAAGTAGCACTCAACAGTTTATTGGACTGGAGGATATATATAGTTCTTATATATATATATATATATACACACACACATACATACACTCATATATATATATCATCATCATCATTTTACGTCCGCTTTTCCCTGCTTGCAAGGGTGGGACGGGAACTGATTCTGGGTTGATTTCTACAGCTGGATGCTCTTCCTAACACCAACCTCATTTACAGTGAGTGCTGGGTGCTTTTTTGCCGTGGCACCTACACGACCACTTTGCAGTGGAATGATAGGGACCCCAGTCCCTATCATCTCATTTCTACAGCTGAGTAAACTGGAGCAATGTGAAATAAAGTGTCTTGCTCAAGGAAACAACACATCACCCGGTCTGAAAATTGAACTCTCAGCCTTTCGATTTCAAGCCCAATGCTCTAACCACTAAGCCATGTGCCTCCATACATATATATATATATATATATACACACATATATATAAACACACATCAATAGAAATTAGTTTTCAACTACAAAAACAAATAATTGTTTCTACTTTAAGCACAAGGCCAGCAATTACCCAGTGCATTAGTGGTACTTTATTTTAGCGACACTGTAAGGATGAAAAGCAAAGTTAACCTCGACGGGATTTGAACTCAGATCGTAAAGAGACGTAACTATGCTGGAAAGCATGGCGGCCGACCCTCTACCGATACTGCCAATCCACCGGTAGGTGAAGAAGTTATATAGCTAAAAAATACGAGATTTATTTACAATAAACTGTACATATGGCTACAGACAGTTTTATAGAAATGTAGGAATCCTTTATATATACGTTTCTGTATAGAACAAGAAATATGTTGAAAAATAAAACCAAACACTGCTAACTATGTCATATTTTAATTTGTTTGATATAATTAGCAGGGTTTAGTTTATATTCAATGTGTGTATATATATAAATATATATAAGACCTGACTTACCACAGACACATGCTGGTGCATATATACAGTATGCACCATCCCACCCTCACATGAGGACACCCAAGTATACATCCAGTGAAGCCCCCAGTCCACCCTGTACAGTGGTTGTGTAGGTCTCAGGACACAAAGCACCCAGTCCACACTGTACAGTGGTTGTGTAGGTCTCAGGACACAAAGCACCCAGACCACCCTGTATAGTGGTTGTGTAGGTCTCAAGACAGAAAGCACCCAGTCCACCCTGTACAGTGTTGTGTAGGTCTCAAGACAGAAAGCACCCAGTCCACAGTGTACAGTGGTTGTGTAAATCTCAGGACACAATGCACCAAGTCTACCCTGTACAGTGGTTGTGTAGGTCTCAAGACAGAAAGCACCCAGTCCACCCTGTACAGTGGTTGTGTAGGTCTCAAAACAGAAATCACCCAGTCCACACTGCACAGTGGTTGTGTAGGTCACAAGTCAGAAAGCACCCAGTCCACCCTGTACAGTGGTTGTGTAGGTCTCAAGACAGAAAGCACCCAGTCCACCCTGTACAGTGGTTGTGTAGGTCTCAAGACAGAAAGCACCCAGTCAACCCTGTACAGTGGTTGTGTAGGTCTCAAGACAGAAAGCACCCAGTCCACCCTGTACAGTGGTTGTGTAGGTCTCAAGACAGAAATCACCCAGTCCTCCCTGTACAGTGTTTGTGTAGGTCTCAAGACAGAAATCACCCAGTTCACACTGTACAGTGGTTGTGTAGGTCTCAAGACAGAAAGCACCCACTCCACCCTGTACAGTGGTTGTGTAGGTCTCAAGACAGAAATCACCCAGTCCACAGTGTACAGTGGTTGTGTAGGTCTCAAGTCAGAAAGCACCCAGTCCACCCTGTACAGTGGTTGTGTAGGTCTCAAGACAGAAAGCACCCAGTCCACCCTGTACAGTGGTTGTGTAGGTCTCAAGACAGAAAGCACCCAGTCCACCCTGTACAGTGGTTGTGTAGGTCTCAAGTCAGAAAGCACCCAGTCCACCCTGTACAGTGGTTGTGTAGGTCTCAAGACAGAAATCACCCAGTCCACTCTGTACAGTGGTTGTGTAGGTCTCAAGACAGAAATCACCCAGTCCACAGTGTACAGTGGTTGTGTAAGTCTCAAGACAGAAAGCACCCAGTTCACCCTGTACAGTGGTTGTGTAGGTCTCAAGACAGAAAGTGCCCAGTCCACCCTGTACAGTGGTTGTGTAGGTCTCAAGACAGAAATCACCCAGTCCACCCTGTACAGTGGTTGTGTAGGTCTCAAGACAGAAAGCACCCGGTCCACACTGCACAGTGGTTGTGTAGGTCTCAGGACACAAAGCACCCAGACCACCCTGTACAGTGGTTGTGTAGGTCTCAGGACACAAAGCACCCAGTCCACACTGTACAGTGGTTGTGTAGGTCTCAGGACACAAAGCACCCAGACCACCCTGTATAGTGGTTGTGTAGGTCTCAAGACAGAAAGCACCCAGTCCACCCTGTACAGTGGTTGTGTAGGTCTCAAGACAGAAAGCACCCAGTCCACAGTGTACAGTGGTTGTGTAAATCTCAGGACACAATGCACCAAGTCTACCCTGTACAGTGGTTGTGTAGGTCTCAAGACAGAAAGCACCCAGTCCACCCTGTACAGTGGTTGTGTAGGTCTCAAAACAGAAATCACCCAGTCCACACTGCACAGTGGTTGTGTAGGTCTCAAGTCAGAAAGCACCCAGTCCACCCTGTAGAGTGGTTGTGTGGGTCTCAAGACAGAAAGCACCCAGTCCACCCTGTACAGTGGTTGTGTAGGTCTCAAGACAGAAAGCACCCAGTCAACCCTGTACAGTGGTTGTGTAGGTCTCAAGACAGAAAGCACCCAGTCCACCCTGTACAGTGGTTGTGTAGGTCTCAAGACAGAAATCACCCAGTCCTTCCTGTACAGTGTTTGTGTAGGTCTCAAGACAGAAAGCACCCACTCCACCCTGTACAGTGGTTGTGTAGGTCTCAAGACAGAAATCACCCAGTCCACAGTGTACAGTGGTTGTGTAGGTCTCAAGTCAGAAAGCACCCAGTCCACCCTGTACAGTGGTTGTGTAGGTCTCAAGACAGAAATCACCCACTCCACCCTGTACAGTGGTTGTGTAGGTCTCAAGACAGAAATCACCCAGTCCACAGTGTACAGTGGTTGTGTAGGTCTCAAGTCAGAAAGCACCCAGTCCACCCTGTACAGTGGTTGTGTAGGTCTCAAGACAGAAATCACCCACTCCACCCTGTACAGTGGTTGTGTAGGTCTCAAGACAGAAATCACCCAGTCCACAGTGTACAGTGGTTGTGTAGGTCTCAAGTCAGAAAGCACCCAGTCCACCCTGTACAGTGGTTGTGTAGGTCTCAAGACAGAAATCACCCAGTCCACACTGTACAGTGGTTGTGTAGGTCTCAAGACAGAAAGTACCCAGTCCACAGTGTACAGTGATTGTGTAAATCTCAGGACACAATGCACCAAGTCTACCCTGTACAGTGGTTGTGTAGGTCTCAAGACAGAAAGCACCCAGTCCACCCTGTACAGTGGTTGTGTAGGTCTCAAAACAGAAATCACCCAGTCCACACTGCACAGTGGTTGTGTAGGTCTCAAGTCAGAAAGCACCCAGTCCACCCTGTAGAGTGGTTGTGTAGGTCTCAAGACAGAAAGCACCCAGTCCACCCTGTACAGTGGTTGTGTAGGTCTCAAGACAGAAAGCACCCAGTCAACCCTGTACAGTGGTTGTGTAGGTCTCAAGACAGAAAGCACCCAGTCCACCCTGTACAGTGGTTGTGTAGGTCTCAAGACAGAAATCACCCAGTCCTCCCTGTACAGTGTTTGTGTAGGTCTCAAGACAGAAATCACCCAGTTCACACTGTACAGTGGTTGTGTAGGTCTCAAGACAGAAAGCACCCACTCCACCCTGTACAGTGGTTGTGTAGGTCTCAAGGCAGAAATCACCCAGTCCACAGTGTACAGTGGTTGTGTAGGTCTCAAGTCAGAAAGCACCCAGTCCACCCTGTACAGTGGTTGTGTAGGTCTCAAGACAGAAATCACCCAGTCCACACTGTACAGTGGTTGTGGAGGTCTCAAGACAGAAAGCACCCAGTCCACCCTGTACAGTGGTTGTGTAGGTCTCAAGTCAGAAAGCACCCAGTCCACCCTGTACAGTGGTTGTGTAGGTCTCAAGACAGAAATCACCCAGTCCACCCTGTACAGTGGTTGTGTAGGTCTCAAGACAGAAATCACCCAGTCCACAGTGTACAGTGGTTGTGTAAGTCTCAAGACAGAAAGCACCCAGTCCACCCTGTACAGTGGTTGTGTAGGTCTCAAGACAGAAAGTGCCCAGTCCACCCTGTACAGTGGTTGTGTAGGTCTCAAGACAGAAAGTCCCCAGTCCACCCTGTACAGTGGTTGTGTAGGTCTCTAGACAGAAAGCATCTAGTCCATCCTGTACAGTGGTTGTGTAGGTCTTAAGACAGAAAGCACACAGTCCACCCTGTACAGTGGTTGTGTAGGTCTCAAGACAGAAAGCACCCAGTCCACACTGTACAGTGGTTGTGTAGGTCTCAAGACAGAAAGCGCCCAGTCCACACTGTACAGTGGTTGTGTAAGTCTCAAGACAGAAAGCACCCAGTCCACCCTGTACAGTGGTTGTGTAGGTCTCAAGACAGAAAGCACCCAGTCCACCCTGTACAGTGGTTGTGTAGGTCTCAAGACAGAAAGCACCCAGTCCTCCCTGTACAGTGGTTGTGTAGGTCTCAAGACAGAAAGCACCCGGTCCACACTGTACAGTGGTTGTGTAGGTCTCAAGACAGAAAGCACCCGGTCCACACTGTACAGTGGTTGTGTAGGTCTCAAGACAGAAACCACCCAGTCCTCCCTGTACAGTGGTTGTGTAGGTCTCAAGACAGAAAGCACCCAGTCCTCCCTGTACAGTGGTTGTGTAGGTCTCAAGACAGAAAGCACCTGGTCCACACTGTACAGTGGTTGTGTAGGTCTCAAGACAGAAACCACCCAGTCCACCCTGTACAGTGGTTGTGTAGGTCTCAAGACAGAAAGCACCCAGTCCTCCCTGTACAGTGGTTGTGTAGGTCTCAAGACAGAAAGCACCCAGTCCACACGGTACAGTGGTTGTGTAGGTCTCAAGACAGAAACCACCCAGTCCTCCCTGTACAGTGGTTGTGTAGGTCTCAAGACAGAAAGCACCCAGTCCACCCTGTACAGTGGTTGTGTAAATCTCAAGACAGAAAGCACCCAGTCCACCCTGTACAGTGGTTGTGTAGGTCTCAAGACAGAAAGCACCCAGTCCACCCTGTACAGTGGTTGTGTAGGTCTCAAGACAGAAAGCACCCAGTCCTCCCTGTACAGTAGTTGTGTAGGTCTGAAGACAGAAATCACCCAGTCCACCATGTACAGTGGTTGTGTAGGTCTCAAGACAGAAAGCACCCAGTCCACCCTGTACAATGGTTGTGTAGCTCTCAAGACAGAAAGCACCCAGTCCACCCTGTACAGTGGTTGCGTAGGTCTCAAGACAGAAATCACCCAGTCCACCATGTACAGTGGTTGTGTAGGTCTCAAGACAGAAATCACCCAGTCCACCCTGTAGAGTGGTTGTGTAGGTCTCAAGACAGAAAGCAACCAGTCCACCCTGTACAGTGGGTGTGTAGGTTTCAAGACAGAAAGCACCCAGTCCTCCCTGTACAGTGGTTGTGTAGGTCTCAAGACAGAAAGCACCCAGTCCACCCTGTACAGTGGTTGTGTAGGTCTCAAGACAGAAAGCACCCAGTCCACCATGTACAGTGTTTGTGTAGGTCTCAAGACAGAAAGCACCCAGTCCACCCTGTACAGTGTTTGTGTAGGTCTCAAGACAGAAAGCACCCAGTCCTCCCTGTACAGTGGTTGTGTAGGTCTCAAGACAGAAATCACCCAGTCCACGCTGTACAGTGGTTGTGTAGGTCTCAAGACAGAAAGCACCCAGTCCACCCTGTAGAGTGGTTGTGTAGGTCTCAAGACAGAAAGCAACCAGTCCACCCTGTACAGTGGGTGTGTAGGTTTCAAGACAGAAAGCACCCAGTCCTCCCTGTACAGTGGTTGTGTAGGTCTCAAGACAGAAAGCACCCAGTCCACCCTGTACAGTGGTTGTGTAGGTCTCAAGACAGAAAGCACCCAGTCCACCATGTACAGTGTTTGTGTAGGTCTCAAGACAGAAAGCACCCAGTCCACCCTGTACAGTGGTTGTGTAGGTCTCAAGACAGAAAGCACACAGTCCACACTGTACAGTGGTTGTGTAGGTCTCAAGACAGAAAGCACCCAGTCCACACTGTACAGTGGTTGTGTAGGTCTCAAGACAGAAAGCACCCAGTCCACCCTGTACAGTGGTTGTGTAGGTCTCAAGACAGAAAGTCCCCAGTCCACCCTGTACAGTCCCTGTACAGTGGTTGTGTAGGTCTCTAGACAGAAAGCATCTAGTCCATCCTGTACAGTGGTTGTGTAGGTCTTAAGACAGAAAGCACCCAGTCCACCCTGTACAGTGGTTGTGTAGGTCTCAAGACAGAAAGCACCCAGTCCACACTGTACAGTGGTTGTGTAGGTCTCAAGACAGAAAGCACCCAGTCCACACTGTACAGTGGTTGTGTAAGTCTCAAGACAGAAAGCACCCAGTCCACCCTGTACAGTGGTTGTGTAGGTCTCAAGACAGAAAGCACCCAGTCCACCCTGTACAGTGGTTGTGTAGGTCGCAAGACAGAAAGTGCCCAGTCCACCCTGTACAGTGGTTGTGTAGGTCTCAAGACAGAAATCACCCAGTCCACCCTGTACAGTGGGTGTGTAGGTCTCAAGACAGAAAGCACCCAGTCCACCCTGTACAGTGGTTGTGTAGGTCTCGAGACAGAAAGAACCCAGTCCACACTGTACAGTGGTTGTGTAAGTCTCAAGACAGAAAGCACCCAGTCCACACTGTACAGTGGTTGTGTAGGTCTCAAGACAGAAATCACCCAGTCCACCCTGTACAGTGGTTGTGTAGGTCTCAAGACAGAAACACCCGGTCCACACTGTACAGTGGTTGTGTAGGTCTCAAGACAGAAAGCACCCAGTACTCACTGTACAGTGGTTGTGTAGGTCTCAAGACAGAAAGCACCCAGTCCACCCTGTACAGTGGATGTGTAGGTCTCAAGACAGAAAGCACCCAGTCCACCCTGTACAGTGGTTGTGTAGGTCTCAAGACAGAAAGAACCCAGTCCACACTGTACAGTGGTTGTGTAGGTCTCAAGACAGAAATCACCCAGTCCACCCTGTACAGTGGTTGTGTAGGTCTCAAGACAGAAACACCCGGTCCACACTGTACAGTGGTTGTGTAGGTCTCAAGACAGAAAGCACCCAGTACTCACTGTACAGTGGTTGTGTAGGTCTCAAGACAGAAAGCACCCAGTCCACCCTGTACAGTGGGTGTGTAGGTCTCAAGACAGAAAGCACCCAGTCCACCCTGTACAGTGGTTGTGTAGGTCTCAAGACAGAAAGAACCCAGTCCACACTGTACAGTGGTTGTGTAGGTCTCAAGACAGAAATCACCCAGTCCACCCTGTACAGTGGTTGTGTAGGTCTCAAGACAGAAAGCACCCGGTCCACACTGTACAGTGGTTGTGTAGGTCTCAAGACAGAAAGCACCCAGTACTCACTGTACAGTGGTTGTGTAGGTCTCAAGACAGAAAGCACCCAGTCCACACTGTACAGTGGTTGTGTAGGTCTCAAGACAGAAAGCAGCCAGTCCACCCTGTACAGTGGTTGTGTAGGTCTCAAGACAGATATCACCCAGTCCACCATGTACAGTGGTTGTGTAGCTCTCAAGACAGAAAGCACCCAGTCCACCCTGTACAGTGGTTGTGTAGGTCTCAAGACAGAAAGCAGCCAGTCCACCCTGTACAGTTGTTGTGTAGGTCTGAAGACAGAAAACAGCCAGTCCACCCTGTACAGTGGTTGTGTAGGTCTGAAGACAGAAATCACCCAGTCCACCATGTACAGTGGTTGTGTAGGTCTCAAGACAGAAAGCACCCAGTCCACCCTGTACAGTGGTTGTGTAGGTCTCAAGACAGAAATCACCCAGCCCACCATGTACAGTAGTTGTGTAGGTCTCAAGACAGAAAGCACCCAGTCCACCCTGTACAGTGGTTGTGTAGGTCTCAAGACAGAAATCACCCAGTCCACCCTGTACAGTGGTTGTGTAAGTCACAAGACAGAAAGCAACCAGTCCCCCCTGTACAGTGGGTGTGTAGGTGTCAAGACAGAAAGCACCCAGTCCACAGTGTACAGTGGTTGTGTAGGTCTCAAGACAGAAAGAATCACCCAGTCCTCCCTGTACAGTAGTTGTGTAGGTCTCAAGACAGAAAGAACCCAGACCACCATGTACAATGGTTGTGTAGGTCTCAAGACAGAAATCACCCATTCCACCCTGTACAGTAGTTGTGTAGGTCTCAATACAGAAATCACCCAGTCCACCCTGTACAGTGGTTGTGTAGGTCTCAAGACAGAAAGCACCCAGTCCACCCTGTACAGTGGTTGTGTAGGTCTCAAGACAGAAAGAACCCAGTCCACACTGTACAGTGGTTGTGTAGGTCTCAAGACAGAAAGCACCCAGTCCACCCTGTACAGTGGTTGAGTAGGTCTCAAGACAGAAAGCACCCGGTCCACACTGTACAGTGGTTGTGTAGGTCTCAAGACAGAAAGCACCCAGTACTCACAGTACAGTGGTTGTGTAGGTCTCAAGACAGAAAGCACCCAGTCCACACTGTACAGTGGTTGTGTAGGTCTCAAGACAGAAACAGACAGTCCACCCTGTACAGTGGTTGTGTAGGTCTCAAGACAGAAATCACCCAGTCCACCATGTACAGTGGTTGTGTAGGTCTCAAGACAGAAAGCACCCAGTCCACCCTGTGCAGTGGTTGTGTAGCTCTCAAGACAGAAAGCACCCAGTCCACCCTGTACAGTGGTTGTGTAGGTCTCAAGACAGAAAGCAGCCAGTCCACGCTGTACAGTGGTTGTGTAGGTCTCAAGACAGAAAACAGCCAGTCCACCCTGTACAGTGGTTGTGTAGGTCTCAAGACAGAAAGCAGCCAGTCCACGCTGTACAGTGGTTGTGTAGGTCTCAAGACAGAAAACAGCCAGTCCACCCTGTACAGTGGTTGTGTAGGTCTGAAGACAGAAAGCACCCAGTCCACCCTGTACAGTGGTTGTGTAGCTCTCAAGACAGAAAGCACCCAGTCCACCCTGTACAGTGGTTGTGTAGCTCTCAAGACAGAAAGCACCCAGTCCACCCTGTACAGTGGTTGTGTAGGTCTCAAGACAGAAAGCAGCCAGTCCACGCTGTACAGTGGTTGTGTAGGTCTCAAGACAGAAACCACAAAGTCCACCCTGTACAGTGGTTGTGTAGGTCTCAAGACAGAAAGCACCCAGTCCACCCTGTACAGTGGTTGTGTAGGTCTCAAGACAGAAAACAGCCAGTCCACCCTGTACAGTGGTTGTGTAGGTCTGAAGACAGAAAGCACCCAGTCCACCCTGTACAGTGGTTGTGTAGCTCTCAAGACAGAAAGCACCCAGTCCACCCTGTACAGTGGTTGTGTAGCTCTCAAGACAGAAAGCACCCAGTCCACCCTGTACAGTGGTTGTGTAGGTCTCAAGACAGAAAGCAGCCAGTCCACGCTGTACAGTGGTTGTGTAGGTCTCAAGACAGAAAACAGCCAGTCCACCCTGTACAGTGGTTGTGTAGGTCTGAAGACAGAAATCACCCAGTCCACCATGTACAGTGGTTGTGTAGGTCTCAAGACAGAAAGCACCCAGTCCACACTGTACAGTGGTTGTGTAGGTCTCAAGACAGAAAGCACCCAGTCCACCCTGTACAGTGGTTGTGTAGGTCTCAAGACAGAAAGCACCCAGTCCACGCTGTACAGTGGTTGTGTAGGTCTCAAGACAGAAAACAGCCAGTCCACCCTGTACAGTGGTTGTGTAGGTCTGAAGACAGAAAGCACCCAGTCCACCCTGTACAGTGGTTGTGTAGCTCTCAAGACAGAAAGCACCCAGTCCACCCTGTACAGTGGTTGTGTAGGTCTCAAGACAGAAATCACCCAGTCCACCATGTACAGTGGTTGTGTAGGTCTCAAGACAGAAAGCACCCAGTCCACCCTGTACAGTGGTTGTGTAAGTCTCAAGACAGAAAGCAACCAGTCCCCCCTGTACAGTGGTTGTGTAGGTCTCAAGACAGAAAGCACCCAGTCCACCCTGTACAGTGGTTGTGTAGGTCTCAAGACAGAAAGAACCCAGTCCACAGTGTACAGTGGTTGTGTAGGTCTCAAGACAGAAAGCACCCAGTCCACCCTGTACAGTGGTTGTGTAGGTCTCAAGACAGAAAGAACCCAGTCCACAGTGTACAGTGGTTGTGTAGGTCTCAAGACAGAAAGCAACCAGTCCACCCTGTACAGTGGGTGTGTAGGTGTCAAGACAGAAAGCACCCAGTCCTCCCTGTACAGTGGTTGTGTAGGTCTCAAGACAGAAAATACCCAGTCCACCCTGTACAGTGGTTGTGTAGGTCTCAAGACAGAAAGCACCCAGTCCACCCTGTACAGTGGCTGTGTAGGTCTCAAGACAGAAAGCACGCAGTCCACCATGTACAGTGTTTGTGTAGGTCTCAAGACAGAAAGCACCCATTCCACCCTGTACAGTGGTTGTGTAGGTCTCAAGACAGAAAGCACACAGTCCACACTGTACAGTGGTTGTGTAGGTCTCAAGACAGAAAGCACCCAGTCCACACTGTACAGTGGTTGTGTAGGTCTCAAGACAGAAATCACCCAGTCCACCCTGTACAGTGGTTGTGTAGGTCTCAAGACAGAAAGCACACAGTCCACCCTGTACAATGGTTGTGTAGGTCTCAAGACAGAAAGAACCCAGACCACACTGTACAGTGGTTGTGTAGGTCTCAAGACAGAAAGCAACCAGTCCACCCTGTACAGTGGGTGTGTAGGTGTCAAGACAGAAAGCACCCAGTCCTCCCTGTACAGTGGTTGTGTAGGTCTCAAGACAGAAAACACCCAGTCCACCCTGTACAGTGGTTGTGTAGGTCTCAAGACAGAAAGCACCCAGTCCACCCTGTACAGTGGTTGTGTAGGTCTCAAGACAGAAATCACCCAGTCCACCCTGTACAGTGGTTGTGTAGGTCTCAAGACAGAAAGCACCCAGTCCACCCTGTACAGTGGTTGTGTAGGTCTCAAGACAGAAAGCACCCGGTCCACACTGTACAGTGGTTGTGTAGGTCTCAAGACAGAAAGCACCCAGTACTCACTGTACAGTGGTTGTGTAGGTCTCAAGACAGAAAGCACCCAGTCCACACTGTACAGTGGTTGTGTAGGTCTCAAGACAGAAACAGATAGTCCACCCTGTACAGTGGTTGTGTAGGTCTCAAGACAGAAATCACCCAGTCCACCATGTACAGTGGTTGTGTAGGTCTCAAGACAGAAAGCACCCAGTCCACCCTGTACAGTGGTTGTGTAGGTCTCAAGACAGAAAGCACCCAGTCCACCCTGTACAGTGGTTGTGTAGGTCTCAAGACAGAAAGCAGCCAGTCCACGCTGTACAGTGGTTGTGTAGGTCTCAAGACAGAAAGCAACCAGTCCACCCTGTACAGTGGTTGTGTAGCTCTCAAGACAGAAAGCACCCAGTCCACCCTGTACAGTGGTTGTCTAGGTCTCAAGACAGAAATCACCCAGTCCACCATGTACGGTGGTTTTGTAGGTCTCAAGACAGAAATCACCCAGTCCACCCTGTACAGTGGTTGTGTAGGTCTCAAGACAGAAATCACCCAGTCCACCCTGTACAGTGGTTGTGTAGGTCTGAAGACAGAAATCACCCAGTCCACCCTGTACAGTGGTTGTGTAAGTCTCAAGACAGAAAGCAACCAGTCCCCCCCTGTACAGTGGGTGTGTAGGTGTCAAGACAGAAAGCACCTAGTCCACAGTGTACAGTGGTTGTGCAGGTCTCAAGACAGAAAGAATCACCCAGTCCACCCTGTACAGTAGTTGTGTAGGTCTTAAGACAGAAAGTGCCCAGTCCACCCTGTACAGTGGTTGTGTAGGTCTCAAGACAGAAATCACCCAGTCCACCCTGTACAGTGGTTGTGTAGGTCTCAAGACAGAAAGCACCCAGTCCACCCTGTACAGTGGTTGTGTAGGTCTCAAGACAGAAAGAACCCAGTCCACACTGTACAGTGGTTGTGTAGGTCTCAAGACAGAAAGCAACCAGTCCACCGTGTACAGTGGGTGTGTAGGTGTCAAGACAGAAAGCACCCAGTCCTCCCTGTACAGTGGTTGTGTAGGTCTCAAGACAGAAAACACCCAGTCCACCCTGTACAGTGGTTGTGTAGGTCTCAAGACAGAAAGCACCCAGTCCACCCTGTACAGTGGCTGTGTAGGTCTCAAGACAGAAAGCACGCAGTCCACCATGTACAGTGTTTGTGTAGGTCTCAAGACAGAAAGCACCCAGTCCACCCTGTACAGTGGTTGTGTAGGTCTCAAGACAGAAAGCACACAGTGCACACTGTACAGTGGTTGTGTAGGTCTCAAGACAGAAAGCACCCAGTCCACACTGTACAGTGGTTGTGTAGGTCTGAAGACAGAAAGCACCCAGTCCTACCTGTACAGTGGTTGTGTAGGTCTCAAGACAGAAAGCACCCAGTCCACCCTGTACAGTGGTTGTGTAGGTCTCAAGACAGAAATCACCCAGTCCACACTGTACAGTGGTTGTGTAGGTCTCAAGACAGAAAGCACCCAGTCCACCCTGTACAGTGGTTGTGTAGGTCTCAAGACAGAAAGCACCCGGTCCACACTGTATAGTGGTTGTGTAGGTCTCAAGACAGAAAGCACCCAGTACTCACTGTACAGTGGTTGTGTAGGTCTCAAGACAGAAAGCACCCAGTCCACCCTGTACAGTGGTTGTGTAGGTCTCAAGACAGAAACAGACAGTCCACCCTGTACAGTGGTTGTGTAGGTCTCAAGACAGAAATCACCCAGTCCACCATGTACAGTGTTTGTGTAGGTCTCAAGACAGAAAGCACCCAGTCCACCCTGTACAGTGGTTGTGTAGCTCTCAAGACAGAAAGCACCCAGTCCACCCTGTACAGTGGTTGTGTAGGTGTCAAGACAGAAAACAGCCAGTCCACCCTGTACAGTGGTTGTGTAGGTCTGAAGACAGAAATCACCCAGTCCACCATGTACAGTGGTTGTGTAGGTCTCAAGACAGAAAGCACCCAGTCCACCCTGTACAGTGGTTGTGTAGCTCTCAAGACAGAAAGCACCCAGTCCACCCTGTACAGTGGTTGTGTAGGTCTCAAGACAGAAAGCACCCAGTCCACCCTGTACAGTGGTTGTGTAGGTCTGAAGACAGAAAGCACACAGTCCACACTGTACAGTGGTTGTGTAGGTCTCAAGACAGAAAGCACCCAGTCCACACTGTACAGTGGTTGTGTAGGTCTGAAGACAGAAAGCACCCAGTCCTCCCTGTACAGTGGTTGTGTAGGTCTCAAGACAGAAAGCACCCAGTCCACCCTGTACAGTGGTTGTGTAGGTCTCAAGACAGAAATCACCCAGTCCACCCTGTACAGTGGTTGTGTAGGTCTCAAGACAGAAAGCACCCAGTCCACCCTGTACAGTGGTTGTGTAGGTCTCAAGACAGAAAGCACACAGTCCTCACTGTTCAGTGGTTGTGTAGGTCTCAAGACAGAAAGCACCCAGGCCACCCTGTACAGTGGTTGTGTAGCTCTCAAGAGAGAAAGCACCCAGTCCACTCTGTACAGTGGTTGTGTAGGTCTCAAGACAGAAATCACCCAGTCCACCATGTACAGTGGTTGTGTAAGTCTCAAGACAGAAAGCAACCAGTCCCCCCTGTACAGTGGGTGTGTAGGTGTCAAGACAGAAAGCACCCAGTCCACAGTGTACAGTGGTTGTGTAGGTCTCAAGACAGAAAGAATCACCCAGTCCACCCTGTACAGTAGTTGCGTAGGTATCAAGACAGAAAGTGCCCAGTCCACCCTGTACAGTGGTTGTGTAGGTCTCAAGACAGAAATCACCCAGTCCACCCTGTACAGTGCTTGTGTAGGTCTCAAGACAGAAAGCACCCAGTCCACCCTGTACAGTGGTTGTGTAGGTCTCAAGACAGAAAGAACCCAGACCACACTGTACAGTGGTTGTGTAGGTCTCAAGAGAGAAAGCAACCAGTCCACCCTGTACAGTGGGTGTGTAGGTGTCAAGACAGAAAGCACCCATTTCTCCCTGTACAGTGGTTGTGTAGGTCTCAAGACAGAAAACACCCAGTCCACCCTGTACAGTGGTTGTGTAGGTCTCAAGACAGAAAGCACCCAGTCCACCCTGTACAGTGGCTGTGTTGGTCTCAAGACAGAAAGCACGCAGTCCACCATGTACAGTGTTTGTGTAGGTCTCAAGACAGAAATCACCCAGTCCACCCTGTACAGTGGTTGTGTAGGTCTCAAGACAGAAAGCACACAGTCCACACTGTACAGTGGTTGTGTAGGTCTCAAGACAGAAAGCACCCAGTCCACACTGTACAGTGGTTGTGTAGGTCTCAAGACAGAAAGCACCCAGTCCTCCCTGTACAGTGGTTGTGTAGGTCTCAAGACAGAAAGCACCCAGTCCACCCTGTACAGTGGTTGTGTAGGTCTCAAGACAGAAAGCACCCAGTCCACCCTGTACAGTGGTTGTGTAGGTCTCAAGACAGAAAGCACCCAGTCCACCCTGTACAGTGGTTGTGTAGGTCTCAAGACAGAAAGCACCCGGTCCACACTGTACAGTGATTGTGTAGGTCTCAAGACAGAAAGCATCCGGTACTCACTGTACAGTGGTTGTGTAGGTCTCAAGACAGAAAGCACCCAGTCCACACTGTACAGTGGTTGTGTAGGTCTCAAGACAGAAATCACCCAGTCCACCATGTACAGTGGTTGTGTAGGTCCCAAGACAGAAATCACCCAGTCCACCATGTACAGTGGTTCTGTAGGTCTCAAGACAGAAAGCACCCAGTCCACCCTGTACAGTGGTTGTGTAGCTCTCAAGACAGAAAGCACCCAGTCCACCCTGTACAGTGGTTGTGTAGGTCTCAAGACAGAAAGCACCCAGTCCACCCTGTACAGTGGCTGTGTAGGTGTCAAGACAGAAAGCACCCAGTCCACACTGTACAGTGTTTGTGTAGGTCTCAAGACAGAAAGCACCCAGTCCACCCTGTACAGTGGTTGTGTAGGTCTCAAGACAGAAAGCACACAGTCCACACTGTACAGTGGTTGTGTAGGTCTCAAGACAGAAAGCACCCAGTCCACACTGTACAGTGGTTGTGTAGGTCTCAAGACAGAAAGCACCCAGTCCTCCCTGTACAGTGGTTGTGTAGGTCTCAAGACAGAAAGCACCCAGTCCACCCTGTACAGTGGTTGTGTAGGTCTCAAGACAGAAATCACCCAGTCCACCCTGTACAGTGGTTGTGTAGGTCTCAAGACAGAAAGCACCCAGTCCACCCTGTACAGTGGTTGTGTAGGTCTCAAGACAGAAAGCACCCGGTCCACACTGTACAGTGGTTGTGTAGGTCTCAAGACAGAAAGCACCCAGTACTCACTGTACAGTGGTTGTGTAGGTCTCAAGACAGAAAGCACCCAGTCCACACTGTACAGTGGTTGTGTAGGTCTCAAGACAGAAAGCACGCAGTCCACCATGTACAGTGGTTGTGTAGGTCTCAATACAGAAAGCACCCACTCCACCCTGTACAGTGGTTGTGTAGGTATCAAGACAGAAAGTGCCCAGTCCACCCTGTACAGTGGTTGTGTAGGTCTCAAGACAGAAATCACCCAGTCCACCCTGTACAGTGCTTGTGTAGGTCTCAAGACAGAAAGCACCCAGTCCACCCTGTACAGTGGTTGTGTAGGTCTCAAGACAGAAAGAACCCAGACCACACTGTACAGTGGTTGTGTAGGTCTCAAGAGAGAAAGCAACCAGTCCACCCTGTACAGTGGGTGTGTAGGTGTCAAGACAGAAAGCACCCAGTCCTCCATGTACAGTGGTTGTGTAGGTCTCAAGACAGAAAGCACCCAGTCCACACTGTACAGTGCTTGTGTAGGTCTCAAGACAGAGAGCACACAGTCCACACTGTACAGTGGTTGTGTAGGTCTCAAGACAGAAAGCACCCAGTAGTCCCTGTACAGTGGTTGTGTAGGTCTCAAGACAGAAAGCACCCAGTCCACCCTGTACAGTGGTTGTGCAGGTCTCAAGACAGAAATCACCCAGTCCACCCTGTACAGTGGTTGTGCAGGTCTCAAGTCAGAAAGCACCCAGTCCACCCTGTACAGTGGTTGTGCAGGTCTCAAGACAGAAAGCACCCGGTCCACACTGAACAGTGGTTGTGTAGGTCTCAAGACAGAAATCACCCAGTCCACCCTGTACAGTGGTTGTGCAGGTCTCAAGACAGAAAGCACACAGTCCACACTGTACAGTGGTTGTGTAGGTCTCAAGACAGAAAGCACCCAGTCCACACTGTACAGTGGTTGTGTAGGTCTCAAGACAGAAAGCACCCAGTCCTCCCTGTACAGTGGTTGTGTAGGTCTCAAGACAGAAAGCACCCAGTCCACCCTGTACAGTGGTTGTGTAGGTCTCAAGACAGAAAGCACCCAGTCCACCCTGTACAGTGGTTGTGTAGGTCTCAAGACAGAAAGCACCCAGTCCACCCTGTACAGTGGTTGTGTAGGTCTCAAGACAGAAAGCACCCGGTCCACACTGTACAGTGATTGTGTAGGTCTCAAGACAGAAAGCATCCGGTACTCACTGTACAGTGGTTGTGTAGGTCTCAAGACAGAAAGCCCCCAGTCCACACTGTACAGTGGTTGTGTAGGTCTCAAGACAGAAACAGACAGTCCACCCTGTACAGTGGTTGTGTAGGTCTCAAGACAGAAATCACCCAGTCCACCCTGTACAGTGGTTGTGTAGGTCTCAAGACAGAAAGCACCCAGTCCACCCTGTACAGTGGTTGTGTAGCTCTCAAGACAGAAAGCACCCAGTCCACCCTGTACAGTGGTTGTGTAGGTCTCAAGACAGAAAGCACCCAGTCCATCCTGTACAGTGGTTGTGTAGGTCTCAAGACAGAAAGCACCCAGTCCACCCTGTAGAGTGGCTGTGTAGGTCTCAAGACAGAAAGCACGCAGTCCACCATGTACAGTGTTTGTGTAGGTCTCAAGACAGAAAGCACCCAGTCCACCCTGTACAGTGGTTGTGTAGGTCTCAAGACAGAAAGCACACAGTGCACACTGTACAGTGGTTGTGTAGGTCTCAAGACAGAAAGCACCCAGTCCACACTGTACAGTGGTTGTGTAGGTCTGAAGACAGAAAGCACCCAGTCCTACCTGTACAGTGGTTGTGTAGGTCTCAAGACAGAAAGCACCCAGTCCACCCTGTACAGTGGTTGTGTAGGTCTCAAGACAGAAATCACCCAGTCCACACTGTACAGTGGTTGTGTAGGTCTCAAGACAGAAAGCACCCAGTCCACCCTGTACAGTGGTTGTGTAGGTCTCAAGACAGAAAGCACCCGGTCCACACTGTATAGTGGTTGTGTAGGTCTCAAGACAGAAAGCACCCAGTACTCACTGTACAGTGGTTGTGTAGGTCTCAAGACAGAAAGCACCCAGTCCACCCTGTACAGTGGTTGTGTAGGTCTCAAGACAGAAACAGACAGTCCACCCTGTACAGTGGTTGTGTAGGTCTCAAGACAGAAATCACCCAGTCCACCATGTACAGTGTTTGTGTAGGTCTCAAGACAGAAAGCACCCAGTCCACCCTGTACAGTGGTTGTGTAGCTCTCAAGACAGAAAGCACCCAGTCCACCCTGTACAGTGGTTGTGTAGGTGTCAAGACAGAAAACAGCCAGTCCACCCTGTACAGTGGTTGTGTAGGTCTGAAGACAGAAATCACCCAGTCCACCATGTACAGTGGTTGTGTAGGTCTCAAGACAGAAAGCACCCAGTCCACCCTGTACAGTGGTTGTGTAGCTCTCAAGACAGAAAGCACCCAGTCCACCCTGTACAGTGGTTGTGTAGGTCTCAAGACAGAAAGCACCCAGTCCACCCTGTACAGTGGTTGTGTAGGTCTGAAGACAGAAAGCACACAGTCCACACTGTACAGTGGTTGTGTAGGTCTCAAGACAGAAAGCACCCAGTCCACACTGTACAGTGGTTGTGTAGGTCTGAAGACAGAAAGCACCCAGTCCTCCCTGTACAGTGGTTGTGTAGGTCTCAAGACAGAAAGCACCCAGTCCACCCTGTACAGTGGTTGTGTAGGTCTCAAGACAGAAATCACCCAGTCCACCCTGTACAGTGGTTGTGTAGGTCTCAAGACAGAAAGCACCCAGTCCACCCTGTACAGTGGTTGTGTAGGTCTCAAGACAGAAAGCACACAGTCCTCACTGTTCAGTGGTTGTGTAGGTCTCAAGACAGAAAGCACCCAGGCCACCCTGTACAGTGGTTGTGTAGCTCTCAAGAGAGAAAGCACCCAGTCCACTCTGTACAGTGGTTGTGTAGGTCTCAAGACAGAAATCACCCAGTCCACCATGTACAGTGGTTGTGTAAGTCTCAAGACAGAAAGCAACCAGTCCCCCCTGTACAGTGGGTGTGTAGGTGTCAAGACAGAAAGCACCCAGTCCACAGTGTACAGTGGTTGTGTAGGTCTCAAGACAGAAAGAATCACCCAGTCCACCCTGTACAGTAGTTGCGTAGGTATCAAGACAGAAAGTGCCCAGTCCACCCTGTACAGTGGTTGTGTAGGTCTCAAGACAGAAATCACCCAGTCCACCCTGTACAGTGCTTGTGTAGGTCTCAAGACAGAAAGCACCCAGTCCACCCTGTACAGTGGTTGTGTAGGTCTCAAGACAGAAAGAACCCAGACCACACTGTACAGTGGTTGTGTAGGTCTCAAGAGAGAAAGCAACCAGTCCACCCTGTACAGTGGGTGTGTAGGTGTCAAGACAGAAAGCACCCATTTCTCCCTGTACAGTGGTTGTGTAGGTCTCAAGACAGAAAACACCCAGTCCACCCTGTACAGTGGTTGTGTAGGTCTCAAGACAGAAAGCACCCAGTCCACCCTGTACAGTGGCTGTGTTGGTCTCAAGACAGAAAGCACGCAGTCCACCATGTACAGTGTTTGTGTAGGTCTCAAGACAGAAATCACCCAGTCCACCCTGTACAGTGGTTGTGTAGGTCTCAAGACAGAAAGCACACAGTCCACACTGTACAGTGGTTGTGTAGGTCTCAAGACAGAAAGCACCCAGTCCACACTGTACAGTGGTTGTGTAGGTCTCAAGACAGAAAGCACCCAGTCCTCCCTGTACAGTGGTTGTGTAGGTCTCAAGACAGAAAGCACCCAGTCCACCCTGTACAGTGGTTGTGTAGGTCTCAAGACAGAAAGCACCCAGTCCACCCTGTACAGTGGTTGTGTAGGTCTCAAGACAGAAAGCACCCAGTCCACCCTGTACAGTGGTTGTGTAGGTCTCAAGACAGAAAGCACCCGGTCCACACTGTACAGTGATTGTGTAGGTCTCAAGACAGAAAGCATCCGGTACTCACTGTACAGTGGTTGTGTAGGTCTCAAGACAGAAAGCACCCAGTCCACACTGTACAGTGGTTGTGTAGGTCTCAAGACAGAAATCACCCAGTCCACCATGTACAGTGGTTGTGTAGGTCCCAAGACAGAAATCACCCAGTCCACCATGTACAGTGGTTCTGTAGGTCTCAAGACAGAAAGCACCCAGTCCACCCTGTACAGTGGTTGTGTAGCTCTCAAGACAGAAAGCACCCAGTCCACCCTGTACAGTGGTTGTGTAGGTCTCAAGACAGAAAGCACCCAGTCCACCCTGTACAGTGGCTGTGTAGGTGTCAAGACAGAAAGCACCCAGTCCACACTGTACAGTGTTTGTGTAGGTCTCAAGACAGAAAGCAGCCAGTCCACCCTGTACAGTGGTTGTGTAGGTCTCAAGACAGAAAGCACACAGTCCACACTGTACAGTGGTTGTGTAGGTCTCAAGACAGAAAGCACCCAGTCCACACTGTACAGTGGTTGTGTAGGTCTCAAGACAGAAAGCACCCAGTCCTCCCTGTACAGTGGTTGTGTAGGTCTCAAGACAGAAAGCACCCAGTCCACCCTGTACAGTGGTTGTGTAGGTCTCAAGACAGAAATCACCCAGTCCACCCTGTACAGTGGTTGTGTAGGTCTCAAGACAGAAAGCACCCAGTCCACCCTGTACAGTGGTTGTGTAGGTCTCAAGACAGAAAGCACCCGGTCCACACTGTACAGTGGTTGTGTAGGTCTCAAGACAGAAAGCACCCAGTACTCACTGTACAGTGGTTGTGTAGGTCTCAAGACAGAAAGCACCCAGTCCACACTGTACAGTGGTTGTGTAGGTCTCAAGACAGAAAGCACGCAGTCCACCATGTACAGTGGTTGTGTAGGTCTCAATACAGAAAGCACCCACTCCACCCTGTACAGTGGTTGTGTAGGTATCAAGACAGAAAGTGCCCAGTCCACCCTGTACAGTGGTTGTGTAGGTCTCAAGACAGAAATCACCCAGTCCACCCTGTACAGTGCTTGTGTAGGTCTCAAGACAGAAAGCACCCAGTCCACCCTGTACAGTGGTTGTGTAGGTCTCAAGACAGAAAGAACCCAGACCACACTGTACAGTGGTTGTGTAGGTCTCAAGAGAGAAAGCAACCAGTCCACCCTGTACAGTGGGTGTGTAGGTGTCAAGACAGAAAGCACCCAGTCCTCCATGTACAGTGGTTGTGTAGGTCTCAAGACAGAAAGCACCCAGTCCACACTGTACAGTGCTTGTGTAGGTCTCAAGACAGAGAGCACACAGTCCACACTGTACAGTGGTTGTGTAGGTCTCAAGACAGAAAGCACCCAGTAGTCCCTGTACAGTGGTTGTGTAGGTCTCAAGACAGAAAGCACCCAGTCCACCCTGTACAGTGGTTGTGCAGGTCTCAAGACAGAAATCACCCAGTCCACCCTGTACAGTGGTTGTGCAGGTCTCAAGTCAGAAAGCACCCAGTCCACCCTGTACAGTGGTTGTGCAGGTCTCAAGACAGAAAGCACCCGGTCCACACTGAACAGTGGTTGTGTAGGTCTCAAGACAGAAATCACCCAGTCCACCCTGTACAGTGGTTGTGCAGGTCTCAAGACAGAAAGCACACAGTCCACACTGTACAGTGGTTGTGTAGGTCTCAAGACAGAAAGCACCCAGTCCACACTGTACAGTGGTTGTGTAGGTCTCAAGACAGAAAGCACCCAGTCCTCCCTGTACAGTGGTTGTGTAGGTCTCAAGACAGAAAGCACCCAGTCCACCCTGTACAGTGGTTGTGTAGGTCTCAAGACAGAAAGCACCCAGTCCACCCTGTACAGTGGTTGTGTAGGTCTCAAGACAGAAAGCACCCAGTCCACCCTGTACAGTGGTTGTGTAGGTCTCAAGACAGAAAGCACCCGGTCCACACTGTACAGTGATTGTGTAGGTCTCAAGACAGAAAGCATCCGGTACTCACTGTACAGTGGTTGTGTAGGTCTCAAGACAGAAAGCCCCCAGTCCACACTGTACAGTGGTTGTGTAGGTCTCAAGACAGAAACAGACAGTCCACCCTGTACAGTGGTTGTGTAGGTCTCAAGACAGAAATCACCCAGTCCACCCTGTACAGTGGTTGTGTAGGTCTCAAGACAGAAAGCACCCAGTCCACCCTGTACAGTGGTTGTGTAGCTCTCAAGACAGAAAGCACCCAGTCCACCCTGTACAGTGGTTGTGTAGGTCTCAAGACAGAAAGCACCCAGTCCATCCTGTACAGTGGTTGTGTAGGTCTCAAGACAGAAATCACCCAGTCCATCCTGTACAGTGGTTGTGTAGGTCTCAAGACGGAAAGTGCCCAGTCCACCCTGTACAGTGGTTGTGTAAGTCTCAAGATAGAAATCACCCAGTCCACCCTGTACAGTGGTTGTGTAGGTCTCAAGACAGAAATCACACAGTCCACCCTATAAAGTGGTTGTGTAGGTCTCAAGACAGAAAGCACCTAGTCCACCCTGTACAGTGGTTGTGTAGGTCTCAAGACAGAAAGAACCCAGTCCACACTGTACAGTGGTTGTGTAGGTCTCAAGACAGAAAGCACCCAGTCCTCCCTGTACAGTGGTTGTGTAGGTCTCAAGACAGAAAGCACCTAGTCCACCCTGTACAGTGGTTGTGTAGGTCTCAAGACAGAAAGCACCCAGTCCACCTTGTACAGTGGTTGTGTAGGTCTCAAGACAGAAAGCACCCAGTCCACACTGTACAGTGGTTGCGTAGGTCTCAAGACAGAAAGCACCCAGTCCACCCTGTACAGTGGTTGTGTAGGTCTCAAGTCAGAAAGAACCCAGTCCACACTGTACAGTGGTTGTGTAGGTCTCAAGACAGAAAGCACCCAGTCCACACTGTACAGTGGTTGTGTAGGTCCCAAGACAGAAAGCACCCAGACCACCCTGTACAGTGGTCGTGTAGGTCTCAAGACAGAAAGTGCCCAGTCCACCCTGTACAGTGGTTGTGTAGGTCTCAAGACAGAATGCACCCAGTCCACACTGTACAGTGGTTGTGTAGGTCTCAAAACAGAAAGCACCCAGTCCTCCCTGTACAGTGGTTGTGTAGGTCTCAAGACAGAAAGTGCCCAGTCCACCCTGTACGGTGGTTGTGTAGGTCTCAAGACAGAATGCACCCAGTCCACCCTGTACAGTGGTTGTGTAGGTCTCAAGACAGAAAGCACACAGTCCACCCTGTACGGTGGTTGTGTAGGTCTCAAGACAGAATGCACCCAGTCCACCCTGTACAGTGGTTGTGTAGGTCTCAAGACAGAAATGACCCAGTCCACCCTGTATAGTGGTTGTGTAGGTCTCAAAACAGAAAGCACCCAGTCCTCCCTGTACAGTGGTTGTGTAGGTCTCAAGACAGAAAGTGCCCAGTCCACCCTGTACGGTGGTTGTGTAGGTCTCAAGACAGAAAGCACCCAGTCCACCCTGTACAGTGGTTGTGTAGGTCTCAAGACAGAAAGCACCCAGTCCACCCTGTACAGTGGTTGTGTAGGTCTCAAGACAGAAAGCACCCGGTCCACACTGTACAGTGATTGTGTAGGTCTCAAGACAGAAAGCACGCAGTCCACCATGTACAGTGGTTGTGTAGGTCTCAATACAGAAAGCACCCACTCCACCCTGTACAGTGGTTGTGTAGGTATCAAGACAGAAAGTGCCCAGTCCACCCTGTACAGTGGTTGTGTAGGTGTCAAGACAGAAAGCACCCAGTCCACACTGTACAGTGTTTGTGTAGGTCTCAAGACAGAAATGACCCAGTCCACCCTGTATAGTGGTTGTGTAGGTCTCAAAACAGAAAGCACCCAGTCCTCCCTGTACAGTGGTTGTGTAGGTCTCAAGACAGAAAGTGCCCAGTCCACCCTGTACGGTGGTTGTGTAGGTCTCAAGACAGAAAGCACCCAGTCCACCCTGTACAGTGGTTGTGTAGGTCTCAAGACAGAAAGCACCCAGTCCACCCTGTACAGTGGTTGTGTAGGTCTCAAGACAGAAAGCACCCAGTCCACCCTGTACAGTGGTTGTGTAGGTCTCAAGACAGAAAGCACCCGGTCCACACTGTACAGTGATTGTGTAGGTCTCAAGACAGAAAGCACGCAGTCCACCATGTACAGTGGTTGTGTAGGTCTCAATACAGAAAGCACCCACTCCACCCTGTACAGTGGTTGTGTAGGTATCAAGACAGAAAGTGCCCAGTCCACCCTGTACAGTGGTTGTGTAGGTGTCAAGACAGAAAGCACCCAGTCCACACTGTACAGTGTTTGTGTAGGTCTCAAGACAGAAATGACCCAGTCCACCCTGTATAGTGGTTGTGTAGGTCTCAAAACAGAAAGCACCCAGTCCTCCCTGTACAGTGGTTGTGTAGGTCTCAAGACAGAAAGTGCCCAGTCCACCCTGTACGGTGGTTGTGTAGGTCTCAAGACAGAAAGCACCCAGTCCACCCTGTACAGTGGTTGTGTAGGTCTCAAGACAGAAAGCACCCAGTCCACCCTGTACAGTGGTTGTGTAGGTCTCAAGACAGAAAGCACCCGGTCCACACTGTACAGTGATTGTGTAGGTCTCAAGACAGAAAGCATCCGGTACTCACTGTACAGTGGTTGTGTAGGTCTCAAGACAGAAAGCACCCAGTCCACACTGTACAGTGGTTGTGTAGGTCTCAAGACAGAAATCACCCAGTCCACCATGTACAGTGGTTGTGTAGGTCCCAAGACAGAAATCACCCAGTCCACCATGTACAGTGGTTCTGTAGGTCTCAAGACAGAAAGCACCCAGTCCACCCTGTACAGTGGTTGTGTAGCTCTCAAGACAGAAAGCACCCAGTCCACCCTGTACAGTGGTTGTGTAGGTCTCAAGACAGAAAGCACCCAGTCCACCCTGTACAGTGGCTGTGTAGGTGTCAAGACAGAAAGCACCCAGTCCACACTGTACAGTGTTTGTGTAGGTCTCAAGACAGAAAGCACCCAGTCCACCCTGTACAGTGGTTGTGTAGGTCTCAAGACAGAAAGCACACAGTCCACACTGTACAGTGGTTGTGTAGGTCTCAAGACAGAAAGCACCCAGTCCACACTGTACAGTGGTTGTGTAGGTCTCAAGACAGAAAGCACCCAGTCCTCCCTGTACAGTGGTTGTGTAGGTCTCAAGACAGAAAGCACCCAGTCCACCCTGTACAGTGGTTGTGTAGGTCTCAAGACAGAAATCACCCAGTCCACCCTGTACAGTGGTTGTGTAGGTCTCAAGACAGAAAGCACCCAGTCCACCCTGTACAGTGGTTGTGTAGGTCTCAAGACAGAAAGCACCCGGTCCACACTGTACAGTGGTTGTGTAGGTCTCAAGACAGAAAGCACCCAGTACTCACTGTACAGTGGTTGTGTAGGTCTCAAGACAGAAAGCACCCAGTCCACACTGTACAGTGGTTGTGTAGGTCTCAAGACAGAAAGCACGCAGTCCACCATGTACAGTGGTTGTGTAGGTCTCAATACAGAAAGCACCCACTCCACCCTGTACAGTGGTTGTGTAGGTATCAAGACAGAAAGTGCCCAGTCCACCCTGTACAGTGGTTGTGTAGGTCTCAAGACAGAAATCACCCAGTCCACCCTGTACAGTGCTTGTGTAGGTCTCAAGACAGAAAGCACCCAGTCCACCCTGTACAGTGGTTGTGTAGGTCTCAAGACAGAAAGAACCCAGACCACACTGTACAGTGGTTGTGTAGGTCTCAAGAGAGAAAGCAACCAGTCCACCCTGTACAGTGGGTGTGTAGGTGTCAAGACAGAAAGCACCCAGTCCTCCATGTACAGTGGTTGTGTAGGTCTCAAGACAGAAAGCACCCAGTCCACACTGTACAGAGCTTGTGTAGGTCTCAAGACAGAGAGCACACAGTCCACACTGTACAGTGGTTGTGTAGGTCTCAAGACAGAAAGCACCCAGTAGTCCCTGTACAGTGGTTGTGTAGGTCTCAAGACAGAAAGCACCCAGTCCACCCTGTACAGTGGTTGTGCAGGTCTCAAGACAGAAATCACCCAGTCCACCCTGTACAGTGGTTGTGCAGGTCTCAAGTCAGAAAGCACCCAGTCCACCCTGTACAGTGGTTGTGCAGGTCTCAAGACAGAAAGCACCCGGTCCACACTGAACAGTGGTTGTGTAGGTCTCAAGACAGAAATCACCCAGTCCACCCTGTACAGTGGTTGTGCAGGTCTCAAGACAGAAAGCACACAGTCCACACTGTACAGTGGTTGTGTAGGTCTCAAGACAGAAAGCACCCAGTCCACACTGTACAGTGGTTGTGTAGGTCTCAAGACAGAAAGCACCCAGTCCTCCCTGTACAGTGGTTGTGTAGGTCTCAAGACAGAAAGCACCCAGTCCACCCTGTACAGTGGTTGTGTAGGTCTCAAGACAGAAAGCACCCAGTCCACCCTGTACAGTGGTTGTGTAGGTCTCAAGACAGAAAGCACCCAGTCCACCCTGTACAGTGGTTGTGTAGGTCTCAAGACAGAAAGCACCCGGTCCACACTGTACAGTGATTGTGTAGGTCTCAAGACAGAAAGCATCCGGTACTCACTGTACAGTGGTTGTGTAGGTCTCAAGACAGAAAGCCCCCAGTCCACACTGTACAGTGGTTGTGTAGGTCTCAAGACAGAAACAGACAGTCCACCCTGTACAGTGGTTGTGTAGGTCTCAAGACAGAAATCACCCAGTCCACCCTGTACAGTGGTTGTGTAGGTCTCAAGACAGAAAGCACCCAGTCCACCCTGTACAGTGGTTGTGTAGCTCTCAAGACAGAAAGCACCCAGTCCACCCTGTACAGTGGTTGTGTAGGTCTCAAGACAGAAAGCACCCAGTCCATCCTGTACAGTGGTTGTGTAGGTCTCAAGACAGAAATCACCCAGTCCATCCTGTACAGTGGTTGTGTAGGTCTCAAGACGGAAAGTGCCCAGTCCACCCTGTACAGTGGTTGTGTAAGTCTCAAGATAGAAATCACCCAGTCCACCCTGTACAGTGGTTGTGTAGGTCTCAAGACAGAAATCACACAGTCCACCCTATAAAGTGGTTGTGTAGGTCTCAAGACAGAAAGCACCTAGTCCACCCTGTACAGTGGTTGTGTAGGTCTCAAGACAGAAAGAACCCAGTCCACACTGTACAGTGGTTGTGTAGGTCTCAAGACAGAAAGCACCCAGTCCTCCCTGTACAGTGGTTGTGTAGGTCTCAAGACAGAAAGCACCTAGTCCACCCTGTACAGTGGTTGTGTAGGTCTCAAGACAGAAAGCACCCAGTCCACCTTGTACAGTGGTTGTGTAGGTCTCAAGACAGAAAGCACCCAGTCCACACTGTACAGTGGTTGCGTAGGTCTCAAGACAGAAAGCACCCAGTCCACCCTGTACAGTGGTTGTGTAGGTCTCAAGTCAGAAAGAACCCAGTCCACACTGTACAGTGGTTGTGTAGGTCTCAAGACAGAAAGCACCCAGTCCACACTGTACAGTGGTTGTGTAGGTCCCAAGACAGAAAGCACCCAGACCACCCTGTACAGTGGTCGTGTAGGTCTCAAGACAGAAAGTGCCCAGTCCACCCTGTACAGTGGTTGTGTAGGTCTCAAGACAGAATGCACCCAGTCCACACTGTACAGTGGTTGTGTAGGTCTCAAAACAGAAAGCACCCAGTCCTCCCTGTACAGTGGTTGTGTAGGTCTCAAGACAGAAAGTGCCCAGTCCACCCTGTACGGTGGTTGTGTAGGTCTCAAGACAGAATGCACCCAGTCCACCCTGTACAGTGGTTGTGTAGGTCTCAAGACAGAAAGCACACAGTCCACCCTGTACGGTGGTTGTGTAGGTCTCAAGACAGAATGCACCCAGTCCACCCTGTACAGTGGTTGTGTAGGTCTCAAGACAGAAATGACCCAGTCCACCCTGTATAGTGGTTGTGTAGGTCTCAAAACAGAAAGCACCCAGTCCTCCCTGTACAGTGGTTGTGTAGGTCTCAAGACAGAAAGTGCCCAGTCCACCCTGTACGGTGGTTGTGTAGGTCTCAAGACAGAATGCACCCAGTCCACCCTGTACAGTGGTTGTGTAGGTCTCAAGACAGAAAGCACCCAGTCCACCCTGTACAGTGGCTGTGTAGGTCTCAAGACAGAAAGCACCCAGTCCACCCTGTACACTGGTTGTGTAGGTCTCAAGACAGAAAGCACCCAGTCCACCCTGTACAGTGGTTGTTTAGGTCTCAAGACAGAAAGCACCCAGTCCTCCATGTACAGTGGTTGTGTAGGTCTCAAGACAGAAAGCACACAGTCCACACTGTACAGTGGTTGAGTAGGTCTCAAGACAGAAAGCACACAGTCCACACTGTACAGTGGTTGTGTAGGTCTCAAGACAGAAAGCACCCAGCCACCCTGTACAGTGGTTGTGCAGGTCTCAAGACAGAAAGCACCCAGTACTCCCTGTACAGTGGTTGTGTAGGTCTCAAGACAGAAAGAACCCAGTCCACCCTGTACAGTGGTTGTGCAGGTCTCAAGACAGAAATCACCCAGTCCACCCTGTACAGTGGTTGTGCAGGTCTCAAGACAGAAAGCACCCAGTCCACCCTGTACAGTGGTTGTGTAGGTCTCAAGACAGAAGCACCCAGTACTCCCTGTACAATGGTTGTGTAGGTCTCAAGACAGAAATCACCCAGTCCACCATGTACAGTGGTTGTGTAGATCTCAAGACAGAAAGCACCCAGTCCACCCTGTACAGTGGTTGTGTAGCTCTCAAGACAGAAAGCACCCAGTCCACCCTGTACAGTGGTTGTGTAGGTCTCAAGACAGAAATCACCCAGTCCACCCTGTACAGTGGTTGTGCAGGTCTCAAGACAGAAATCACCCAGTCCACCCTGTACAGTGGTTGTGTAGGTCTCAAGACAGAAAGCAACCAGTCCACCCTGTACAGTGGTTGTGTAGGTCTCAAGACAGAAAGCAACCAGTCCACCCTGTACAGTGGTTGTGTAGGTCTCAAGACAGAAAGGACCCAGTCCACACTGTACAGTGGTTGTGTAGGTCTCAAGACAGAAAGCACCCAGTCCTCCCTATACAGTGGTTGTGTAGGTCTCAAGACAGAAAGCACCTAGTCCACCCTGTACAGTGGTTGTATAGCTCTCAAGACAGAAAGCACCCAGTCCACCCTGTACAGTGGCTATGTAGGTCTCAAGAGAGAAAGCATGCAGTCCACCATGTACATTGGTTGTGTAGGTCTCAAGACAGAAATCATCCAGTCCACCCTGTACAGTGGTTGTGTAGGTCTCAAGACAGAAAGCACCCAGTCCACCCTGTACAGTGGCTGTGTAATTCTCAAGACAGAAAGCACCCAGTCCACCCTGTACAGTGGTTGTTTAGGTCTCAAGACAGAAAGCACCCAGTCCTCCATGTACAGTGGTTGTGTAGGTCTCAAGACAGAAAGCACCCAGTCCACACTGTACAGTGCTTGTGTAGGTCTCAAGACAGAGAGCACACAGTCCACACTGTACAGTGGTTGTGTAGGTCTCAAGACAGAAAGCACCCAGTAGTCCCTGTACAGTGGTTGTGTAGGTCTCAAGACAGAAAGCACCCAGTCCACCCTGTACAGTGGTTGTGCAGGTCTCAAGACAGAAATCACCCAGTCCACCCTGTACAGTGGTTGTGCAGGTCTCAAGTCAGAAAGCACCCAGTCCACCCTGTACAGTGGTTGTGCAGGTCTCAAGACAGAAAGCACATAGTCCACACTGTATAGTGGTTGTGTAGGTCTCAAGACAGAAGCACCCGGTCCACACTGAACAGTGGTTGTGTAGGTCTCAAGACAGAAATCACCCAGTCCACCCTGTACAGTGGTTGTGCAGGTCTCAAGACAGAAAGCACACAGTCCACACTGTACAGTGGTTGTGTAGGTCTCAAGACAGAAGCACCCGGTCCACACTGAACAGTGGTTGTGTAGGTCTCAAGACAGAAAGCACCCAGTACTCCCTGTACAATGGTTGTGTAGGTCTCAAGACAGAAATCACCCAGTCCACCATGTACAGTGGTTGTGTAGATCTCAAGACAGAAAGCACCCAGTCCACCCTGTACAGTGGTTGTGTAAGTCTCAAGACAGAAAGAACCCAGTCGACACTGTACAGTGGTTGTGTAGGTCTCAAGACAGAAATCACCCAGTCCTCCCTGTACAATGGTTGTGTAGGTCTCAAGACAGAAATCACCCAGTCCACCCTGTACAGTGGTTGTGTAGGTCTCAAGACAGAAAGCACCTAGTCCACCCTGTAGAGTGGTTGTGTAGGTGTCAAGACAGAAAGCACCCAGTCCACACTGTACAGTGGTTGTGTAGGTCTCTAGACAGAAAGCACCCAGTCCATCCTGTACAGTGGTTGTGTAGGTCTCAAGACAGAAAGCACCCAGTCCACCTTGTACAGTGGTTGTGTAGGTCTCAAGACAGAAAGCACCCAGTCCACACTGTACAGTGGTTGTGTAGGTCTCAAGACAGAAAGCACCCAGTCCACCCTGTACAGTGGTTGTGTAGGTCTCAAGACAGAAAGTGCCCAGTCCACCCTGTACAGTGGTTGTGTAGGTCTCAAGACAGAAATCACCCAGTCCACCCTGTACAGTGGTTGTGTAGGTCTGAAGACAGAAAGCACCCAGTCCACCCTGTACAGTGGTTGTGTATGTCTCAAGACAGAAAGAACCCAGACCCCACAGTACAGTGTTTGTGTAGGTCTCAAGACAGAAAGCACCCAGTCCTCCCTGTACAGTGGTTGTGTAGGTCTCAAGTCAGAAAGCACCCAGTCCACCCTGTACAGTGGTTGTGTAGGTCTCAATACAGAAAGTGCCCAGACCACCCTGTACAGTGGTTGTGTAGGTCTCAAGACAGAAATCACCCAGTCCACCCTGTACGGTGGTTGTGTAGGTCTCAAGACAGAATGCACCCAGTCCACCCTGTACAGTGGTTGTGTAGGTCTCAAGACAGAAAGGACCCAGTCCACCCTGTACAGTGGTTGTGTAGGTCTCAAGACAGAAAGCACCCAGTCCTCCCTGTACAGTGGTTGTGTAGGTCTCAAGACAGAAAGCACCTAGTCCACCCTGTACAGTGGTTGTGTAGCTCTCAAGACAGAAAGCACCCAGTCCACCCTGTACAGTGGCTATGTAGGTCTCAAGACAGAAAGCATGCAGTCCACCATGTACATTGGTTGTCTAGGTCTCAAGACAGAAATCATCCAGTCCACCCTGTACAGTGGTTGTGTAGGTCTCAAGACAGAAAGCACACAGTCCACACTGTACAGTGGTTGTGTAGGTCTCAAGACAGAAAGCACCCAGTCCACCCTGTACAGTGGTTGTGCAGGTCTCAAGACAGAAAGCACCCAGTACTCCCTGTACAGTGGTTGTGTAGGTCTCAAGACAGAAAGAACCCAGTCCACCCTGTACAGTGGTTGTGCAGGTCTCAAGACAGAAATCACCCAGTCCACCCTGTACAGTGGTTGTGCAGGTCTCAAGACAGAAAGCACCCAGTCCACCCTGTACAGTGGTTGTGTAGGTCTCAAGACAGAAGCACCCAGTACTCCCTGTACAATGGTTGTGTAGGTCTCAAGACAGAAATCACCCAGTCCACCATGTACAGTGGTTGTGTAGATCTCAAGACAGAAAGCACCCAGTCCACCCTGTACAGTGGTTGTGTAGCTCTCAAGACAGAAAGAACCCAGTCCACCCTGTACAGTGGTTGTGTAGGTCTCAAGACAGAAAGAACCCAGTCCACCCTGTACAGTGGTTGTGCAGGTCTCAAGACAGAAAGAACCCAGTCCACCCTGTACAGTGGTTGTGTAGGTCTCAAGTCAGAAAGCACCCGGTCCACCCTGTACAGTGGTTGTGTAGGTCTCAAGACAGAAATCACCCAGTCCACCCTGTACAGTGGTTGTGCAGGTCTCAAGACAGAAATCACCCAGTCCACCCTGTACAGTGGTTGTGTAGGTCTCAAGACAGAAAGCAACCAGCCCACCCTGTACAGTGGTTGTGTAGGTCTCAAGACAGAGAGCAACCAGTCCACCCTGTACAGTGGTTGTGTAGGTCTCAAGACAGAAAGCACCCAGTCCACCCTGTAGTGTGGTTGTGTAGGTCTCAAGACAGAAAGCACCCAGACCACCCTGTACAGTGGTCGTGTAGGTCTCAAGAGAGAAAGTGCCCAGTCCACCCTGTACAGTGGTTGTGTAGGTCTCAAGACAGAAATCACCCAGTCCACCCTGTACGGTGGTTGTGTAGGTCTCAAGACAGAAAGCACCCAGTCCACCTTGTACAGTGGTTGTGTAGGTCTCAAGACAGAAAGCACCCAGTCCACACTGTACAGTGGTTGTGTAGGTCTCAAGACAGAAAGCACCCAGTCCACCCTGTACAGTGGTTGTGTAGGTCTCAAGACAGAAAGTGCCCAGTCCACCCTGTACAGTGGTTGTGTAGGTCTCAAGACAGAAATCACCCAGTCCACCCTGTACAGTGGTTGTGTAGGTCTGAAGACAGAAAGCACCCAGTCCACCCTGTACAGTGGTTGTGTATGTCTCAAGACAGAAAGAACCCAGACCCCACAGTACAGTGTTTGTGTAGGTCTCAAGACAGAAAGCACCCAGTCCTCCCTGTACAGTGGTTGTGTAGGTCTCAAGTCAGAAAGCACCCAGTCCACCCTGTACAGTGGTTGTGTAGGTCTCAATACAGAAAGTGCCCAGACCACCCTGTACAGTGGTTGTGTAGGTCTCAAGACAGAAATCACCCAGTCCACCCTGTACGGTGGTTGTGTAGGTCTCAAGACAGAATGCACCCAGTCCACCCTGTACAGTGGTTGTGTAGGTCTCAAGACAGAAAGGACCCAGTCCACCCTGTACAGTGGTTGTGTAGGTCTCAAGACAGAAAGCACCCAGTCCTCCCTGTACAGTGGTTGTGTAGGTCTCAAGACAGAAAGCACCTAGTCCACCCTGTACAGTGGTTGTGTAGCTCTCAAGACAGAAAGCACCCAGTCCACCCTGTACAGTGGCTATGTAGGTCTCAAGACAGAAAGCATGCAGTCCACCATGTACATTGGTTGTCTAGGTCTCAAGACAGAAATCATCCAGTCCACCCTGTACAGTGGTTGTGTAGGTCTCAAGACAGAAAGCACACAGTCCACACTGTACAGTGGTTGTGTAGGTCTCAAGACAGAAAGCACCCAGTCCACCCTGTACAGTGGTTGTGCAGGTCTCAAGACAGAAAGCACCCAGTACTCCCTGTACAGTGGTTGTGTAGGTCTCAAGACAGAAAGAACCCAGTCCACCCTGTACAGTGGTTGTGCAGGTCTCAAGACAGAAATCACCCAGTCCACCCTGTACAGTGGTTGTGCAGGTCTCAAGACAGAAAGCACCCAGTCCACCCTGTACAGTGGTTGTGTAGGTCTCAAGACAGAAGCACCCAGTACTCCCTGTACAATGGTTGTGTAGGTCTCAAGACAGAAATCACCCAGTCCACCATGTACAGTGGTTGTGTAGATCTCAAGACAGAAAGCACCCAGTCCACCCTGTACAGTGGTTGTGTAGCTCTCAAGACAGAAAGAACCCAGTCCACCCTGTACAGTGGTTGTGTAGGTCTCAAGACAGAAAGAACCCAGTCCACCCTGTACAGTGGTTGTGCAGGTCTCAAGACAGAAAGAACCCAGTCCACCCTGTACAGTGGTTGTGTAGGTCTCAAGTCAGAAAGCACCCGGTCCACCCTGTACAGTGGTTGTGTAGGTCTCAAGACAGAAATCACCCAGTCCACCCTGTACAGTGGTTGTGCAGGTCTCAAGACAGAAATCACCCAGTCCACCCTGTACAGTGGTTGTGTAGGTCTCAAGACAGAAAGCAACCAGCCCACCCTGTACAGTGGTTGTGTAGGTCTCAAGACAGAGAGCAACCAGTCCACCCTGTACAGTGGTTGTGTAGGTCTCAAGACAGAAAGCACCCAGTCCACCCTGTAGTGTGGTTGTGTAGGTCTCAAGACAGAAAGCACCCAGACCACCCTGTACAGTGGTCGTGTAGGTCTCAAGAGAGAAAGTGCCCAGTCCACCCTGTACAGTGGTTGTGTAGGTCTCAAGACAGAAATCACCCAGTCCACCCTGTACGGTGGTTGTGTAGGTCTCAAGACAGAATGCACCCAGTCCACCCTGTACAGTGGTTGTGTAGGTCTCAAGACAGAAAGGACCCAGTCCACACTGTACGGTGGTTGTGTAGGTCTCAAGACAGAAAGCACCCAGTCCACCCTGTACAGTGGCTATGTAGGTCTTAAGACAGAAAGCATGCAGTCCACCCTGTACAGTGGTTGTGTAGGTCTCAAGACAGAAATCATCCAGTCCAGCCTGTACAGTGGTTGTGTAGGTCTCAAGACAGAAATCACCCAGTCCACCCTGTACAGTGGTTGTGTAGGTCTCAAGACAGAAATCATTCAGTCCACCCTGTACAGTGGTTGTGTAGGTCTCAAGACAGAAAGCACGCAGTCCACCCTGTACAGTGGCTGTGTAGGTCTCAAGACAGAAAGCACCCAGTCCACCCTGTACACTGGTCGTGTAGGTCTCAAGACAGAAAGTGCCCAGTCCACCCTGTACGGTGGTTGTGTAGGTCTCAAGACAGAATGCACCCAGTCCACCCTGTACAGTGGTTGTGTAGGTCTCAAGACAGAAAGCACCCAGTCCACCCTGTACAGTGGCTGTGTAGGTCTCAAGACAGAAAGCACCCAGTCCACCCTGTACACTGGTTGTGTAGGTCTCAAGACAGAAAGCACCCAGTCCACCCTGTACAGTGGTTGTTTAGGTCTCAAGACAGAAAGCACCCAGTCCTCCATGTACAGTGGTTGTGTAGGTCTCAAGACAGAAAGCACACAGTCCACACTGTACAGTGGTTGAGTAGGTCTCAAGACAGAAAGCACACAGTCCACACTGTACAGTGGTTGAGTAGGTCTCAAGACAGAAAGCACACAGTCCACACTGTATAGTGGTTGAGTAGGTCTCAAGACAGAAAGCACCCAGTCCATCCTCTACAGTGGTTGTGCAGGTCTCAAGACAGAAAGCACCCAGTACTCCCTGTACAGTGGTTGTGTAGGTCTCAAGACAGAAAGAACCCAGTCCACCCTGTACAGTGGTTGTGCAGGTCTCAAGACAGAAATCACCCAGTCCACCCTGTACAGTGGTTGTGCAGGTCTCAAGACAGAAAGCACCCAGTCCACCCTGTACAGTGGTTGTGTAGGTCTCAAGACAGAAGCACCCAGTACTCCCTGTACAATGGTTGTGTAGGTCTCAAGACAGAAATCACCCAGTCCACCATGTACAGTGGTTGTGTAGATCTCAAGACAGAAAGCACCCAGTCCACCCTGTACAGTGGTTGTGTAGCTCTCAAGACAGAAAGCACCCAGTCCACCCTGTACAGTGGTTGTGTAGGTCTCAAGACAGAAATCACCCAGTCCACCCTGTACAGTGGTTGTGCAGGTCTCAAGACAGAAATCACCCAGTCCACACTGTACAGTGGTTGTGTAGGTCTCAAGACAGAAAGCAACCAGTCCACCCTGTACAGTGGTTGTGTAGGTCTCAAGACAGAAAGCACCCAGTCCACACTGTACAGTGGTTGTGTAGGTCTCAAGACAGAAAGCAACCAGTCCACCCTGTACAGTGGTTGTGTAGGTCTCAAGACAGAAAGGACCCAGTCCACACTGTACAGTGTTTGTGTAGGTCTCAAGACAGAAAGCACCCAGTCCTCCCTATACAGTGGTTGTGTAGGTCTCAAGACAGAAAGCACCTAGTCCACCCTGTACAGTGGTTGTATAGCTCTCAAGACAGAAAGCACCCAGTCCACCCTGTACAGTGGCTATGTAGGTCTCAAGAGAGAAAGCATGCAGTCCACCATGTACATTGGTTGTGTAGGTCTCAAGACAGAAATCATCCAGTCCACCCTGTACAGTGGTTGTGTAGGTCTCAAGACAGAAAGCACCCAGTCCACCCTGTACAGTGGCTGTGTAATTCTCAAGACAGAAAGCACCCAGTCCACCCTGTACAGTGGTTGTTTAGGTCTCAAGACAGAAAGCACCCAGTCCTCCATGTACAGTGGTTGTGTAGGTCTCAAGACAGAAAGCACCCAGTCCACACTGTACAGTGCTTGTGTAGGTCTCAAGACAGAGAGCACACAGTCCACACTGTACAGTGGTTGTGTAGGTCTCAAGACAGAAAGCACCCAGTAGTCCCTGTACAGTGGTTGTGTAGGTCTCAAGACAGAAAGCACCCAGTCCACCCTGTACAGTGGTTGTGCAGGTCTCAAGACAGAAATCACCCAGTCCACCCTGTACAGTGGTTGTGCAGGTCTCAAGTCAGAAAGCACCCAGTCCACCCTGTACAGTGGTTGTGCAGGTCTCAAGACAGAAAGCACCCGGTCCACACTGAACAGTGGTTGTGTAGGTCTCAAGACAGAAATCACCCAGTCCACCCTGTACAGTGGTTGTGCAGGTCTCAAGACAGAAAGCACACAGTCCACACTGTACAGTGGTTGTGTAGGTCTCAAGACAGAAGCACCCGGTCCACACTGAACAGTGGTTGTGTAGGTCTCAAGACAGAAAGCACCCAGTACTCCCTGTACAATGGTTGTGTAGGTCTCAAGACAGAAATCACCCAGTCCACCATGTACAGTGGTTGTGTAGATCTCAAGACAGAAAGCACCCAGTCCACCCTGTACAGTGGTTGTGTAAGTCTCAAGACAGAAAGAACCCAGTCGACACTGTACAGTGGTTGTGTAGGTCTCAAGACAGAAATCACCCAGTCCTCCCTGTACAATGGTTGTGTAGGTCTCAAGACAGAAATCACCCAGTCCACCCTGTACAGTGGTTGTGTAGGTCTCAAGACAGAAAGCACCTAGTCCACCCTGTAGAGTGGTTGTGTAGGTGTCAAGACAGAAAGCACCCACTCCACACTGTACAGTGGTTGTGTAGGTCTCTAGACAGAAAGCACCCAGTCCATCCTGTACAGTGGTTGTGTAGGTCTCAAGACAGAAAGCACCCAGTCCACCTTGTACAGTGGTTGTGTAGGTCTCAAGACAGAAAGCACCCAGTCCACACTGTACAGTGGTTGTGTAGGTCTCAAGACAGAAAGCACCCAGTCCACCCTGTACAGTGGTTGTGTAGGTCTCAAGACAGAAAGTGCCCAGTCCACCCTGTACAGTGGTTGTGTAGGTCTTAAGACAGAAATCACCCAGTCCACCCTGTACAGTGGTTGTGTAGGTCTCAAGACAGAAAGCACCCAGTCCACCCTGTACAGTGGTTGTGTATGTCTCAAGACAGAAAGAACCCAGACCCCACAGTACAGTGTTTGTGTAGGTCTCAAGACAGAAAGCACCCAGTCCTCCCTGTACAGTGGTTGTGTAGGTCTCAAGTCAGAAAGCACCCAGTCCACCCTGTACAGTGGTTGTGTAGGTCTCAATACAGAAAGTGCCCAGACCACCCTGTACAGTGGTTGTGTAGGTCTCAAGACAGAAATCACCCAGTCCACCCTGTACGGTGGTTGTGTAGGTCTCAAGACAGAATGCACCCAGTCCACCCTGTACAGTGGTTGTGTAGGTCTCAAGACAGAAAGGACCCAGTCCACCCTGTACAGTGGTTGTGTAGGTCTCAAGACAGAAAGCACCCAGTCCTCCCTGTACAGTGGTTGTGTAGGTCTCAAGACAGAAAGCACCTAGTCCACCCTGTACAGTGGTTGTGTAGCTCTCAAGACAGAAAGCACCCAGTCCACCCTGTACAGTGGCTATGTAGGTCTCAAGACAGAAAGCATGCAGTCCACCATGTACATTGGTTGTCTAGGTCTCAAGACAGAAATCATCCAGTCCACCCTGTACAGTGGTTGTGTAGGTCTCAAGACAGAAAGCACACAGTCCACACTGTACAGTGGTTGTGTAGGTCTCAAGACAGAAAGCACCCAGTCCACCCTGTACAGTGGTTGTGCAGGTCTCAAGACAGAAAGCACCCAGTACTCCCTGTACAGTGGTTGTGTAGGTCTCAAGACAGAAAGAACCCAGTCCACCCTGTACAGTGGTTGTGCAGGTCTCAAGACAGAAATCACCCAGTCCACCCTGTACATTGGTTGTGCAGGTCTCAAGACAGAAAGCACCCAGTCCACCCTGTACAGTGGTTGTGTAGGTCTCAAGACAGAAGCACCCAGTACTCCCTGTACAATGGTTGTGTAGGTCTCAAGACAGAAATCACCCAGTCCACCATGTACAGTGGTTGTGTAGATCTCAAGACAGAAAGCACCCAGTCCACCCTGTACAGTGGTTGTGTAGCTCTCAAGACAGAAAGAACCCAGTCCACCCTGTACAGTGGTTGTGTAGGTCTCAAGACAGAAAGAACCCAGTCCACCCTGTACAGTGGTTGTGCAGGTCTCAAGACAGAAAGAACCCAGTCCACCCTGTACAGTGGTTGTGTAGGTCTCAAGTCAGAAAGCACCCGGTCCACCCTGTACAGTGGTTGTGTAGGTCTCAAGACAGAAATCACCCAGTCCACCCTGTACAGTGGTTGTGCAGGTCTCAAGACAGAAATCACCCAGTCCACCCTGTACAGTGGTTGTGTAGGTCTCAAGACAGAAAGCAACCAGCCCACCCTATACAGTGGTTGTGTAGGTCTCAAGACAGAGAGCAACCAGTCCACCCTGTACAGTGGTTGTGTAGGTCTCAAGACAGAAAGCACCCAGTCCACCCTGTAGTGTGGTTGTGTAGGTCTCAAGACAGAAAGCACCCAGACCACCCTGTACAGTGCTCGTGTAGGTCTCAAGAGAGAAAGTGCCCAGTCCACCCTGTACAGTGGTTGTGCAGGTCTCAAGACAGAAAGCACCTAGTCCACCCTGTAGAGTGGTTGTGTAGGTGTCAAGACACAAAGCACCCAGTCCACAGTGTACAGTGGTTGTGTAGGTCTCAAGACAGAAATCATCCAGTCCACCCTGTACAGTGGTTGTGTAGGTCTCAAGACAGAAAGCACCCAGTCCTCCCTGTACAGTGGTTGTGTAGGTCTCAAGACAGAAAGCACGCAGTCCACCCTGTACAGTGGCTGTGTAGGTCTCAAGACAGAAAGCACCCAGTCCACCCTGTACACTGGTTGTGTAGGTCTCAAGACAGAAAGCACCCAGTCCACCCTGTACAGTGGTTGTTTAGGTCTCAAGACAGAAAGCACCCAGTCCTCCATGTACAGTGGTTGTGTAGGTCTCAAGACAGAAAGCACCCAGTCCACCCTGTACAGTGGTTGTGCAGGTCTCAAGACAGAAAGCACCTAGTCCACCCTGTAGAGTGGTTGTGTAGGTGTCAAGACAGAAAACACCCAGTCCACAGTGTACAGTGGTTGTGTAGGTCTCTCGACAGAAAGCACCCAGTCCATCCTGTACAGTGGTTGTGTAGGTCTCAAGACAGAAAGCACCCAGTCCACCTTGTACAGTGGTTGTGTAGGTCTCAAGACAGAAAGCACCCAGTCCACACTGTACAGTGGTTGTGTAGGTCTCAAGACAGAAAGCACCCAGTCCACCCTGTACAGTGGTTGTGTAGGTCTCAAGACAGAAAGTGCCCAGTCCACCCTGTACAGTGGTTGTGTAGGTCTCAAGACAGAAATCACCCAGTCCCCCGTGTACAGTGGTTGTGTAGGTCTCAAGACAGAAAGCACACAGTCCACCCTGTACAGTGGTTGTGTAGGTCTCAAGACTGAAAGCACCCAGTACACACTGTACAGTGGTTGTGTAGGTCTCAAGACTGAAAGCACCCAGTACACACTGTACAGTGGTTGTGTAGGTCTCAAGACTGAAAGCACCCAGTACACACTGTACAGTGGTAGTGTAGGTCTCAAGACAGAAAGAACCCAGTCCACACTGTACAGTGGTTGTGTAGGTCTCAAGACTGAAAGCACCCAGTACACACTGTACAGTGGTTGTGTAGGTCTCAAGACAGAATGCACCCAGACCACCCTGTACAGTGGTAGTGTAGGTCTCAAGACAGAAAGCACCCAGTCCACCTTGTACAGTGGTTGTGTAGGTCTCAAGACAGAAAGCACCCAGTCCACCATGTACGGTGGTTGTGTAGGTCTCAAGACAGAATGCACGCAGTCCACCCTGTACAGTGGTTGTGTAGGTCTCAAGACAGAAAGGACCCAGTCCACACTGTACAGTGGTTGTGTAGGTCTCATGACAGAAAGCACACAGTCCACACTGTACAGTGGTTGTGTAGGTCTCAAGACAGAAAGCACCCAGTCCACCCTGTACAGTGGTTGTGCAGGTCTCAAGACAGAAAGCACCCAGTACTCCCTGTACAGTGGTTGTGTAGGTCTCGAGACAGAAATCACCCAGTCCATCCTGTACAATGGTAGTGTAGGTCTCAAGACAGAAATCACCCAGTCCACCCTGTACAGTGGTTGTGCAGGTCTCAAGACAGAAAGCACCCAGTCCACCCTGTACAGTGGTTGTGTAGGTCTCAAGACAGAAGCACCCAGTACTCCCTGTACAATGGTTGTGTAGGTCTCAAGACAGAAATCACCCAGTCCACCATGTACAGTGGTTGTGTAGATCTCAAGACAGAAAGCACCCAGTCCACCCTGTACAGTGGTTGTGTAGCTCTCAAGACAGAAAGAACCCAGTCCACCCTGTACAGTGGTTGTGTAGGTCTCAAGACAGAAAGAACCCAGTCCACCCTGTACAGTGGTTGTGCAGGTCTCAAGACAGAAAGAACCCAGTCCACCCTGTACGGTGGTTGTGTAGGTCTCAAGACAGAATGCACCCAGTCCACCCTGTACAGTGGTTGTGTAGGTCTCAAGACAGAAAGGACCCAGTCCACACTGTACAGTGGTTGTGTAGGTCTCAAGACGGAAAGCACCCAGTCCTCCCTGTACAGTGGTTGTGTAGGTCTCCAGACAGAAAGCACCTAGTCCACCCTGTACAGTGGTTGTGTAGCTCTCAAGACAGAAAGCACCCAGTCCACCCTGTACAGTGGCTATGTAGGTCTCAAGACAGAAAGCATGCAGTCCACCATGTACATTGGTTGTCTAGGTCTCAAGACAGAAATCATCCAGTCCACCCTGTACAGTGGTTGTGTAGGTCTCAAGACAGAAAGCACACAGTCCACACTGTACAGTGGTTGTGTAGGTCTCAAGACAGAAAGCACCCAGTCCACCCTGTACAGTGGTTGTGCAGGTCTCAAGACAGAAAGCACCCAGTACTCCCTGTACAGTGGTTGTGTAGGTCTCAAGACAGAAATCACCCAGTCCAACCTGTACAGTGGTTGTGCAGGTCTCAAGACAGAAATCACCCAGTCCACCCTGTACAGTGGTTGTGCAGGTCTCAAGACAGAAATCACCCAGTCCACCCTGTACAGTGGTTGTGTAGGTCTCAAGACAGAAAGCACCCAGTCCACCCTGTACAGTGGTTGTGCAGGTCTCAAGACAGAAAGCACCCAGTACTCCCTGTACAGTGGTTGTGTAGGTCTCAAGACAGAAATCACCCAGTCCAACCTGTACAGTGGTTGTGCAGGTCTCAAGACAGAAATCACCCAGTCCACCCTGTACAGTGGTTGTGTAGGTCTCAAGACAGAAAGAACCCAGTCCAACCTGTACAGTGGTTGTGCAGGTCTCAAGACAGAAATCACCCAGTCCACCCTGTACAGTGGTTGTGCAGGTCTCAAGACAGAAAGCACCCAGTCCACCCTGTACAGTGGTTGTGTAGGTCTCAAGACAGAAAGCACCCAGTCCACACTGTACAGTGGTTGTGTAGGTCTCAAGACAGAAAGCACCCAGTCCACCCTGTACAGTGGTTGTGTAGGTCTCAAGACAGAAAGTGCCCAGTCCACCCTGTACAGTGGTTGTGTAGGTCTTAAGACAGAAATCACCCAGTCCACCCTGTACAGTGGTTGTGTAGGTCTCAAGACAGAAAGCACCCAGTCCACCCTGTACAGTGGTTGTGTATGTCTCAAGACAGAAAGAACCCAGACCCCACAGTACAGTGTTTGTGTAGGTCTCAAGACAGAAAGCACCCAGTCCTCCCTGTACAGTGGTTGTGTAGGTCTCAAGTCAGAAAGCACCCAGTCCACCCTGTACAGTGGTTGTGTAGGTCTCAATACAGAAAGTGCCCAGACCACCCTGTACAGTGGTTGTGTAGGTCTCAAGACAGAAATCACCCAGTCCACCCTGTACGGTGGTTGTGTAGGTCTCAAGACAGAATGCACCCAGTCCACCCTGTACAGTGGTTGTGTAGGTCTCAAGACAGAAAGGACCCAGTCCACCCTGTACAGTGGTTGTGTAGGTCTCAAGACAGAAAGCACCCAGTCCTCCCTGTACAGTGGTTGTGTAGGTCTCAAGACAGAAAGCACCTAGTCCACCCTGTACAGTGGTTGTGTAGCTCTCAAGACAGAAAGCACCCAGTCCACCCTGTACAGTGGCTATGTAGGTCTCAAGACAGAAAGCATGCAGTCCACCATGTACATTGGTTGTCTAGGTCTCAAGACAGAAATCATCCAGTCCACCCTGTACAGTGGTTGTGTAGGTCTCAAGACAGAAAGCACACAGTCCACACTGTACAGTGGTTGTGTAGGTCTCAAGACAGAAAGCACCCAGTCCACCCTGTACAGTGGTTGTGCAGGTCTCAAGACAGAAAGCACCCAGTACTCCCTGTACAGTGGTTGTGTAGGTCTCAAGACAGAAAGAACCCAGTCCACCCTGTACAGTGGTTGTGCAGGTCTCAAGACAGAAATCACCCAGTCCACCCTGTACATTGGTTGTGCAGGTCTCAAGACAGAAAGCACCCAGTCCACCCTGTACAGTGGTTGTGTAGGTCTCAAGACAGAAGCACCCAGTACTCCCTGTACAATGGTTGTGTAGGTCTCAAGACAGAAATCACCCAGTCCACCATGTACAGTGGTTGTGTAGATCTCAAGACAGAAAGCACCCAGTCCACCCTGTACAGTGGTTGTGTAGCTCTCAAGACAGAAAGAACCCAGTCCACCCTGTACAGTGGTTGTGTAGGTCTCAAGACAGAAAGAACCCAGTCCACCCTGTACAGTGGTTGTGCAGGTCTCAAGACAGAAAGAACCCAGTCCACCCTGTACAGTGGTTGTGTAGGTCTCAAGTCAGAAAGCACCCGGTCCACCCTGTACAGTGGTTGTGTAGGTCTCAAGACAGAAATCACCCAGTCCACCCTGTACAGTGGTTGTGCAGGTCTCAAGACAGAAATCACCCAGTCCACCCTGTACAGTGGTTGTGTAGGTCTCAAGACAGAAAGCAACCAGCCCACCCTATACAGTGGTTGTGTAGGTCTCAAGACAGAGAGCAACCAGTCCACCCTGTACAGTGGTTGTGTAGGTCTCAAGACAGAAAGCACCCAGTCCACCCTGTAGTGTGGTTGTGTAGGTCTCAAGACAGAAAGCACCCAGACCACCCTGTACAGTGCTCGTGTAGGTCTCAAGAGAGAAAGTGCCCAGTCCACCCTGTACAGTGGTTGTGCAGGTCTCAAGACAGAAAGCACCTAGTCCACCCTGTAGAGTGGTTGTGTAGGTGTCAAGACACAAAGCACCCAGTCCACAGTGTACAGTGGTTGTGTAGGTCTCAAGACAGAAATCATCCAGTCCACCCTGTACAGTGGTTGTGTAGGTCTCAAGACAGAAAGCACCCAGTCCTCCCTGTACAGTGGTTGTGTAGGTCTCAAGACAGAAAGCACGCAGTCCACCCTGTACAGTGGCTGTGTAGGTCTCAAGACAGAAAGCACCCAGTCCACCCTGTACACTGGTTGTGTAGGTCTCAAGACAGAAAGCACCCAGTCCACCCTGTACAGTGGTTGTTTAGGTCTCAAGACAGAAAGCACCCAGTCCTCCATGTACAGTGGTTGTGTAGGTCTCAAGACAGAAAGCACCCAGTCCACCCTGTACAGTGGTTGTGCAGGTCTCAAGACAGAAAGCACCTAGTCCACCCTGTAGAGTGGTTGTGTAGGTGTCAAGACAGAAAACACCCAGTCCACAGTGTACAGTGGTTGTGTAGGTCTCTCGACAGAAAGCACCCAGTCCATCCTGTACAGTGGTTGTGTAGGTCTCAAGACAGAAAGCACCCAGTCCACCTTGTACAGTGGTTGTGTAGGTCTCAAGACAGAAAGCACCCAGTCCACACTGTACAGTGGTTGTGTAGGTCTCAAGACAGAAAGCACCCAGTCCACCCTGTACAGTGGTTGTGTAGGTCTCAAGACAGAAAGTGCCCAGTCCACCCTGTACAGTGGTTGTGTAGGTCTCAAGACAGAAATCACCCAGTCCCCCGTGTACAGTGGTTGTGTAGGTCTCAAGACAGAAAGCACACAGTCCACCCTGTACAGTGGTTGTGTAGGTCTCAAGACTGAAAGCACCCAGTACACACTGTACAGTGGTTGTGTAGGTCTCAAGACTGAAAGCACCCAGTACACACTGTACAGTGGTTGTGTAGGTCTCAAGACTGAAAGCACCCAGTACACACTGTACAGTGGTAGTGTAGGTCTCAAGACAGAAAGAACCCAGTCCACACTGTACAGTGGTTGTGTAGGTCTCAAGACTGAAAGCACCCAGTACACACTGTACAGTGGTTGTGTAGGTCTCAAGACAGAATGCACCCAGACCACCCTGTACAGTGGTAGTGTAGGTCTCAAGACAGAAAGCACCCAGTCCACCTTGTACAGTGGTTGTGTAGGTCTCAAGACAGAAAGCACCCAGTCCACCATGTACGGTGGTTGTGTAGGTCTCAAGACAGAATGCACGCAGTCCACCCTGTACAGTGGTTGTGTAGGTCTCAAGACAGAAAGGACCCAGTCCACACTGTACAGTGGTTGTGTAGGTCTCATGACAGAAAGCACACAGTCCACACTGTACAGTGGTTGTGTAGGTCTCAAGACAGAAAGCACCCAGTCCACCCTGTACAGTGGTTGTGCAGGTCTCAAGACAGAAAGCACCCAGTACTCCCTGTACAGTGGTTGTGTAGGTCTCGAGACAGAAATCACCCAGTCCATCCTGTACAATGGTAGTGTAGGTCTCAAGACAGAAATCACCCAGTCCACCCTGTACAGTGGTTGTGCAGGTCTCAAGACAGAAAGCACCCAGTCCACCCTGTACAGTGGTTGTGTAGGTCTCAAGACAGAAGCACCCAGTACTCCCTGTACAATGGTTGTGTAGGTCTCAAGACAGAAATCACCCAGTCCACCATGTACAGTGGTTGTGTAGATCTCAAGACAGAAAGCACCCAGTCCACCCTGTACAGTGGTTGTGTAGCTCTCAAGACAGAAAGAACCCAGTCCACCCTGTACAGTGGTTGTGTAGGTCTCAAGACAGAAAGAACCCAGTCCACCCTGTACAGTGGTTGTGCAGGTCTCAAGACAGAAAGAACCCAGTCCACCCTGTACGGTGGTTGTGTAGGTCTCAAGACAGAATGCACCCAGTCCACCCTGTACAGTGGTTGTGTAGGTCTCAAGACAGAAAGGACCCAGTCCACACTGTACAGTGGTTGTGTAGGTCTCAAGACGGAAAGCACCCAGTCCTCCCTGTACAGTGGTTGTGTAGGTCTCAAGACAGAAAGCACCTAGTCCACCCTGTACAGTGGTTGTGTAGCTCTCAAGACAGAAAGCACCCAGTCCACCCTGTACAGTGGCTATGTAGGTCTCAAGACAGAAAGCATGCAGTCCACCATGTACATTGGTTGTCTAGGTCTCAAGACAGAAATCATCCAGTCCACCCTGTACAGTGGTTGTGTAGGTCTCAAGACAGAAAGCACACAGTCCACACTGTACAGTGGTTGTGTAGGTCTCAAGACAGAAAGCACCCAGTCCACCCTGTACAGTGGTTGTGCAGGTCTCAAGACAGAAAGCACCCAGTACTCCCTGTACAGTGGTTGTGTAGGTCTCAAGACAGAAATCACCCAGTCCAACCTGTACAGTGGTTGTGCAGGTCTCAAGACAGAAATCACCCAGTCCACCCTGTACAGTGGTTGTGCAGGTCTCAAGACAGAAATCACCCAGTCCACCCTGTACAGTGGTTGTGTAGGTCTCAAGACAGAAAGCACCCAGTCCACCCTGTACAGTGGTTGTGCAGGTCTCAAGACAGAAAGCACCCAGTACTCCCTGTACAGTGGTTGTGTAGGTCTCAAGACAGAAATCACCCAGTCCAACCTGTACAGTGGTTGTGCAGGTCTCAAGACAGAAATCACCCAGTCCACCCTGTACAGTGGTTGTGTAGGTCTCAAGACAGAAAGAACCCAGTCCAACCTGTACAGTGGTTGTGCAGGTCTCAAGACAGAAATCACCCAGTCCACCCTGTACAGTGGTTGTGCAGGTCTCAAGACAGAAAGCACCCAGTCCACCCTGTACAGTGGTTGTGTAGGTCTCAAGACAGAAGCACCCAGTACACCCTGTACAATGGTTGTGTAGGTCTCAAGACAGAAATCACCCAGTCCACCATGTACAGTGGTTGTGTAGATCTCAAGACAGAAAGCACCCAGTCCACCCTGTACAGTGGTTGTGTAGCTCTCAAGACAGAAAGCACCCAGTCCACCCTGTACAGTGGTTGTGTAGGTCTCAAGACAGAAATCACCCAGTCCACCCTGTACAGTGGTTGTGCAGGTCTCAAGACAGAAAGCACCCAGTCCATCCTGTACAGTGGTTGTGTAGGTCTCAAGACAGAAAGCACCCAGTCCACCTTGTACAGTGGTTGTGTAGGTCTCAAGACAGAAAGCACCCAGTCCACACTGTACAGTGGTTGTGTAGGTCTCAAGACAGAAAGCACCCAGTCCACCCTGTACAGTGGTTGTGTAGGTCTCAAGACAGAAAGTACCCAGTCCACCCTGTACAGTGGTTGTGTAGGTCTCAAGACAGAAATCACCCAGTCCCCCCTGTACAGTGGTTGTGTAGGTCTCAAGACAGAAAGCACACAGTCCACCCTGTACAGTGGTTGTGTAGGTCTCAAGACAGAAAGAACCCAGTCCACACTGTACAGTGGTTGTGTAGGTCTCAAGACTGAAAGCACCCAGTACACACTGTACAGTGGTTGTGTAGGTCTCAAGACAGAATGCACACAGACCACCCTGTACAGTGGTAGTGTAGGTCTCAAGACAGAAATCACCCAGTCCACCATGTACGGTGGTTGTGTAGGTCTCAAGACAGAATGCACGCAGTCCACCCTGTACAGTGGTTGTGTAGGTCTCAAGACAGAAAGGACCCAGTCCACACTGTACAGTGGTTGTGTAGGTCTCATGACAGAAAGCACACAGTCCACACTGTACAGTGGTTGTGTAGATCTCAAGACAGAAAGCACCCAGTCCACCCTGTACAGTGGTTGTGCAGGTCTCAAGACAGAAAGCACCCAGTACTCCCTGTACAGTGGTTGTGTAGGTCTCGAGACAGAAATCACCCAGTCCATCCTGTACAATGGTAGTGTAGGTCTCAAGACAGAAATCACCCAGTCCACCCTGTACAGTGGTTGTGTAGGTCTCAAGACAGAAAGCACCTAGACCACCCTGTAGAGTGGTTGTGTAGGTGTCAAGACAGAAAGCACCAAGTCCACACTGTACAGTGGTTGTGTAGGTCTCAAGACAGAAAGCACCCAGTCCACCTTGTACAGTGGTTGTATAGGTCTCAAGACAGAAAGCACCCAGTCCACACTGTACAGTGGTTGTGTAGGTCTCAAGACAGAAACAGACAGTCCACCCTGTACAGTGGTTGTGTAGGTCTCAAGACAGATATCACCCAGTCCACCATGTACAGTGGTTGTGTAGCTCTCAAGACAGAAAGCACCCAGTCCACCCTGTACAGTGGTTGTGTAGGTCTCAAGACAGAAAGCAGCCAGTCCACGCTGTACAGTGGTTGTGTAGGTCTCAAGAGAGAAAGCACCCAGTCCACCCTGTACAGTGGTTGTGCAGGTCTCAAGACAGAAATCACCCAGTCCACCCTGTACAGTAGTTGTGTAGGTCTCAAGACAGAAAGTGCCCAGTCCACCCTGTACAGTGGTTGTGTAGGTCTCAAGACAGAAAGCACCCAGTCCTCCCTGTACAGTGGTTGTGTAGGTCTCAAGTCAGAAAGCACCCAGTCCACCCTGTACAGTGGTTGTGTAGGTCTCAAGACAGAAATCACCCAGTCCACCCTGTACGGTGGTTGTGTAGGTCTCAAGACAGAATGCACCCAGTCCACCCTGTACAGTGGTTGTGTAGGTCTCAAGACAGAAAGGACCCAGTCCACACTGTACAGTGGTTGTGTAGGTCTCAAGACAGAAAGCACCCAGTCCTCCCTGTACAGTGGTTGTGTAGGTCTCAAGACAGAAAGCACCTAGTCCACACTGTACAGTGGTTGTGTAGCTCTCAAGACAGAAAGCACCCAGTCCACCCTGTACAGTGGCTATGTAGGTCTCAAGACAGAAAGCATGCAGTCCACCATGTACATTGGTTGTATAGGTCTCAAGACAGAAATCATCCAGTCCACCCTGTACAGTGGTTGTGTAGGTCTCAAGACAGAAAGCACACAGACCACACTGTACAGTGGTTGTGTAGGTCTCAAGACAGAAAGCACCCAGTCCACCCTGTACAGTGGTTGTGCAGGTCTCAAGACAGAAAGCACCCAGTACTCCCTGTACAGTGGTTGTGTAGGTCTCAAGACAGAAATCACCCAGTCCAACCTGTACAGTGGTTGTGCAGGTCTCAAGACAGAAATCACCCAGTCCACCCTGTACAGTGGTTGTGCAGGTCTCAAGACAGAAATCACCCAGTCCACCCTGTACAGTGGTTGTGTAGGTCTCAAGACAGAAAGCACCCAGTCCACCCTGTACAGTGGTTGTGCAGGTCTCAAGACAGAAAGCACCCAGTACTCCCTGTACAGTGGTTGTGTAGGTCTCAAGACAGAAATCACCCAGTCCAACCTGTACAGTGGTTGTGCAGGTCTCAAGACAGAAATCACCCAGTCCACCCTGTACAGTGGTTGTGCAGGTCTCAAGACAGAAATCACCCAGTCCACCCTGTACAGTGGTTGTGTAGGTCTCAAGACAGAAAGAACCCAGTCCAACCTGTACAGTGGTTGTGCAGGTCTCAAGACAGAAATCACCCAGTCCACCCTGTACAGTGGTTGTGCAGGTCTCAAGACAGAAAGCACCCAGTCCACCCTGTACAGTGGTTGTGTAGGTCTCAAGACAGAAGCACCCAGTACACCCTGTACAATGGTTGTGTAGGTCTCGAGACAGAAATCACCCAGTCCACCATGTACAGTGGTTGTGTAGATCTCAAGACAGAAAGCACCCAGTCCACCCTGTACAGTGGTTGTGTAGCTCTCAAGACAGAAAGCACCCAGTCCACCCTGTACAGTGGTTGTGTAGGTCTCAAGACAGAAATCACCCAGTCCACCCTGTACAGTGGTTGTGCAGGTCTCAAGACAGAAATAACCCAGTCCACCCTGTACAGTGGTTGTGTAGGTCTCAAGACAGAAAGCAACCAGCCCACCCTGTACAGTGGTTGTGTAGGTCTCAAGACAGAAAGCACCCCGTCCACCCTGTACAGTGGTTGTGTAGGTCTCAAGACAGAAATCACCCAGTCCACCCTGTACAGTGGTTGTGTAGGTCTCAAGACAGAAAGCACCAGGTCCACACTGTACAGTGGTTGTGTAGATCTCAAGACAGAAAGCACCCAGTCCACCCTGTAGTGTGGTGGTTGTGTAGGTCTCAAGACAGAAAGCACCCAGACCACCCTGTACAGTGGTCGTGTAGGTCTCAAGACAGAAAGTGCCCAGTCCACCCTGTACAGTGGTTGTGTAGGTCTCAAGACAGAAATCACCCAGTCCACCCTGTACGGTGGTTGTGTAGGTCTCAAGACAGAATGCACCCAGTCCTCCCTGTACAGTGGTTGTGTAGGTCTCATGACAGAAAGGACCCAGTCCACACTGTACAGTGGTTGTGTAGGTCTCAAGACAGAAAGCACCCAGTCCTCCCTGTACAGTGGTTGTGTAGGTATCAAGACAGAAAGCACCCAGTCCACCCTGTACAGTGGCTATGTAGGTCTTAAGACAGAAAGCATGCAGTCCACCATGTACATTGGTTGTGTAGGTCTCAAGACAGAAATCATCCAGTCCACCCTGTACAGTGGTTGTGTAGGTCTCAAGACAGAAAGCACGCAGTCCACCCTGTACAGTGGCTGTGTAGGTCTCAAGACAGAAAGCACCCAGTCCACCCTGTACACTGGTTGTGTAGGTCTCAAGACAGAAAGCACCCAGGCCACCCTGTACAGTGGTTGTTTAGGTCTCAAGTCAGAAAGCACCCAGTCCTCCATGTACAGTGGTTGTGTAGGTCTCAAGACAGAAAGCACCCAGTCCACCCTGTACAGTGGTTGTGCAGGTCTCAAGACAGAAAGCACCCAGTCCACCCTGTACAGTGGTTGTGTAGGTCCCAAGACAGAAGCACCCGGTCCACACTGTACAGTGGTTGTGTAGGTTTCAAGACAGAAAGCATCCAGTCCTCCCTGTACAGTGGTTGTGTAGGTCTCAAGACAGAAATCACCCAGACCACCCTGTACAGTGGTTGTGTAGGTCTCAAGACAGAAAGCACCCAGTCCACCCTGTAGAGTGGTTGTGTAGGTGTCAAGACAGAAAGCACCCAGTCCACAGTGTACAGTAGTTGTGTAGGTCTCAAGACAGAAAGTGCCCAGTCCACCCTGTACAGTGGTTGTGTAGGTCTCAAGACAGAAATCACCCATTCCACCCTGTACAGTGGTTGTGTAGGTCTCAAGACAGAAAGCACACAGTCCACCCTGTACAGTGGTTGTGTAGGTCTCAAGACAGAAAGAACCCAGTCCACACTGTACAGTGGTTGTGTAGGTCTCAAGACAGAAAGCACCCAGTCCACACTGTACAGTGGTTGTGTAGGTCTCAAGACAGAATGCACCCAGACCACCCTGTACAGTGGTCGTGTAGGTCTCAAGACAGAAAGTGCCCAGTCCACCCTGTACAGTGGTTGTGTAGGTCTCAAGACAGAAAGCACCCAGTCCACCATGTACGGTGGTCGTGTAGCTCTCAAGACAGAAAGCACCCAGTCCACCCTGTAGAGTGGCTATGTAGGTCTCAAGACAGAAAGCATGCAGTCCACCATGTACATTGGTTGTATAGGTCTCAAGACAGAAATCATCCAGTCCAACCTGTACAGTGGTTGTGTAGGTCTCAAGACAGAAAGCACACAGACCACACTGTACAGTGGTTGTGTAGGTCTCAAGACAGAAAGCACCCAGTCCACCCTGTACAGTGGTTGTGCAGGTCTCAAGACAGAAAGCACCCAGTACTCCCTGTACAGTGGTTGTGTAGGTCTCAAGACAGAAATCACCCAGTCCAACCTGTACAGTGGTTGTGCAGGTCTCAAGACAGAAATCACCCAGTCCACCCTGTACAGTGGTTGTGCAGGTCTCAAGACAGAAATCACCCAGTCCACCCTGTACAGTGGTTGTGTAGGTCTCAAGACAGAAAGCACCCAGTCCACCCTGTACAGTGGTTGTGCAGGTCTCAAGACAGAAAGCACCCAGTACTCCCTGTACAGTGGTTGTGTAGGTCTCAAGACAGAAATCACCCAGTCCAACCTGTACAGTGGTTGTGCAGGTCTCAAGACAGAAATCACCCAGTCCACCCTGTACAGTGGTTGTGCAGGTCTCAAGACAGAAATCACCCAGTCCACCCTGTACAGTGGTTGTGTAGGTCTCAAGACAGAAAGAACCCAGTCCAACCTGTACAGTGGTTGTGCAGGTCTCAAGACAGAAATCACCCAGTCCACCCTGTACAGTGGTTGTGCAGGTCTCAAGACAGAAAGCACCCAGTCCACCCTGTACAGTGGTTGTGTAGGTCTCAAGACAGAAGCACCCAGTACACCCTGTACAATGGTTGTGTAGGTCTCGAGACAGAAATCACCCAGTCCACCATGTACAGTGGTTGTGTAGATCTCAAGACAGAAAGCACCCAGTCCACCCTGTACAGTGGTTGTGTAGCTCTCAAGACAGAAAGCACCCAGTCCACCCTGTACAGTGGTTGTGTAGGTCTCAAGACAGAAATCACCCAGTCCACCCTGTACAGTGGTTGTGCGGGTCTCAAGACAGAAATCACCCAGTCCACCCTGTACAGTGGTTGTGTAGGTCTCAAGACAGAAAGCAACCAGCCCACCCTGTACAGTGGTTGTGTAGGTCTCAAGACAGAAAGCACCCCGTCCACCCTGTACAGTGGTTGTGTAGGTCTCAAGACAGAAATCACCCAGTCCACCCTGTACAGTGGTTGTGTAGGTCTCAAGACAGAAAGCACCAGGTCCACACTGTACAGTGGTTGTGTAGATCTCAAGACAGAAAGCACCCAGTCCACCCTGTAGTGTGGTGGTTGTGTAGGTCTCAAGACAGAAAGCACCCAGACCACCCTGTACAGTGGTCGTGTAGGTCTCAAGACAGAAAGTGCCCAGTCCACCCTGTACAGTGGTTGTGTAGGTCTCAAGACAGAAATCACCCAGTCCACCCTGTACGGTGGTTGTGTAGGTCTCAAGACAGAATGCACCCAGTCCTCCCTGTACAGTGGTTGTGTAGGTCTCATGACAGAAAGGACCCAGTCCACACTGTACAGTGGTTGTGTAGGTCTCAAGACTGAAAGCACCCAGTCCTCCCTGTACAGTGGTTGTGTAGGTATCAAGACAGAAAGCACCCAGTCCACCCTGTACAGTGGCTATGTAGGTCTTAAGACAGAAAGCATGCAGTCCACCATGTACATTGGTTGTGTAGGTCTCAAGACAGAAATCATCCAGTCCACCCTGTACAGTGGTTGTGTAGGTCTCAAGACAGAAAGCACGCAGTCCACCCTGTACAGTGGCTGTGTAGGTCTCAAGACAGAAAGCACCCAGTCCACCCTGTACACTGGTTGTGTAGGTCTCAAGACAGAAAGCACCCAGGCCACCCTGTACAGTGGTTGTTTAGGTCTCAAGTCAGAAAGCACCCAGTCCTCCATGTACAGTGGTTGTGTAGGTCTCAAGACAGAAAGCACCCAGTCCACCCTGTACAGTGGTTGTGCAGGTCTCAAGACAGAAAGCACCCAGTCCACCCTGTACAGTGGTTGTGTAGGTCCCAAGACAGAAGCACCCGGTCCACACTGTACAGTGGTTGTGTAGGTTTAGAGACAGAAAGCATCCAGTCCTCCCTGTACAGTGGTTGTGTAGGTCTCAAGACAGAAATCACCCAGACCACCCTGTACAGTGGCTGTGTAGGTCTCAAGACAGAAAGCACCCAGTCCACCCTGTAGAGTGATTGTGTAGGTGTCAAGACAGAAAGCACCCAGTCCACAGTGTACAGTAGTTGTGTAGGTCTCAAGACAGAAAGTGCCCAGTCCACCCTGTACAGTGGTTGTGTAGGTCTCAAGACAGAAATCACCCATTCCACCCTGTACAGTGGTTGTGTAGGTCTCAAGACAGAAAGCACACAGTCCACCCTGTACAGTGATTGTGTAGGTCTCAAGACAGAAAGAACCCAGTCCACACTGTACAGTGGTTGTGTAGGTCTCAAGACAGAAAGCACCCAGTCCACACTGTACAGTGGTTGTGTAGGTCTCAAGACAGAATGCACCCAGACCACCCTGTACAGTGGTCGTGTAGGTCTCAAGACAGAAAGTGCCCAGTCCACCCTGTACAGTGGTTGTGTAGGTCTCAAGACAGAAAGCACCCAGTCCACCATGTACGGTGGTCGTGTAGCTCTCAAGACAGAAAGCACCCAGTCCACCCTGTAGAGTGGCTATGTAGGTCTCAAGACAGAAATCATCCAGTCCACCCTGTACAGTGGTTGTGTAGGTCTCAAGACAGAAAGCACGCAGTCCACCCTGTACAGTGGCTGTGTAGGTCTCAAGACAGAAAGCACCCAGTCCACCCTGTACACTGGTTGTGTAGGTCTCAAGACAGAAAGCACCCAGGCCACCCTGTACAGTGGTTGTTTAGGTCTCAAGTCAGAAAGCACCCAGTCCTCCATGTACAGTGGTTGTGTAGGTCTCAAGACAGAAAGCACCCAGTCCACCCTGTACAGTGGTTGTGCAGGTCTCAAGACAGAAAGCACCCAGTCCACCCTGTACAGTGGTTGTGTAGGTCCCAAGACAGAAGCACCTGGTCCACACTGTACAGTGGTTGTGTAGGTTTCAAGACAGAAAGCATCCAGTCCTCCCTGTACAGTGGTTGTGTAGGTCTCAAGACAGAAATCACCCAGACCACCCTGTACAGTGGTTGTGTAGGTCTCAAGACAGAAAGCACCCAGTCCACCCTGTAGAGTGGTTGTGTAGGTGTCAAGACAGAAAGCACCCAGTCCACAGTGTACAGTAGTTGTGTAGGTCTCAAGACAGAAAGTGCCCAGTCCACCCTGTACAGTGGTTGTGTAGGTCTCAAGACAGAAATCACCCATTCCACCCTGTACAGTGGTTGTGTAGGTCTCAAGACAGAAAGCACACAGTCCACCCTGTACAGTGGTTGTGTAGGTCTCAAGACAGAAAGAACCCAGTCCACACTGTACAGTGGTTGTGTAGGTCTCAAGACAGAAAGCACCCAGTCCACACTGTACAGTGGTTGTGTAGGTCTCAAGACAGAATGCACCCAGACCACCCTGTACAGTGGTCGTGTAGGTCTCAAGACAGAAAGTGCCCAGTCCACCCTGTACAGTGGTTGTGTAGGTCTCAAGACAGAAAGCACCCAGTCCACCATGTACGGTGGTCGTGTAGCTCTCAAGACAGAAAGCACCCAGTCCACCCTGTAGAGTGGCTATGTAGGTCTCAAGACAGAAAGCATGCAGTCCACCATGTACATTGGTTGTATAGGTCTCAAGACAGAAATCATCCAGTCCACCCTGTACAGTGGTTGTGTAGGTCTCAAGACAGAAAGCACACAGACCACACTGTACAGTGGTTGTGTAGGTCTCAAGACAGAAAGCACCCAGTCCACCCTGTACAGTGGTTGTGCAGGTCTCAAGACAGAAAGCACCCAGTACTCCCTGTACAGTGGTTGTGTAGGTCTCAAGACAGAAATCACCCAGTCCAACCTGTACAGTGGTTGTGCAGGTCTCAAGACAGAAATCACCCAGTCCACCCTGTACAGTGGTTGTGCAGGTCTCAAGACAGAAATCACCCAGTCCACCCTGTACAGTGGTTGTGTAGGTCTCAAGACAGAAAGCACCCAGTCCACCCTGTACAGTGGTTGTGCAGGTCTCAAGACAGAAAGCACCCAGTACTCCCTGTACAGTGGTTGTGTAGGTCTCAAGACAGAAATCACCCAGTCCAACCTGTACAGTGGTTGTGCAGGTCTCAAGACAGAAATCACCCAGTCCACCCTGTACAGTGGTTGTGCAGGTCTCAAGACAGAAATCACCCAGTCCACCCTGTACAGTGGTTGTGTAGGTCTCAAGACAGAAAGAACCCAGTCCAACCTGTACAGTGGTTGTGCAGGTCTCAAGACAGAAATCACCCAGTCCACCCTGTACAGTGGTTGTGCAGGTCTCAAGACAGAAAGCACCCAGTCCACCCTGTACAGTGGTTGTGTAGGTCTCAAGACAGAAGCACCCAGTACACCCTGTACAATGGTTGTGTAGGTCTCGAGACAGAAATCACCCAGTCCACCATGTACAGTGGTTGTGTAGATCTCAAGACAGAAAGCACCCAGTCCACCCTGTACAGTGGTTGTGTAGCTCTCAAGACAGAAAGCACCCAGTCCACCCTGTACAGTGGTTGTGTAGGTCTCAAGACAGAAATCACCCAGTCCACCCTGTACAGTGGTTGTGCAGGTCTCAAGACAGAAATCACCCAGTCCACCCTGTACAGTGGTTGTGTAGGTCTCAAGACAGAAAGCAACCAGCCCACCCTGTACAGTGGTTGTGTAGGTCTCAAGACAGAAAGCACCCCGTCCACCCTGTACAGTGGTTGTGTAGGTCTCAAGACAGAAATCACCCAGTCCACCCTGTACAGTGGTTGTGTAGGTCTCAAGACAGAAAGCACCAGGTCCACACTGTACAGTGGTTGTGTAGATCTCAAGACAGAAAGCACCCAGTCCACCCTGTAGTGTGGTGGTTGTGTAGGTCTCAAGACAGAAAGCACCCAGACCACCCTGTACAGTGGTCGTGTAGGTCTCAAGACAGAAAGTGCCCAGTCCACCCTGTACAGTGGTTGTGTAGGTCTCAAGACAGAAATCACCCAGTCCACCCTGTACGGTGGTTGTGTAGGTCTCAAGACAGAATGCACCCAGTCCTCCCTGTACAGTGGTTGTGTAGGTCTCATGACAGAAAGGACCCAGTCCACACTGTACAGTGGTTGTGTAGGTCTCAAGACTGAAAGCACCCAGTCCTCCCTGTACAGTGGTTGTGTAGGTATCAAGACAGAAAGCACCCAGTCCACCCTGTACAGTGGCTATGTAGGTCTTAAGACAGAAAGCACCCAGTCCACCCTGTACAGTGGTTGTGTAGGTCTCAAGACAGAAATCACCCATTCCACCCTGTACAGTGGTTGTGTAGGTCTCAAGACAGAAAGCACACAGTCCACCCTGTACAGTGGTTGTGTAGGTCTCAAGACAGAAAGAACCCAGTCCACACTGTACAGTGGTTGTGTAGGTCTCAAGACAGAAAGCACCCAGTCCACACTGTACAGTGGTTGTGTAGGTCTCAAGACAGAATGCACCCAGACCACCCTGTACAGTGGTCGTGTAGGTCTCAAGACAGAAAGTGCCCAGTCCACCCTGTACAGTGGTTGTGTAGGTCTCAAGACAGAAAGCACCCAGTCCACCATGTACGGTGGTCGTGTAGCTCTCAAGACAGAAAGCACCCAGTCCACCCTGTAGAGTGGCTATGTAGGTCTCAAGACAGAAAGCATGCAGTCCACCATGTACATTGGTTGTATAGGTCTCAAGACAGAAATCATCCAGTCCACCCTGTACAGTGGTTGTGTAGGTCTCAAGACAGAAAGCACACAGACCACACTGTACAGTGGTTGTGTAGGTCTCAAGACAGAAAGCACCCAGTCCACCCTGTACAGTGGTTGTGCAGGTCTCAAGACAGAAAGCACCCAGTACTCCCTGTACAGTGGTTGTGTAGGTCTCAAGACAGAAATCACCCAGTCCAACCTGTACAGTGGTTGTGCAGGTCTCAAGACAGAAATCACCCAGTCCACCCTGTACAGTGGTTGTGCAGGTCTCAAGACAGAAATCACCCAGTCCACCCTGTACAGTGGTTGTGTAGGTCTCAAGACAGAAAGCACCCAGTCCACCCTGTACAGTGGTTGTGCAGGTCTCAAGACAGAAAGCACCCAGTACTCCCTGTACAGTGGTTGTGTAGGTCTCAAGACAGAAATCACCCAGTCCAACCTGTACAGTGGTTGTGCAGGTCTCAAGACAGAAATCACCCAGTCCACCCTGTACAGTGGTTGTGCAGGTCTCAAGACAGAAATCACCCAGTCCACCCTGTACAGTGGTTGTGTAGGTCTCAAGACAGAAAGAACCCAGTCCAACCTGTACAGTGGTTGTGCAGGTCTCAAGACAGAAATCACCCAGTCCACCCTGTACAGTGGTTGTGCAGGTCTCAAGACAGAAAGCACCCAGTCCACCCTGTACAGTGGTTGTGTAGGTCTCAAGACAGAAGCACCCAGTACACCCTGTACAATGGTTGTGTAGGTCTCGAGACAGAAATCACCCAGTCCACCATGTACAGTGGTTGTGTAGATCTCAAGACAGAAAGCACCCAGTCCACCCTGTACAGTGGTTGTGTAGCTCTCAAGACAGAAAGCACCCAGTCCACCCTGTACAGTGGTTGTGTAGGTCTCAAGACAGAAATCACCCAGTCCACCCTGTACAGTGGTTGTGCAGGTCTCAAGACAGAAATCACCCAGTCCACCCTGTACAGTGGTTGTGTAGGTCTCAAGACAGAAAGCAACCAGCCCACCCTGTACAGTGGTTGTGTAGGTCTCAAGACAGAAAGCACCCCGTCCACCCTGTACAGTGGTTGTGTAGGTCTCAAGACAGAAATCACCCAGTCCACCCTGTACAGTGGTTGTGTAGGTCTCAAGACAGAAAGCACCAGGTCCACACTGTACAGTGGTTGTGTAGATCTCAAGACAGAAAGCACCCAGTCCACCCTGTAGTGTGGTGGTTGTGTAGGTCTCAAGACAGAAAGCACCCAGACCACCCTGTACAGTGGTCGTGTAGGTCTCAAGACAGAAAGTGCCCAGTCCACCCTGTACAGTGGTTGTGTAGGTCTCAAGACAGAAATCACCCAGTCCACCCTGTACGGTGGTTGTGTAGGTCTCAAGACAGAATGCACCCAGTCCTCCCTGTACAGTGGTTGTGTAGGTCTCATGACAGAAAGGACCCAGTCCACACTGTACAGTGGTTGTGTAGGTCTCAAGACTGAAAGCACCCAGTCCTCCCTGTACAGTGGTTGTGTAGGTATCAAGACAGAAAGCACCCAGTCCACCCTGTACAGTGGCTATGTAGGTCTTAAGACAGAAAGCATGCAGTCCACCATGTACATTGGTTGTGTAGGTCTCAAGACAGAAATCATCCAGTCCACCCTGTACAGTGGTTGTGTAGGTCTCAAGACAGAAAGCACGCAGTCCACCCTGTACAGTGGCTGTGTAGGTCTCAAGACAGAAAGCACCCAGTCCACCCTGTACACTGGTTGTGTAGGTCTCAAGACAGAAAGCACCCAGGCCACCCTGTACAGTGGTTGTTTAGGTCTCAAGTCAGAAAGCACCCAGTCCTCCATGTACAGTGGTTGTGTAGGTCTCAAGACAGAAAGCACCCAGTCCACCCTGTACAGTGGTTGTGCAGGTCTCAAGACAGAAAGCACCCAGTCCACCCTGTACAGTGGTTGTGTAGGTCCCAAGACAGAAGCACCCGGTCCACACTGTACAGTGGTTGTGTAGGTTTAGAGACAGAAAGCATCCAGTCCTCCCTGTACAGTGGTTGTGTAGGTCTCAAGACAGAAATCACCCAGACCACCCTGTACAGTGGTTGTGTAGGTCTCAAGACAGAAAGCACCCAGTCCACCCTGTAGAGTGATTGTGTAGGTGTCAAGACAGAAAGCACCCAGTCCACAGTGTACAGTAGTTGTGTAGGTCTCAAGACAGAAAGTGCCCAGTCCACCCTGTACAGTGGTTGTGTAGGTCTCAAGACAGAAATCACCCATTCCACCCTGTACAGTGGTTGTGTAGGTCTCAAGACAGAAAGCACACAGTCCACCCTGTACAGTGGTTGTGTAGGTCTCAAGACAGAAAGAACCCAGTCCACACTGTACAGTGGTTGTGTAGGTCTCAAGACAGAAAGCACCCAGTCCACACTGTACAGTGGTTGTGTAGGTCTCAAGACAGAATGCACCCAGACCACCCTGTACAGTGGTCGTGTAGGTCTCAAGACAGAAAGTGCCCAGTCCACCCTGTACAGTGGTTGTGTAGGTCTCAAGACAGAAAGCACCCAGTCCACCATGTACGGTGGTCGTGTAGCTCTCAAGACAGAAAGCACCCAGTCCACCCTGTAGAGTGGCTATGTAGGTCTCAAGACAGAAATCATCCAGTCCACCCTGTACAGTGGTTGTGTAGGTCTCAAGACAGAAAGCACCCAGTCCACCCTGTACAGTGGCTGTGTAGGTCTCAAGACAGAAAGCACCCAGTCCACCCTGTACACTGGTTGTGTAGGTCTCAAGACAGAAAGCACCCAGTCCACCCTGTACAGTGGTTGTTTAGGTCTCAAGACAGAAAGCACCCAGTCCTCCACGTACAGTGGTTGTGTAGGTCTCAAGACAGAAAGAACCCAGTCCACCCTGTACAGTGGTTGTGCAGGTCTCAAGACAGAAATCACCCAGTCCACCCTGTACAGTGGTTGTGTAGGTCTCATGACAGAAAGCACACAGTCCACACTGTACAGTGGTTGTGTAGATCTCAAGACAGAAAGCACCCAGTCCACCCTGTACAGTGGTTGTGCAGGTCTCAAGACAGAAAGCACCCAGTACTCCCTGTACAGTGGTTGTGTAGGTCTCGAGACAGAAATCACCCAGTCCATCCTGTACAGTGGTTGTGTAGGTCTCAAGACAGAAAGCACCCAGTCCTCCCTGTACAGTGGTTGTGTAGGTCTCATGACAGAAAGGACCCAGTCCACACTGTACAGTGGTTGTGTAGGTCTCAAGACAGAAAGCACCCAGTCCTCCCTGTACAGTGGTTGTGTAGGTATCAAGACAGAAAGCACCCAGTCCACCCTGTACAGTGGCTATGTAGGTCTCAAGACAGAAAGCACCCAGTCCACCCTGTACACTGGTTGTGTAGGTCTCAAGACAGAAAGCACCCAGTCCACCCTGTACAGTGGTTGTGTAGGTCTCAAGACAGAAAGCACCCAGTCCTCCACGTACAGTGGTTGTGTAGGTCTCAAGACAGAAAGAACCCAGTCCACCCTGTACAGTGGTTGTGCAGGTCTCAAGACAGAAATCACCCAGTCCACCCTGTACAGTGGTTGTGTAGGTCTCATGACAGAAAGCACACAGTCCACACTGTACAGTGGTTGTGTAGGTCTCAAGACAGAAAGCACCCAGTCCACCCTGTACAGTGGTTGTGCAGGTCTCAAGACAGAAAGCACCCAGTCCACCCTGTACAGTGGTTGTGCAGGTCTCAAGACAGAAAGCACCCAGTCCACCCTGTACAGTGGTTGTGTAGGTCCCAAGACAGAAGCACCCGGTCCACACTGTACAGTGGTTGTGTAGGTTTCAAGACAGAAAGCATCCAGTCCTCCCTGTACAGTGGTTGTGTAGGTCTCAAGACAGAAATCACCCAGACCACCCTGTACAGTGGTTGTGTAGGTCTCAAGACAGAAAGCACCCAGTCCACCCTGTAGAGTGGTTGTGTAGGTGTCAAGACAGAAAGCACCCAGTCCACAGTGTACAGTAGTTGTGTAGGTCTCAAGACAGAAAGTGCCCAGTCCACCCTGTACAGTGGTTGTGTAGGTCTCAAGACAGAAATCACCCATTCCACCCTGTACAGTGGTTGTGTAGGTCTCAAGACAGAAAGCACACAGTCCACCCTGTACAGTGGTTGTGTAGGTCTCAAGACAGAAAGAACCCAGTCCACACTGTACAGTGGTTGTGTAGGTCTCAAGACAGAAAGCACCCAGTCCACACTGTACAGTGGTTGTGTAGGTCTCAAGACAGAATGCACCCAGACCACCCTGTACAGTGGTCGTGTAGGTCTCAAGACAGAAAGTGCCCAGTCCACCCTGTACAGTGGTTGTGTAGGTCTCAAGACAGAAAGCACCCAGTCCACCATGTACGGTGGTCGTGTAGCTCTCAAGACAGAAAGCACCCAGTCCACCCTGTAGAGTGGCTATGTAGGTCTCAAGACAGAAATCATCCAGTCCACCCTGTACAGTGGTTGTGTAGGTCTCAAGACAGAAAGCACCCAGTCCACCCTGTACAGTGGCTGTGTAGGTCTCAAGACAGAAAGCACCCAGTCCACCCTGTACACTGGTTGTGTAGGTCTCAAGACAGAAAGCACCCAGTCCACCCTGTACAGTGGTTGTTTAGGTCTCAAGACAGAAAGCACCCAGTCCTCCACGTACAGTGGTTGTGTAGGTCTCAAGACAGAAAGAACCCAGTCCACCCTGTACAGTGGTTGTGTAGGTCTCAAGACAGAAATCACCCAGACCACCCTGTACAGTGGTTGTGTAGGTCTCAAGACAGAAAGCACCCAGTCCACCCTGTAGAGTGGTTGTGTAGGTGTCAAGACAGAAAGCACCCAGTCCACAGTGTACAGTAGTTGTGTAGGTCTCAAGACAGAAAGTGCCCAGTCCACCCTGTACAGTGGTTGTGTAGGTCTCAAGACAGAAATCACCCATTCCACCCTGTACAGTGGTTGTGTAGGTCTCAAGACAGAAAGCACACAGTCCACCCTGTACAGTGGTTGTGCAGGTCTCAATCAGAAAGCACCCAGTCCACCCTGTACAGTGGTTGTGTAGGTCCCAAGACAGAAGCACCCGGTCCACACTGTACAGTGGTTGTGTAGGTTTCAAGACAGAAAGCATCCAGTCCTCCCTGTACAGTGGTTGTGTAGGTCTCAAGACAGAAATCACCCAGACCACCCTGTACAGTGGTTGTGTAGGTCTCAAGACAGAAAGCACCCAGTCCACCCTGTAGAGTGGTTGTGTAGGTGTCAAGACAGAAAGCACCCAGTCCACAGTGTACAGTAGTTGTGTAGGTCTCAAGACAGAAAGTGCCCAGTCCACCCTGTACAGTGGTTGTGTAGCTCTCAAGACAGAAAGCACCCAGTCCACCCTGTAGAGTGGCTATGTAGGTCTCAAGACAGAAATCATCCAGTCCACCCTGTACAGTGGTTGTGTAGGTCTCAAGACAGAAAGCACCCAGTCCACCCTGTACAGTGGCTGTGTAGGTCTCAAGACAGAAAGCACCCAGTCCACCCTGTACACTGGTTGTGTAGGTCTCAAGACAGAAAGCACCCAGTCCACCCTGTACAGTGGTTGTGTAGGTCTCAAGACAGAAAGAACCCAGTCCACACTGTACAGTGGTTGTGTAGGTCTCAAGACAGAAAGCACCCAGTCCACACTGTACAGTGGTTGTGTAGGTCTCAAGACAGAATGCACCCAGACCACCCTGTACAGTGGTCGTGTAGGTCTCAAGACAGAAAGTGCCCAGTCCACCCTGTACAGTGGTTGTGTAGGTCTCAAGACAGAAAGCACCCAGTCCACCATGTACGGTGGTCGTGTAGCTCTCAAGACAGAAAGCACCCAGTCCACCCTGTAGAGTGGCTATGTAGGTCTCAAGACAGAAAGCATGCAGTCCACCATGTACATTGGTTGTATAGGTCTCAAGACAGAAATCATCCAGTCCACCCTGTACAGTGGTTGTGTAGGTCTCAAGACAGAAAGCACACAGACCACACTGTACAGTGGTTGTGTAGGTCTCAAGACAGAAAGCACCCAGTCCACCCTGTACAGTGGTTGTGCAGGTCTCAAGACAGAAAGCACCCAGTACTCCCTGTACAGTGGTTGTGTAGGTCTCAAGACAGAAATCACCCAGTCCAACCTGTACAGTGGTTGTGCAGGTCTCAAGACAGAAATCACCCAGTCCACCCTGTACAGTGGTTGTGCAGGTCTCAAGACAGAAATCACCCAGTCCACCCTGTACAGTGGTTGTGTAGGTCTCAAGACAGAAAGCACCCAGTCCACCCTGTACAGTGGTTGTGCAGGTCTCAAGACAGAAAGCACCCAGTACTCCCTGTACAGTGGTTGTGTAGGTCTCAAGACAGAAATCACCCTGTCCAACCTGTACAGTGGTTGTGCAGGTCTCAAGACAGAAATCACCCAGTCCACCCTGTACAGTGGTTGTGCAGGTCTCAAGACAGAAATCACCCAGTCCACCCTGTACAGTGGTTGTGTAGGTCTCAAGACAGAAAGAACCCAGTCCAACCTGTACAGTGGTTGTGCAGGTCTCAAGACAGAAATCACCCAGTCCACCCTGTACAGTGGTTGTGCAGGTCTCAAGACAGAAAGCACCCAGTCCACCCTGTACAGTGGTTGTGTAGGTCTCAAGACAGAAGCACCCAGTACACCCTGTACAATGGTTGTGTAGGTCTCGAGACAGAAATCACCCAGTCCACCATGTACAGTGGTTGTGTAGATCTCAAGATAGAAAGCACCCAGTCCACCCTGTACAGTGGTTGTGTAGCTCTCAAGACAGAAAGCACCCAGTCCACCCTGTACAGTGGTTGTGTAGGTCTCAAGACAGAAATCACCCAGTCCACCCTGTACAGTGGTTGTGCAGGTCTCAAGACAGAAATCACCCAGTCCACCCTGTACAGTGGTTGTGTAGGTCTCAAGACAGAAAGCAACCAGCCCACCCTGTACAGTGGTTGTGTAGGTCTCAAGACAGAAAGCACCCCGTCCACCCTGTACAGTGGTTGTGTAGGTCTCAAGACAGAAATCACCCAGTCCACCCTGTACAGTGGTTGTGTAGGTCTCAAGACAGAAAGCACCAGGTCCACACTGTACAGTGGTTGTGTAGATCTCAAGACAGAAAGCACCCAGTCCACCCTGTAGTGTGGTGGTTGTGTAGGTCTCAAGACAGAAAGCACCCAGACCACCCTGTACAGTGGTCGTGTAGGTCTCAAGACAGAAAGTGCCCAGTCCACCCTGTACAGTGGTTGTGTAGGTCTCAAGACAGAAATCACCCAGTCCACCCTGTACGGTGGTTGTGTAGGTCTCAAGACAGAATGCACCCAGTCCTCCCTGTACAGTGGTTGTGTAGGTCTCATGACAGAAAGGACCCAGTCCACACTGTACAGTGGTTGTGTAGGTCTCAAGACTGAAAGCACCCAGTCCTCCCTGTACAGTGGTTGTGTAGGTATCAAGACAGAAAGCACCCAGTCCACCCTGTACAGTGGCTATGTAGGTCTTAAGACAGAAAGCATGCAGTCCACCATGTACATTGGTTGTGTAGGTCTCAAGACAGAAATCATCCAGTCCACCCTGTACAGTGGTTGTGTAGGTCTCAAGACAGAAAGCACGCAGTCCACCCTGTACAGTGGCTGTGTAGGTCTCAAGACAGAAAGCACCCAGTCCACCCTGTACACTGGTTGTGTAGGTCTCAAGACAGAAAGCACCCAGGCCACCCTGTACAGTGGTTGTTTAGGTCTCAAGTCAGAAAGCACCCAGTCCTCCATGTACAGTGGTTGTGTAGGTCTCAAGACAGAAAGCACCCAGTCCACCCTGTACAGTGGTTGTGCAGGTCTCAAGACAGAAAGCACCCAGTCCACCCTGTACAGTGGTTGTGTAGGTCCCAAGACAGAAGCACCCGGTCCACACTGTACAGTGGTTGTGTAGGTTTAGAGACAGAAAGCATCCAGTCCTCCCTGTACAGTGGTTGTGTAGGTCTCAAGACAGAAATCACCCAGACCACCCTGTACAGTGGTTGTGTAGGTCTCAAGACAGAAAGCACCCAGTCCACCCTGTAGAGTGATTGTGTAGGTGTCAAGACAGAAAGCACCCAGTCCACAGTGTACAGTAGTTGTGTAGGTCTCAAGACAGAAAGTGCCCAGTCCACCCTGTACAGTGGTTGTGTAGGTCTCAAGACAGAAATCACCCATTCCACCCTGTACAGTGGTTGTGTAGGTCTCAAGACAGAAAGCACACAGTCCACCCTGTACAGTGGTTGTGTAGGTCTCAAGACAGAAAGAACCCAGTCCACACTGTACAGTGGTTGTGTAGGTCTCAAGACAGAAAGCACCCAGTCCACACTGTACAGTGGTTGTGTAGGTCTCAAGACAGAATGCACCCAGACCACCCTGTACAGTGGTCGTGTAGGTCTCAAGACAGAAAGTGCCCAGTCCACCCTGTACAGTGGTTGTGTAGGTCTCAAGACAGAAAGCACCCAGTCCACCATGTACGGTGGTCGTGTAGCTCTCAAGACAGAAAGCACCCAGTCCACCCTGTAGAGTGGCTATGTAGGTCTCAAGACAGAAATCATCCAGTCCACCCTGTACAGTGGTTGTGTAGGTCTCAAGACAGAAAGCACCCAGTCCACCCTGTACAGTGGCTGTGTAGGTCTCAAGACAGAAAGCACCCAGTCCACCCTGTACACTGGTTGTGTAGGTCTCAAGACAGAAAGCACCCAGTCCACCCTGTACAGTGGTTGTTTAGGTCTCAAGACAGAAAGCACCCAGTCCTCCACGTACAGTGGTTGTGTAGGTCTCAAGACAGAAAGAACCCAGTCCACCCTGTACAGTGGTTGTGCAGGTCTCAAGACAGAAATCACCCAGTCCACCCTGTACAGTGGTTGTGTAGGTCTCATGACAGAAAGCACACAGTCCACACTGTACAGTGGTTGTGTAGATCTCAAGACAGAAAGCACCCAGTCCACCCTGTACAGTGGTTGTGCAGGTCTCAAGACAGAAAGCACCCAGTCCACCCTGTACAGTGGTTGTGTAGGTCCCAAGACAGAAGCACCCGGTCCACACTGTACAGTGGTTGTGTAGGTTTCAAGACAGAAAGCATCCAGTCCTCCCTGTACAGTGGTTGTGTAGGTCTCAAGACAGAAATCACCCAGACCACCCTGTACAGTGGTTGTGTAGGTCTCAAGACAGAAAGCACCCAGTCCACCCTGTAGAGTGGTTGTGTAGGTGTCAAGACAGAAAGCACCCAGTCCACAGTGTACAGTAGTTGTGTAGGTCTCAAGACAGAAAGTGCCCAGTCCACCCTGTACAGTGGTTGTGTAGGTCTCAAGACAGAAATCACCCATTCCACCCTGTACAGTGGTTGTGTAGGTCTCAAGACAGAAAGCACACAGTCCACCCTGTACAGTGGTTGTGTAGGTCTCAAGACAGAAAGAACCCAGTCCACACTGTACAGTGGTTGTGTAGGTCTCAAGACAGAAAGCACCCAGTCCACACTGTACAGTGGTTGTGTAGGTCTCAAGACAGAATGCACCCAGACCACCCTGTACAGTGGTCGTGTAGGTCTCAAGACAGAAAGTGCCCAGTCCACCCTGTACAGTGGTTGTGTAGGTCTCAAGACAGAAAGCACCCAGTCCACCATGTACGGTGGTCGTGTAGCTCTCAAGACAGAAAGCACCCAGTCCACCCTGTAGAGTGGCTATGTAGGTCTCAAGACAGAAATCATCCAGTCCACCCTGTACAGTGGTTGTGTAGGTCTCAAGACAGAAAGCACCCAGTCCACCCTGTACAGTGGCTGTGTAGGTCTCAAGACAGAAAGCACCCAGTCCACCCTGTACACTGGTTGTGTAGGTCTCAAGACAGAAAGCACCCAGTCCACCCTGTACAGTGGTTGTTTAGGTCTCAAGACAGAAAGCACCCAGTCCTCCACGTACAGTGGTTGTGTAGGTCTCAAGACAGAAAGAACCCAGTCCACCCTGTACAGTGGTTGTGTAGGTCTCAAGACAGAAATCACCCAGACCACCCTGTACAGTGGTTGTGTAGGTCTCAAGACAGAAAGCACCCAGTCCACCCTGTAGAGTGGTTGTGTAGGTGTCAAGACAGAAAGCACCCAGTCCACAGTGTACAGTAGTTGTGTAGGTCTCAAGACAGAAAGTGCCCAGTCCACCCTGTACAGTGGTTGTGTAGGTCTCAAGACAGAAATCACCCATTCCACCCTGTACAGTGGTTGTGTAGGTCTCAAGACAGAAAGCACACAGTCCACCCTGTACAGTGGTTGTGCAGGTCTCAAGACAGAAAGCACCCAGTCCACCCTGTACAGTGGTTGTGTAGGTCCCAAGACAGAAGCACCCGGTCCACACTGTACAGTGGTTGTGTAGGTTTCAAGACAGAAAGCATCCAGTCCTCCCTGTACAGTGGTTGTGTAGGTCTCAAGACAGAAATCACCCAGACCACCCTGTACAGTGGTTGTGTAGGTCTCAAGACAGAAAGCACCCAGTCCACCCTGTAGAGTGGTTGTGTAGGTGTCAAGACAGAAAGCACCCAGTCCACAGTGTACAGTAGTTGTGTAGGTCTCAAGACAGAAAGTGCCCAGTCCACCCTGTACAGTGGTTGTGTAGCTCTCAAGACAGAAAGCACCCAGTCCACCCTGTAGAGTGGCTATGTAGGTCTCAAGACAGAAATCATCCAGTCCACCCTGTACAGTGGTTGTGTAGGTCTCAAGACAGAAAGCACCCAGTCCACCCTGTACAGTGGCTGTGTAGGTCTCAAGACAGAAAGCACCCAGTCCACCCTGTACACTGGTTGTGTAGGTCTCAAGACAGAAAGCACCCAGTCCACCCTGTACAGTGGTTGTTTAGGTCTCAAGACAGAAAGCACCCAGTCCTCCACGTACAGTGGTTGTGTAGGTCTCAAGACAGAAAGAACCCAGTCCACCCTGTACAGTGGTTGTGCAGGTCTCAAGACAGAAATCACCCAGTCCACCCTGTACAGTGGTTGTGTAGGTCTCATGACAGAAAGCACACAGTCCACACTGTACAGTGGTTGTGTAGATCTCAAGACAGAAAGCACCCAGTCCACCCTGTACAGTGGTTGTGCAGGTCTCAAGACAGAAAGCACCCAGTCCACCCTGTACAGTGGTTGTGTAGGTCCCAAGACAGAAGCACCCGGTCCACACTGTACAGTGGTTGTGTAGGTTTCAAGACAGAAAGCATCCAGTCCTCCCTGTACAGTGGTTGTGTAGGTCTCAAGACAGAAATCACCCAGACCACCCTGTACAGTGGTTGTGTAGGTCTCAAGACAGAAAGCACCCAGTCCACCCTGTAGAGTGGTTGTGTAGGTGTCAAGACAGAAAGCACCCAGTCCACAGTGTACAGTAGTTGTGTAGGTCTCAAGACAGAAAGTGCCCAGTCCACCCTGTACAGTGGTTGTGTAGGTCTCAAGACAGAAATCACCCATTCCACCCTGTACAGTGGTTGTGTAGGTCCACCCTGTAGTGTGGTTGTGTAGGTCTCAAGACAGAAAGCACCCAGACCACCCTGTACAGTGGTCGTGTAGGTCTCAAGACAGAAAGTGCCCAGTCCACCCTGTACAGTGGTTGTGTAGGTCTCAAGACAGAAATCACCCAGTCCACCCTGTACGGTGGTTGTGTAGGTCTCAAGACAGAATGCACCCAGTCCACCCTGTACAGTGGTTGTGTAGGTCTCAAGACAGAAAGGACCCAGTCCACACTGTACAGTGGTTGTGTAGGTCTCAAGACAGAAAGCACCCAGTCCTCCCTGTACAGTGGTTGTGTAGGTCTCAAGACAGAAATCACCCAGTCCACCCTGTACAGTGGTTGTGTAGGTCTCAAGACAGAAAGCACCCAGTCCACCCTGTACAGTGGTTGTGTAGGTCTCAAGACAGAAAGCAACCAGTCCACCCTGTACAGTGGTTGTGTAGGTCTCAAGACAGAAAGCACCCAGTCCACCCTGTAGTGTGGTTGTGTAGGTCTCAAGACAGAAAGCACCCAGACCACCCTGTACAGTGGTCGTGTAGGTCTCAAGACAGAAAGTGCCCAGTCCACCCTGTACAGTGGTTGTGTAGGTCTCAAGACAGAAATCACCCAGTCCACCCTGTACGGTGGTTGTGTAGGTCTCAGGACAGAATGCACCCAGTCCACCCTGTACAGTGGTTGTGTAGGTCTCAAGACAGAAAGGACCCAGTCCACACTGTACAGTGGTTGTGTAGGTCTCAAGACAGAAAGCACCCAGTCCTCCCTGTACAGTGGTTGTGTAGGTCTCAAGACAGAAATCAGCCAGTCCACCCTGTACAGTGGTTGTGCAGGTCTCAAGACAGAAATCACCCAGTCCACCCTGTACAGTGGTTGTGTAGGTCTCAAGACAGAAAGCAACCAGCCCACCGTGTACAGTGGTTGTGTAGGTCTCAAGACAGAAAGCAACTAGTCCACCCTGTACAGTGGTTGTGTAGGTCTCAAGACAGAAATCACCCAGTCCACCCTGTACAGTGGTTGTGCAGGTCTCAAGACAGAAATCACCCAGTCCACCCTGTACAGTGGTTGTGTAGGTCTCAAGACAGAAAGCACCCAGTCCACCCTGTACAGTGGTTGTGTAGGTCTCAAGACAGAAAGCAACCAGTCCACCCTGTACAGTGGTTGTGTAGGTCTCAAGACAGAAAGCACCCAGTCCACCCTGTAGTGTGGTTGTGTAGGTCTCAAGACAGAAAGCACCCAGACCACCCTGTACAGTGGTCGTGTAGGTCTCAAGACAGAAAGTGCCCAGTCCACCCTGTACAGTGGTTGTGTAGGTCTCAAGACAGAAATCACCCAGTCCACCCTGTACAGTGGTTGTGTAGGTCTCAAGACAGAAAGCACCCAGTCCACCCTGTACAGTGGTTGTGTAGGTCTCAAGACAGAAAGAACCCAGTCCACACTGTACAGTGGTTGTATAGGTCTCAAGACAGAAAGCACCCAGTCCAGCCTGTACAATGGTTGTATAGGTCTCAAGACAGAAAGTGCCCAGCCCACCCTGTACAGTGGTTGTGTAGGTCTCAAGACAGAAAGCACCCAGTCCACCCTGTACAGTGGTTGTGTAGGTCTCAAGACAGAAATCACCCAGTCCACCCTGTACGGTGGTTGTGTAGGTCTCAAGACAGAATGCACCCAGTCCACCCTGTACAGTGGTTGTGTAGGTCTCAAGACAGAAAGGACCCAGTCCACACTGTACAGTGGTTGTGTAGGTCTCAAGACAGAAAGCACCCAGTCCTCCCTGTACAGTGGTTGTGTAGGTCTCAAGACAGAAAGCACGCAGTCCACCCTGTACAGTGGCTGTGTAGGTCTCAAGACAGAAAGCACCCAGTCCACCCTGTACACTGGTTGTGTAGGTCTCAAGACAGAAAGCACCCAGTCCACCCTGTACAGTGGTTGATTAGGTCTCAAGACAGAAAGCACCCAGTCCTCCATGTACAGTGGTTGTGTAGGTCTCAAGACAGAAAGCACCCAGTCCACCCTGTACAGTGTTTGTGCAGGTCTCAAGACAGAAAGCACCCAGTCCACCCTGTACAGTGGTTGTGTAGGTCCCAAGACAGAAGCACCCGGTCCACACTGTACAGTGGTTGTGTAGGTCTCAAGACAGAAAGCATCCAGTCCTCCCTGTACAGTGGTTGTGTAGGTCTCAAGACAGAAATCACCCAGACCACCCTGTACAGTGGTTGTGTAGGCCTCAAGACAGAAAGCACCTAGTCCACCCTGTAGAGTGGTTGTGTAGGTGTCAAGACAGAAAGCACCCAGTCCACAGTGTACAGTGGTTGTGTAGGTCTCTCGACAGAAAGCACCCAGTCCATCCTGTACAGTGGTTGTGTAGGTCTCAAGACAGAAAGCACCCAGTCCACCTTGTACAGTGGTTGTGTAGGTCTCAAGACAGAAAGCACCCAGTCCACACTGTACAGTGGTTGTGTAGGTCTCAAGACAGAAAGCACCCAGTCCACCCTGTACAGTGGTTGTGTAGGTCTCAAGACAGAAAGTGCCCAGTCCACCCTGTACAGTGGTTGTGTAGGTCTCAAGACAGAAATCACCCAGTCCACCCTGTACAGTGGTTGTGTAGGTCTCAAGACAGAAAGCACACAGTCCACCCTGTACAGTGGTTGTGTAGGTCTCAAGACAGAAAGAACCCAGTCCACACTGTACAGTGGTTGTGTAGGTCTCAAGACAGAAAGCACCCAGTCCACACTGTACAGTGGTTGTGTAGGTCTCAAGACAGAATGCACCCAGACCACCCTGTACAGTGGTCGTGTAGGTCACAAGACAGAAAGTGCCCAGTCCACCCTGTACAGTGGTTGTGTAGGTCTCAAGACAGAAATCACCCAGTCCACCATGTACGGTGGTTGTGTAGGTCTCAAGACAGAATGCACGCAGTCCACCCTGTACAGTGGTTGTGTAGGTCTCAAGACAGAAAGGACCCAGTCCACACTGTACAGTGGTTGTGTAGGTCTCAAGACAGAAAGCACCCAGTCCTCCCTGTACAGTGGTTGAGTAGGTCTGAAGACAGAAAGCACCTAGTCCACCCTGTACAGTGGTCGTGTAGCTCTCAAGACAGAAAGCACCCAGTCCACCCTGTAGAGTGGCTATGTAGGTCTCAAGACAGAAATCATCCAGTCCACCCTGTACAGTGGTTGTGTAGGTCTCAAGACAGAAAGCACCCAGTCCACCCTGTGCAGTGGCTGTGTAGGTCTCAAGACAGAAAGCACACAGTCCACCCTGTACACTGGTTGTGTAGGTCTCAAGACAGAAAGCACCCAGTCCACCCTGTACAGTGGTTCTTTAGGTCTCAAGACAGAAAGCACCCAGTCCTCCACGTACAGTGGTTGTGTAGGTCTCAAGACAGAAAGCACAAAGTCCACACTGTACAGTGGTTGTGTAGTTCTCAAGACAGAAAGCACACAGTCCACACTGTACAGTGGTTGTGTAGGTCTCAAGACAGAAAGCACCCAGTCCACCCTGTACAGTGGTTGTGCAGGTCTCAAGACAGAAAGCACCCAGTACTCCCTGTACAGTGGTTGTGTAGGTCTCGAGACAGAAATCACCCAGTCCATCCTGTACAGTGGTTGTGTAGGTCTCAAGACAGAAAGCACCCAGTCCACAGTGTACAGTGGTTGTGTAGGTCTCTAGACAGAAAGCACCCAGTCCATCCTGTACAGTGGTTGTGTAGGTCTCAAGACAGAAATCACCCAGTCCATCCTGTACAGTGGTTGTGTAGGTCTCAAGACAGAAAGTGCCCAGTCCACCCTGTACAGTGGTTTTGTAGGTCTCAAGACAGAAAGCACCCAGTCCACCCTGTACAGTGGTTGTGTAGGTCTCAAGACAGAAATCACACAGTCCACCCTATACAGTGGTTGTGTAGGTCTCAAGACAGAAAGCACCTAGTCCACCCTGTACAGTGGTTGTGTAGGTCTCAAGACAGAAAACACCCAGTCCACCCTGTACAGTGGTTGTGCAGGTCTCAAGACAGAAAGCACCCAGTCCTCCACGTACAGTGGTTGTGTAGGTCTCAAGACAGAAAGAACCCAGTCCACCCTGTACAGTGGTTGTGCAGGTCTCAAGACAGAAATCACCCAGTCAACCCTGTACAGTGGTTGTGTAGGTCTCATGACAGAAAGCACACAGTCCACACTGTACAGTGGTTGTGTAGATCTCAAGACAGAAAGCACCCAGTCCACCCTGTACAGTGGTTGTGCAGGTCTCAAGACAGAAAGCACCCAGTCCACCCTGTACAGTGGTTGTGTAGGTCCCAAGACAGAAGCACCCGGTCCACACTGTACAGTGGTTGTGTAGGTCTCAAGACAGAAATCACCCAGACCACCCTGTACAGTGGTTGTGTAGGTCTCAAGACAGAAAGCACCCAGTCCACCCTGTAGAGTGGTTGTGTAGGTGTCAAGACAGAAAGCACCCAGTCCACAGTGTACAGTAGTTGTGTAGGTCTCAAGACAGAAAGTGCCCAGTCCACCCTGTACAGTGGTTGTGTAGGTCTCAAGACAGAAATCACCCATTCCACCCTGTACAGTGGTTGTGTAGGTCCACCCTGTAGTGTGGTTGTGTAGGTCTCAAGACAGAAAGCACCCAGACCACCCTGTACAGTGGTCGTGTAGGTCTCAAGACAGAAAGTGCCCAGTCCACCCTGTACAGTGGTTGTGTAGGTCTCAAGACAGAAATCACCCAGTCCACCCTGTACGGTGGTTGTGTAGGTCTCAAGACAGAATGCACCCAGTCCACCCTGTACAGTGGTTGTGTAGGTCTCAAGACAGAAAGGACCCAGTCCACACTGTACAGTGGTTGTGTAGGTCTCAAGACAGAAAGCACCCAGTCCTCCCTGTACAGTGGTTGTGTAGGTCTCAAGAGAGAAATCACCCAGTCCACCCTGTACAGTGGTTGTGTAGGTCTCAAGACAGAAAGCACCCAGTCCACCCTGTACAGTGGTTGTGTAGGTCTCAAGACAGAAAGCAACCAGTCCACCCTGTACAGTGGTTGTGTAGGTCTCAAGACAGAAAGCACCCAGTCCACCCTGTAGTGTGGTTGTGTAGGTCTCAAGACAGAAAGCACCCAGACCACCCTGTACAGTGGTCGTGTAGGTCTCAAGACAGAAAGTGCCCAGTCCACCCTGTACAGTGGTTGTGTAGGTCTCAAGACAGAAATCACCCAGTCCACCCTGTACGGTGGTTGTGTAGGTCTCAGGACAGAATGCACCCAGTCCACCCTGTACAGTGGTTGTGTAGGTCTCAAGACAGAAAGGACCCAGTCCACACTGTACAGTGGTTGTGTAGGTCTCAAGACAGAAAGCACCCAGTCCTCCCTGTACAGTGGTTGTGTAGGTCTCAAGACAGAAATCAGCCAGTCCACCCTGTACAGTGGTTGTGCAGGTCTCAAGACAGAAATCACCCAGTCCACCCTGTACAGTGGTTGTGTAGGTCTCAAGACAGAAAGCAACCAGCCCACCGTGTACAGTGGTTGTGTAGGTCTCAAGACAGAAAGCAACTAGTCCACCCTGTACAGTGGTTGTGTAGGTCTCAAGACAGAAATCACCCAGTCCACCCTGTACAGTGGTTGTGCAGGTCTCAAGACAGAAATCACCCAGTCCACCCTGTACAGTGGTTGTGTAGGTCTCAAGACAGAAAGCACCCAGTCCACCCTGTACAGTGGTTGTGTAGGTCTCAAGACAGAAAGCAACCAGTCCACCCTGTACAGTGGTTGTGTAGGTCTCAAGACAGAAAGCACCCAGTCCACCCTGTAGTGTGGTTGTGTAGGTCTCAAGACAGAAAGCACCCAGACCACCCTGTACAGTGGTCGTGTAGGTCTCAAGACAGAAAGTGCCCAGTCCACCCTGTACAGTGGTTGTGTAGGTCTCAAGACAGAAATCACCCAGTCCACCCTGTACAGTGGTTGTGTAGGTCTCAAGACAGAAAGCACCCAGTCCACCCTGTACAGTGGTTGTGTAGGTCTCAAGACAGAAAGAACCCAGTCCACACTGTACAGTGGTTGTATAGGTCTCAAGACAGAAAGCACCCAGTCCAGCCTGTACAATGGTTGTATAGGTCTCAAGACAGAAAGTGCCCAGCCCACCCTGTACAGTGGTTGTGTAGGTCTCAAGACAGAAAGCACCCAGTCCACCCTGTACGGTGGTTGTGTAGGTCTCAAGACAGAATGCACCCAGTCCACCCTGTACAGTGGTTGTGTAGGTCTCAAGACAGAAAGGACCCAGTCCACACTGTACAGTGGTTGTGTAGGTCTCAAGACAGAAAGCACCCAGTCCTCCCTGTACAGTGGTTGTGTAGGTCTCAAGACTGAAAGCACGCAGTCCACCCTGTACAGTGGCTGTGTAGGTCTCAAGACAGAAAGCACCCAGTCCACCCTGTACACTGGTTGTGTAGGTCTCAAGACAGAAAGCACCCAGTCCACCCTGTACAGTGGTTGATTAGGTCTCAAGACAGAAAGCACCCAGTCCTCCATGTACAGTGGTTGTGTAGGTCTCAAGACAGAAAGCACCCAGTCCACCCTGTACAGTGTTTGTGCAGGTCTCAAGACAGAAAGCACCCAGTCCACCCTGTACAGTGGTTGTGTAGGTCCCAAGACAGAAGCACCCGGTCCACACTGTACAGTGGTTGTGTAGGTCTCAAGACAGAAAGCATCCAGTCCTCCCTGTACAGTGGTTGTGTAGGTCTCAAGACAGAAATCACCCAGACCACCCTGTACAGTGGTTGTGTAGGCCTCAAGACAGAAAGCACCTAGTCCACCCTGTAGAGTGGTTGTGTAGGTGTCAAGACAGAAAGCACCCAGTCCACAGTGTACAGTGGTTGTGTAGGTCTCTCGACAGAAAGCACCCAGTCCATCCTGTACAGTGGTTGTGTAGGTCTCAAGACAGAAAGCACCCAGTCCACCTTGTACAGTGGTTGTGTAGGTCTCAAGACAGAAAGCACCCAGTCCACACTGTACAGTGGTTGTGTAGGTCTCAAGACAGAAAGCACCCAGTCCACCCTGTACAGTGGTTGTGTAGGTCTCAAGACAGAAAGTGCCCAGTCCACCCTGTACAGTGGTTGTGTAGGTCTCAAGACAGAAATCACCCAGTCCACCCTGTACAGTGGTTGTGTAGGTCTCAAGACAGAAAGCACACAGTCCACCCTGTACAGTGGTTGTGTAGGTCTCAAGACAGAAAGAACCCAGTCCACACTGTACAGTGGTTGTGTAGGTCTCAAGACAGAAAGCACCCAGTCCACACTGTACAGTGGTTGTGTAGGTCTCAAGACAGAATGCACCCAGACCACCCTGTACAGTGGTCGTGTAGGTCACAAGACAGAAAGTGCCCAGTCCACCCTGTACAGTGGTTGTGTAGGTCTCAAGACAGAAATCACCCAGTCCACCCTGTGCAGTGGCTGTGTAGGTCTCAAGACAGAAAGCACACAGTCTACCCTGTACACTGGTTGTGTAGGTCTCAAGACAGAAAGCACCCAGTCCACCCTGTACAGTGGTTGTGTAGGTCTCAAGACAGAAAGGACCCAGTCCACACTGTACAGTGGTTGTGTAGGTCTCAAGACAGAAAGCACCCAGTCCTCCCTGTACAGTGGTTGAGTAGGTCTGAAGACAGAAAGCACCTAGTCCACCCTGTACAGTGGTCGTGTAGCTCTCAAGACAGAAAGCACCCAGTCCACCCTGTAGAGTGGCTATGTAGGTCTCAAGACAGAAATCATCCAGTCCACCCTGTACAGTGGTTGTGTAGGTCTCAAGACAGAAAGCACCCAGTCCACCCTGTGCAGTGGCTGTGTAGGTCTCAAGACAGAAAGCACACAGTCCACCCTGTACACTGGTTGTGTAGGTCTCAAGACAGAAAGCACCCAGTCCACCCTGTACAGTGGTTCTTTAGGTCTCAAGACAGAAAGCACCCAGTCCTCCACGTACAGTGGTTGTGTAGGTCTCAAGACAGAAAGCACAAAGTCCACACTGTACAGTGGTTGTGTAGGTCTCAAGACAGAAAGCACACAGTCCACACTGTACAGTGGTTGTGTAGGTCTCAAGACAGAAAGCACCCAGTCCACCCTGTACAGTGGTTGTGCAGGTCTCAAGACAGAAAGCACCCAGTACTCCCTGTACAGTGGTTGTGTAGGTCTCGAGACAGAAATCACCCAGTCCATCCTGTACCGTGGTTGTGTAGGTCTCAAGACAGAAAGCACCCAGTCCACAGTGTACAGTGGTTGTGTAGGTCTCTAGACAGAAAGCACCCAGTCCATCCTGTACAGTGGTTGTGTAGGTCTCAAGACAGAAATCACCCAGTCCATCCTGTACAGTGGTTGTGTAGGTCTCAAGACAGAAAGTGCCCAGTCCACCCTGTACAGTGGTTTTGTAGGTCTCAAGACAGAAAGCACCCAGTCCACCCTGTACAGTGGTTGTGTAGGTCTCAAGACAGAAATCACACAGTCCACCCTATACAGTGGTTGTGTAGGTCTCAAGACAGAAAGCACCTAGTCCACCCTGTACAGTGGTTGTGTAGGTCTCAAGACAGAAAGAACCCAGTCCACACTGTACAGTGGTTGTGTAGGTCTCAAGACAGAAAGCACCCAGTCCTCTCTGTACAGTGGTTGTGTAGGTCTCAAGACAGAAATCATCAGTCCACCCTGTACAGTGGTTGTGTAGGTCTCAAGACAGAAAGCACCTAGTCCACCCTGTACAGTGGTTGTGTAGCTCTCAAGACAGAAAGCACCCAGTCCACCCTGTACAGTGGCTATGTAGGTCTCAAGACAGAAAGCATGCAGTCCACCATGTACATTGGTTGTGTAGGTCTCAAGACAGAAATCATCCAGTCCACCCTGTACAGTGGTTGTGTAGGTCTCAAGACAGAAAGCACACAGTCCACCCTGTACAGTGGTTGTTTAGGCCTCAAGACAGAAAGCACCCAGTCCACCCTATACAGTGGTTGTGTAGGTCTCAAGACAGAAAGCACCCAGTCGTCCCTGTACAGTGGTTGTGTAGGTCTCAAGACAGAAATCACACAGTCCACCCTATACAGTGGTTGTGTAGGTCTCAAGACAGAAAGCACCCAGTCCACACTGTACAGTGGTTGTGTAGGTCTCAAGACAGAAAGCACCCAGTCCACCCTGTACAGTGGTTGTGTAGGTCTCAAGACAGAAAGTGCCCAGTCCACCCTGTACAGTGGTTCTGTAGGTCTCAAGACAGAAATCACCCAGTCCACCCTGTACAGTGGTTGTGTAGGTCTCAAGACAGAAAGCACCCAGTCCACCCTGTACAGTGGTTGTGTAGGTCTCAAGACAGAAAGAACCCAGTCCACACTGTACAGTGGTTGTGTAGGTCTCAAGACAGAAAGCACCCAGTCCACACTGTACAGTGGTTGTGTAGGTCTCAAGACAGAATGCACCCAGACCACCCTGTACAGTGGTCGTGTAGGTCTCAAGACAGAAAGCACCCAGTCCACCCTGTACAGTGGTTGTGTAGGTCTCAAGACAGAAAGAACCCAGTCCACACTGTACAGTGGTTGTGTAGGTCTCAAGACAGAAAGCACCAAGTCCACACTGTACAGTGGTTGTGTAGGTCTCAAGACAGAAAGCACCCAGTCCTCCCTGTACAGTGGTTGTGTAGGTCTCAAGACAGAAAACACCCAGTCCACCCTGTACAGTGGTTGTGTAGGTCTCAAGTCAGAAAGCACCCAGTCCACCCTGTACAGTGGTTGTGTAGGTCTCAAGACAGAAATCACCTAGTCCACCATGTACAGTGGTTGTGTTGATCTCAAGACAGAAAGCACGCAGTCCACCCTGTACAGTGGCTGTGTAGGTCTCAAGACAGAAAGCACCCAGTCCACCCTGTACACTGGTTGTGTAGGTCTCAAGACAGAAAGCACCCTGTCCACCCTGTACAGTGGTTGTTTAGGTCTCAAGACAGAAAGCACCCAGTCCTCCATGTACAGTGGTTGTGTAGGTCTCAAGACAGAAAGCACCCAGTCCACCCTGTACAGTGGTTGTGTAGGTCCCAAGACAGAAGCACCCGGTCCACACTGTACAGTGGTTGTGTAGGTCTCAAGACAGAAAGCATCCAGTCCTCCCTGTACAGTGGTTGTGTAGGTCTCAAGACAGAAATCACCCAGACCACCCTGTACAGTGGTTGTGTAGGTCTCAAGACAGAAAGCACCTAGTCCACCCTGTAGAGTGGTTGTGTAGGTGTCAAGACAGAAAGCACCCAGTCCACAGTGTACAGTGGTTGTGTAGGTCTCTCGACAGAAAGCACCCAGTCCATCCTGTACAGTGGTTGTGTAGGTCTCAAGACAGAAAGCACCCAGTCCACCTTGTACAGTGGTTGTGTAGGTCTCAAGACAGAAAGCACCCAGTCCACACTGTACAGTGGTTGTGTAGGTCTCAAGACAGAAAGCACCCAGTCCACCCTGTACAGTGGTTGTGTAGGTCTCAAGACAGAAAGTGCCCAGTCCACCCTGTACAGTGGTTGTGTAGGTCTCAAGACAGAAATCACCCAGTCCACCCTGTACAGTGGTTGTGTAGGTCTCAAGACAGAAAGCACACAGTCCACCCTGTACAGTGGTTGTGTAGGTCTCAAAACAGAAAGAACCCAGTCCACACTGTACAGTGGTTGTGTAGGTCTCAAGACAGAAAGCACCCAGTCCACACTGTACAGTGGTTGTGTAGGTCTCAAGACAGAATGCACCCAGACCACCCTGTACAGTGGTCGTGTAGGTCTCAAGACAGAAAGTGCCCAGTCCACCCTGTACAGTGGTTGTGTAGGTCTCAAGACAGAAATCACCCAGTCCACCATGTACGGTGGTTGTGTAGGTCTCAAGACAGAATGCACGCAGTCCACCCTGTACAGTGGTTGTGTAGGTCTCAAGACAGAAAGGACCCAGTCCACACTGTACAGTGGTTGTGTAGGTCTCAAGACAGAAAGCACCCAGTCCACAATGTACAGTGGTTGTGTAGGTCTCTCGACAGAAAGCACCCAGTCCATCCTGTAGAGTGGTTGTGTAGGTCTCAAGACAGAAAGCACCCAGTCCACCTTGTACAGTGGTTGTGTAGGTCTCAAGACAGAAAGCACCCAGTCCACACTGTACAGTGGTTGTGTAGGTCTCAAGACAGAAAGCACCCAGTCCACCCTGTACAGTGGTTGTGTAGGTCTCAAGACAGAAAGTGCCCAGTCCACCCTGTACAGTGGTTGTGTAGGTCTCAAGACAGAAATCACCCAGTCCACCCTGTACAGTGGTTGTGTAGGTCTCAAGACAGAAAGCACACAGTCCACCCTGTACAATGGTTGTGTAGGTCTCAAGACAGAAAGAACCCAGTCCACACTGTACAGTGGTTGTGTAGGTCTCAAGACAGAAAGCACCCAGTCCACACTGTACAGTGGTTGTGTAGGTCTCAAGACAGAATGCACCCAGACCACCCTGTACAGTGGTCGTGTAGGTCTCAAGACAGAAAGTGCCCAGTCCACCCTGTACAGTGGTTGTGTAGGTCTCAAGACAGAAATCACCCAGTCCACCATGTACGGTGGTTGTGTAGGTCTCAAGACAGAATGCACGCAGTCCACCCTGTACAGTGGTTGTGTAGGTCTCAAGACAGAAAGGACCCAGTCCACACTGTACAGTGGTTGTGTAGGTCTCAAGACAGAAAGCACCCAGTCCTCCCTGTACAGTGGTTGAGTAGGTCTGAAGACAGAAAGCACCTAGTCCACCCTGTACAGTGGTCGTGTAGCTCTCAAGACAGAAAGCACCCAGTCCACCCTGTAGAGTGGCTATGTAGGTCTCAAGACAGAAATCATCCAGTCCACCCTGTACAGTGGTTGTGTACGTCTCAAGACAGAAAGCACCCAGTCCACCCTGTGCAGTGGCTGTGTAGGTCTCAAGACAGAAAGCACCCAGTCCACCCTGTACACTGGTTGTGTAGGTCTCAAGACAGAAAGCACCCAGTCCACCCTGTACAGTGGTTCTTTAGGTCTCAAGACAGAAAGCACCCAGTCCTCCACGTACAGTGGTTGTGTAGGTCTCAAGACAGAAAGCACAAAGTCCACACTGTACAGTGGTTGTGTAGGTCTCAAGACAGAAAGCACACAGTCCACACTGTACAGTGGTTGTGTAGGTCTCAAGACAGAAAGCACCCAGTCCACCCTGTACAGTGGTTGTGCAGGTCTCAAGACAGAAAGCACCCAGTACTCCCTGTACAGTGGTTGTGTAGGTCTCGAGACAGAAATCACCCAGTCCATCCTGTACAGTGGTTGTGTAGGTCTCAAGACAGAAAGCACCCAGTCCACAGTGTACAGTGGTTGTGTAGGTCTCTAGACAGAAAGCACCCAGTCCATCCTGTACAGTGGTTGTGTAGGTCTCAAGACAGAAATCACCCAGTCCATCCTGTACAGTGGTTGTGTAGGTCTCAAGACAGAAAGTGCCCAGTCCACCCTGTACAGTGGTTGTGTAGGTCTCAAGACAGAAAGCACCCAGTCCACCCTGTACAGTGGTTGTGTAGGTCTCAAGACAGAAATCACACAGTCCACCCTATACAGTGGTTGTGTAGGTCTCAAGACAGAAAGCACCTAGTCCACCCTGTACAGTGGTTGTGTAGGTCTCAAGACAGAACGAACCCAGTCCACACTGTACAGTGGTTGTGTAGGTCTCAAGACAGAAAGCACCCAGTCCTCTCTGTACAGTGGTTGTGTAGGTCTCAAGACAGAAAGCACCCAGTCCACCCTGTACAGTGGTTGTGTAGGTCTCAAGACAGAAAGTGCCCAGTCCACCCTGTACAGTGGTTCTGTAGGTCTCAAGACAGAAATCACCCAGTCCACCCTGTACAGTGGTTGTGTAGGTCTCAAGACAGAAAGCACCCAGTCCACCCTGTACAGTGGTTGTGTAGGTCTCAAGACAGAAAGAACCCAGTCCACACTGTACAGTGGTTGTGTAGGTCTCAAGACAGAAAGCACCCAGTCCACACTGTACAGTGGTTGTGTAGGTCTCAAGACAGAATGCACCCAGACCACCCTGTACAGTGGTCGTGTAGGTCTCAAGACAGAAAGCACCCAGTCCACCCTGTACAGTGGTTGTGTAGGTCTCAAGACAGAAAGAACCCAGTCCACACTGTACAGTGGTTGTGTAGGTCTCAAGACAGAAAGCACCAAGTCCACACTGTACAGTGGTTGTGTAGGTCTCAAGACAGAAAGCACCCAGTCCTCCCTGTACAGTGGTTGTGTAGGTCTCAAGACAGAAAACACCCAGTCCACCCTGTACAGTGGTTGTGTAGGTCTCAAGTCAGAAAGCACCCAGTCCACCCTGTACAGTGGTTGTGTAGGTCTCAAGACAGAAATCACCTAGTCCACCATGTACAGTGGTTGTGTTGATCTCAAGACAGAAAGCACGCAGTCCACCCTGTACAGTGGCTGTGTAGGTCTCAAGACAGAAAGCACCCAGTCCACCCTGTACACTGGTTGTGTAGGTCTCAAGACAGAAAGCACCCTGTCCACCCTGTACAGTGGTTGTTTAGGTCTCAAGACAGAAAGCACCCAGTCCTCCATGTACAGTGGTTGTGTAGGTCTCAAGACAGAAAGCACCCAGTCCACCCTGTACAGTGGTTGTGTAGGTCCCAAGACAGAAGCACCCGGTCCACACTGTACAGTGGTTGTGTAGGTCTCAAGACAGAAAGCATCCAGTCCTCCCTGTACAGTGGTTGTGTAGGTCTCAAGACAGAAATCACCCAGACCACCCTGTACAGTGGTTGTGTAGGTCTCAAGACAGAAAGCACCTAGTCCACCCTGTAGAGTGGTTGTGTAGGTGTCAAGACAGAAAGCACCCAGTCCACAGTGTACAGTGGTTGTGTAGGTCTCTCGACAGAAAGCACCCAGTCCATCCTGTACAGTGGTTGTGTAGGTCTCAAGACAGAAAGCACCCAGTCCACCTTGTACAGTGGTTGTGTAGGTCTCAAGACAGAAAGCACCCAGTCCACACTGTACAGTGGTTGTGTAGGTCTCAAGACAGAAAGCACCCAGTCCACCCTGTACAGTGGTTGTGTAGGTCTCAAGACAGAAAGTGCCCAGTCCACCCTGTACAGTGGTTGTGTAGGTCTCAAGACAGAAATCACCCAGTCCACCCTGTACAGTGGTTGTGTAGGTCTCAAGACAGAAAGCACACAGTCCACCCTGTACAGTGGTTGTGTAGGTCTCAAAACAGAAAGAACCCAGTCCACACTGTACAGTGGTTGTGTAGGTCTCAAGACAGAAAGCACCCAGTCCACACTGTACAGTGGTTGTGTAGGTCTCAAGACAGAATGCACCCAGACCACCCTGTACAGTGGTCGTGTAGGTCTCAAGACAGAAAGTGCCCAGTCCACCCTGTACAGTGGTTGTGTAGGTCTCAAGACAGAAATCACCCAGTCCACCATGTACGGTGGTTGTGTAGGTCTCAAGACAGAATGCACGCAGTCCACCCTGTACAGTGGTTGTGTAGGTCTCAAGACAGAAAGGACCCAGTCCACACTGTACAGTGGTTGTGTAGGTCTCAAGACAGAAAGCACCCAGTCCACAATGTACAGTGGTTGTGTAGGTCTCTCGACAGAAAGCACCCAGTCCATCCTGTAGAGTGGTTGTGTAGGTCTCAAGACAGAAAGCACCCAGTCCACCTTGTACAGTGGTTGTGTAGGTCTCAAGACAGAAAGCACCCAGTCCACACTGTACAGTGGTTGTGTAGGTCTCAAGACAGAAAGCACCCAGTCCACCCTGTACAGTGGTTGTGTAGGTCTCAAGACAGAAAGTGCCCAGTCCACCCTGTACAGTGGTTGTGTAGGTCTCAAGACAGAAATCACCCAGTCCACCCTGTACAGTGGTTGTGTAGGTCTCAAGACAGAAAGCACACAGTCCACCCTGTACAATGGTTGTGTAGGTCTCAAGACAGAAAGAACCCAGTCCACACTGTACAGTGGTTGTGTAGGTCTCAAGACAGAAAGCACCCAGTCCACACTGTACAGTGGTTGTGTAGGTCTCAAGACAGAATGCACCCAGACCACCCTGTACAGTGGTCGTGTAGGTCTCAAGACAGAAAGTGCCCAGTCCACCCTGTACAGTGGTTGTGTAGGTCTCAAGACAGAAATCACCCAGTCCACCATGTACGGTGGTTGTGTAGGTCTCAAGACAGAATGCACGCAGTCCACCCTGTACAGTGGTTGTGTAGGTCTCAAGACAGAAAGGACCCAGTCCACACTGTACAGTGGTTGTGTAGGTCTCAAGACAGAAAGCACCCAGTCCTCCCTGTACAGTGGTTGAGTAGGTCTGAAGACAGAAAGCACCTAGTCCACCCTGTACAGTGGTCGTGTAGCTCTCAAGACAGAAAGCACCCAGTCCACCCTGTAGAGTGGCTATGTAGGTCTCAAGACAGAAATCATCCAGTCCACCCTGTACAGTGGTTGTGTACGTCTCAAGACAGAAAGCACCCAGTCCACCCTGTGCAGTGGCTGTGTAGGTCTCAAGACAGAAAGCACCCAGTCCACCCTGTACACTGGTTGTGTAGGTCTCAAGACAGAAAGCACCCAGTCCACCCTGTACAGTGGTTCTTTAGGTCTCAAGACAGAAAGCACCCAGTCCTCCACGTACAGTGGTTGTGTAGGTCTCAAGACAGAAAGCACAAAGTCCACACTGTACAGTGGTTGTGTAGGTCTCAAGACAGAAAGCACACAGTCCACACTGTACAGTGGTTGTGTAGGTCTCAAGACAGAAAGCACCCAGTCCACCCTGTACAGTGGTTGTGCAGGTCTCAAGACAGAAAGCACCCAGTACTCCCTGTACAGTGGTTGTGTAGGTCTCGAGACAGAAATCACCCAGTCCATCCTGTACAGTGGTTGTGTAGGTCTCAAGACAGAAAGCACCCAGTCCACAGTGTACAGTGGTTGTGTAGGTCTCTAGACAGAAAGCACCCAGTCCATCCTGTACAGTGGTTGTGTAGGTCTCAAGACAGAAATCACCCAGTCCATCCTGTACAGTGGTTGTGTAGGTCTCAAGACAGAAAGTGCCCAGTCCACCCTGTACAGTGGTTGTGTAGGTCTCAAGACAGAAAGCACCCAGTCCACCCTGTACAGTGGTTGTGTAGGTCTCAAGACAGAAATCACACAGTCCACCCTATACAGTGGTTGTGTAGGTCTCAAGACAGAAAGCACCTAGTCCACCCTGTACAGTGGTTGTGTAGGTCTCAAGACAGAACGAACCCAGTCCACACTGTACAGTGGTTGTGTAGGTCTCAAGACAGAAAGCACCCAGTCCTCTCTGTACAGTGGTTGTGTAGGTCTCAAGACAGAAATCACCCAGTCCAACCTGTACAGTGGTTGTGTAGGTCTCAAGACAGAAAGCACCTAGTCCACCCTGTACAGTGGTTGTGTAGCTCTCAAGACAGAAAGCACCCAGTCCACCCTGTACAGTGGCTATGTAGGTCTCAAGACAGAAAGCATGCAGTCCACCATGTACATTGGTTGTGTAGGTCTCAAGACAGAAATCATCCAGTCCACCCTGTACAGTGGTTGTGTAGGTCTCAAGACAGAAAGCCCCCAGTCCACACTGTACAGTGGTTGTGTAGATCTCAAGACAGAAAGCACCCAGTCCTCCCTGTACAGTGGTTGTGTAGGTCTCAAGACAGAAAGCACCCAGTCCACCCTGTACAGTGGTCGTGTAGGTCTCAAGACAGAAAGCACCCAGTCCACCCTGTACAGTGGCTGTGTAGGTCTCAAGACAGAAAGCATGCAGTCCACCATGAACATTGGTTGTGTAGGTCACAAGACAGAAATCACCGAGTCCACCCTGTACAGTGGTTGTGTAGGTCTCAAGACAGAAAGCACCCAGTCCACCCTGTACAGTGGTTGTGTAGTTGACAAGATAGAAAGCACCCAGTCCACCCTGTACAGTGGTTGTGTAGGTCTCAAGACAGAAAGCACCCAGTCCAACCTGTACAGTGGTTGTGCAGGTCTCAAGACAGAAAGCACCCAGTCCACCCTGTACAGTGGTTGTGTAGGTCTCAAGACAGAAAGCACCCGGTCCACACTGTACAGTGGTTCTGTAGATCTCAAGACAGAAAGCACCCAGTACTCACTGTACAGTGCTTGTGTAGGTCTCAAGACAGAAAGCACCCAGTACTCACTGTACAGTGGTTGTGCAGGTCTCAAGACAGAAATCACCCAGTCCACCCTGTACAGTGGTTGTGTAGGTCTCAAGTCAGAAAGCACCCAGTCCACCCTGTACATTGGTTGTGTAGGTCTCAAGTCAGAAAGCACCCAGTCCACCCTGTACAGTGGTTGAGTAGGTCTCAAGACAGAAAGCACACAGTCCACTCTGTACAGTGGTTGTGTAGGTCAAGATAGAAAGCACAAAGTCCACACTGTATAGTGGTTGTGTAGGTCTCAAGACAGAAAGCACCCAGTCCACCCTGTACAGTGGTTGTGTAGGTCTCAAGTCAGAAAGCACCTAGTCCACCCTGTACAGTGGTTGTGTAGGTCTCAAGACAGAAATCCCCCAGTCCACCATGTACAGTGGTTGTGTAGCTCTCAAGACAGAACGCACCCAGTCCACCCTGTACAGTGGTGGTGTAGGTCTCAAGACAGAAATCACCCAGTCCACCATGTACAGTGGTTGTGTAGGTCTCAAGACAGAAATCACCCAGTCCACCCTGTACAGTGGTTGTGTAGGTCTCAAGACAGAAAGCAATCAGTCCACACTGTACAGTGGTTGTGTAGGTCTCAAGACAGAAAGCACCCAGTCCACCCTGTACAGTGGTTGTGTAGGTCTCAAGACAGAAAGCACCCAGTCCACCTGGTACAGTGGTTGTGTAGGTCTCAAGACAGAAAGTGCCCAGTCCACCCTTTACAGTGGTTGTGTAGGTCTCAAGACAGAAAGTGCCCAGTCCACCCTGTACAGTGGTTGTGTAGGTCTCAAGACAGAAAGCACCCAGTCCACCCTGTACAGTGGTTGTGTAGGTCTCAAGACAGAAAGAACCCAGGCCACACTGTACAGTAGTTGTGTAGGTCTCAATACAGAAAGCACCCAGTCTACCCAGTACAGTGGTTGTGTAGGTCTCAAGACGGAAAGCACCCAGTCCACCCTGTACAGTGGTTGTGTATGTCTCAAGACAGAAAGTGCCCAGTCCACCCTTTACAGTGGTTGTGTAGGTCTCAATACAGAAATCAACCAGTCCACCCTGTACAGTGGTTGTGTAGGTCTCAAGACAGAAAGCACCCAGTACACCCTGTACAGTGGTTGTGTAGGTCTGAAGACAGAAAGAACCCAGTCCACACTGTACAGTGGTTGTGTAGGTCTAAAGACAGAAATCACCCAGTCCACCCTGTACAGTGGTTGTGTAGGTCTCAAGACAGAAAGCACCCAGTCCACCCTGTACAGTGGTTGTGTAGGTCTCAAGACAGAAATCACCCAGTCCACCCTGTACAGTGGTTGTGTAGGTCTCAAGACAGAAAGCACCCAGTCCACCCTGTACAGTGGTTGTGTAGGTCTCAAGACAGAAAGAACCCAGTCCACACTGTACAGTGGTTGTATAGGTCTCAAGACAGAAAGCACCCAGTCCAGCCTGTACAATGGTTGTATAGGTCTCAAGACAGAAAGTGCCCAGCCCACCCTGTACAGTGGTTGTGTAGGTCTCAAGACAGAAAGCACCCAGTCCACCCTGTACAGTGGTTGTGTAGGTCTCAAGACAGAAAGTGCCCAGTCCACCCTGTACAGTGGTTGTGTAGGTCTCAAGACAGAAAGAACCCAGTCCACACTGTACAGTGGTTGTGTAGGTCTCAAGACAGAAAGCACCCAGTCCACCCTGTACAGTGGTTGTGTAGGTCTCAAGACAGAAAGTGCCCAGTCCACCCTGTACAGTGGTTGTGTAGGTCTCAAGACAGAAAGCACCCAGTCCACCCTGTACAGTGGTTGTGTAGGTCAAAAGACAGAAAGCACCCAGTCCACCCTGTACAGTAGTTGTGTATGTCTCAAGACAGAAAGAACCCAGTCCACACTGAACAGTGGTTGTGTAGGTCTCAAGACAGAATGCACCCAGTCCACCCTGTACAGTGGTCGTGTAGGTCTCAAGACAGAAAGCACCCAGACCACCCTGTACAGTGGTTGTGTAGGTCTCGAGACAGAAAGTGCCCAGTCCACCCTGTACAGTGGTTGTGTAGGTCTCAAGACAGAATGCACCCAGTCCACACTGTACAGTGGTCGTGTAGGTCTCAAGACAGAATGCACCCAGTCCACACTGTACAGTGGTTGTGTAGGTCTCAAGACAGAATGCACCCAGTCCACCCTGTACAGTGGTCGTGTAGGTCTCAAGACAGAATGCACCCAGTCCACCCTGTACAGTGGTCGTGTAGGTCTCAAGACAGAAAGCACCCAGTCCACACTGTACAGTGGTTGTGTAGGTCTCAAGACAGAAAGCACCCAGACCACCCTGTACAGTGGTTGTGTAGGTCTCGAGACAGAAAGTGCCCAGTCCACCCTGTACAGTGGTTGTGTAGGTCTCAAGACAGAATGCACCCAGTCCACACTGTACAGTGGTCGTGTAGGTCTCAAGACAGAATGCACCCAGTCCACACTGTACAGTGGTTGTGTAGGTCTCAAGACAGAATGCACCCAGTCCACCCTGTACAGTGGTCGTGTAGGTCTCAAGACAGAATGCACCCAGTCCACCCTGTACAGTGGTCGTGTAGGTCTCAAGACAGAAAGCACCCAGTCCACACTGTACAGTGGTTGTGTAGGTCTCAAGACAGAAAGCACCCAGTCCACACTGTACAGTGGTTGTGTAGGTCTCAAGACAGAATGCACCCAGTCCACCCTGTACAGTGGCTGTGTAGGTCTCAAGACAGAAAGCACCCAGTCCACCCTGTCCAGTGGCTGTGTAGGTCTCAAGACAGAAAGCACCCAGTCCACACTGTACAGTGGTTGTGTAGATCTCAAGACAGAAATCACCCAGTCCACCCTGTACAGTGGTAGTGTAGGACTCAAGACAGAAAGCACCCAGTCCACCCTGTCCAGTGGTTGTGTAGGTCTCAAGACAGAAAGCACCCGGTCCACACTGTACAGTGGTTGTGTAGGTCTCAAGACAGAAAGCACCCAGTCCTCCCTGTACAGTGGTTGTGTAGGTCTCAAGACAGAAAGCACCCAGTCCACCCTGTACAGTGGTTGTGTAGGTCTCAAGACAGAAAGCACCCGGTCCACACTGTACAGTGGTTGCGTAGGTCTCAAGACAGAACGTGCCCAGTACAACTTGTACAGTGGTTGTGTATGTCTCAAGACAGAAAGCACCCAGTCCACCCTGTACAGTGGTTGTGTAGGTCTCAATTCAGAAAGCACCCAGTCCACCCTGTACAGTGGTTGTGTAGGTCTCAAGACAGAAAGCACCCCGTGCACACTGTACAGTGGTTGTGTAAGTCTCAAGACAGAGAGCACCCAGTCCACCCTGTACAGTGGTTGTGTAGGTCTCAAGACAGAAAGCACCCGGTCCACACTGTACAGTGGTTGTGTAGGTCTCAAGACAGAAAGCACCCAGTCCACCCTGTACAGTGGTTGTGTAGGTCTCAAGACAGAAAGCACCCAATCCACCCTGTACAGTGGTTGTGTAGGTCTCAAGACAGAAAGAACCCAGTCCACCCTGTACAGTGGTTGTGTAGGTCTCAAGACAGAAAACACCCAGTCCACACTGTACAGTGGTTGTGTAGGTCTCAAGACAGAAAGCACCCAGTCCACCCTGTAGAGTGGTTGTGTAGGTCTCAAGACAGAAAGAACCCAGTCCACACCGTAAAGTGGTTGTGTAGGTCTCAAGACAGAAAGCACCCAGTCCACACTGTACAGTGGTTGTGTAGGTCTCAAGATAGAAAGCACCTAGTCCACCCTGTACAGTGGTTGTGTAGGTCTCAAGACAGAAAGTGCCCAGTCCACCCTGTACAGTGGTTGTGTAGGTCTCAAGACAGAAAGCACCCAGTCTACAGTGTACAGTGGTTGTGTAGGTCTCTAGACAGAAAGCACCCAGTCCATCCTGTACAGTGGTTGTGTAGGTCTCAAGACAGAAATCACCCAGTCCACCGAGTACAGTGGTTGTGTAGGTCTAGAGACAGAAAGCACCCAGTCCACCCTGTACAGTGGTTATGTAGGTCTCAAGACAGAAAGCACCCAGTCCACCCTGTACAGTAGTTGTGTAGGTGTCAAGACAGAAAGCACACAGTCCACAGTGTACAGTGGTTGTGTAAGTCTCTAGACAGAAAGCACCCAGTCCATCCTGTACAGTGGTCGTGTAGGTCTCAAGACAGAAATCACCCAGTCCACCCTGTACAGTGGTTGTGTAGGTCTCAAGACAGAAAGCACCCAGTCCACAGTGTACAGTGGTTGTGTAGGTCTCTAGACAGAAAGCACCAAGTCCATCCTGTACAGTGGTTGTGTAGGTCTCAAGACCAAAATCACCCAGTCCACACTGTACAGTGGTTGTGTAGGTCTCAAGACAGAAAGCCCCCAGTCCACACTGTACAGTGGTTGTGTAGGTCTCAAGACAGAAAGCACCTGGTGCACCCTGTACAGTGGTTGTGTAGGTCTCTAGACAGAAAGCACCCAGTCCATCCTGTACAGTGGTTGTGTAGGTCTCAAGACAGAAAGCACCAGTCCACCTTGTACAGTGGTTGTGTAGGTCTCAAGACAGAAATCACCCAGTCCATCCTGTACAGTGGTTGTGTAGGTCTCAAGACAGAAATCACCCAGTCCTCCCTGTATAGTGGTTGTGTAGGTCTCAAGACAGAAAGCACCCAGTCCATCCTGTACAGTGGTTGTGTAGGTCTCAAGACAGAAAGCACCCGGTCCACACTGTACAGTGGTTGTGTAGGTCTCAAGACGGAAAGCACCCAGTCCACCCTGTACAGTGGTTGTGTATGTCTCAAGACAGAAAGTGCACAGTCCACCCTTTACAGTGGTTGTGTAGGTCTCAATACAGAAATCAACCAGTCCACCCTGTACAGTGGTTGTGTAGGTCTCAAGACAGAAAGCACCCAGTACACCCTGTACAGTGGTTGTGTAGGTCTCAAGACAGAAAGAACCCAGTCCACACTGTACAGTGGTTGTGTAGGTCTCAAGACAGAAATCACCCAGTCCACCCTGTACAGTGGTTGTGTAGGTCTCAAGACAGAAAGCACCCAGTCCACCCTGTACAGTGGTTGTGTAGGTCTCAAGACAGAAATCACCCAGTCCACCCTGTACAGTGGTTGTGTAGGTCTCAAGACAGAAAGAACCCAGTCCACACTGTACAGTGGTTGTATAGGTCTCAAGACAGAAAGCACCCAGTGCAGCCTGTACAATGGTTGTATAGGTCTCAAGACAGAAAGCACCCAGTCCACCCTGTACAGTGGTCGTGTAGGTCTCAAGACAGAAAGCACCCAGTCCACCCTGTACAGTGGTTGTGTAGGTCTCAAGACAGAAAGTGCCCAGTCCACCCTGTACAGTGGTTGTGTAGGTCTCAAGACAGAAATCACCCAGTCCACCCTGTACAGTGGTTGTGTTGGTCTCAAGACAGAAAAAACCCAGTCCACACTGTACAGTGGTTGTGTAGGTCTCAAGTCAGAAAGCACACAGTTCACTCTGTACAGTGGTTGTGTAGGTCAAGACAGAAAGCACCCAGTCCACACTGTATAGTGGTTGTGTAGGTCTCAAGACAGAAAGCACCCAGTCCACCCTGTACAGTGGTTGTCTAGGTCTCAATTCAGAAAGCACCCAGTCCACCCTGTACAGTGGTTGTGTAGGTCTCAAGTCAGAAAGCACCCAGTCAACCCTGTACAGTGGTTGTGTAGGTCTCAAGACAGAAAGTACCCAGTCCACACTGTACAGTGGTTGTGTAGGTCTCAAGAGAGAAATCACCCAGTCCACACTGTACAGTGGTTGTGTAGGTCTGAAGACAGAAAGCACCCAGTCCACCCAGTACAGTGGCTGTGTAGGTCTCAAGACAGAAAGCCTGCAGTCCACCATGTACATTGGTTGTGTAGGTCTCAAGACAGAAATCACCCAGTCCACCCTCTACAGTGGTTGTGCAGGTCTCAAGACAGAAAGCACCCAGTACTCCCTGTACAGTGGTTGTGTAGGTCTCAAGACAGAAAGCACCCGGTCCACACTGTACAGTGGTTGTGTAGGTCTCAAGACAGAAAGCACCCGCTCCACACTGTACAGTGGTTGTGTAGGTCTCAAGAGAGAAAGCACCCAGTCCACCCTGTACAGTGGTTGTGTAGGTCTCAAGTCAGAAAGCACCCAGTCCATCCTGTACAGTGGTTGTGCAGGTCTCAAGTCAGAAAGCACACAGTCCACTCTGTACAGTGGTTGTGTAGGTCAAGACAGAAAGCACCCAGTCCACACTGTATAGTGATTGTGTAGGTCTCAAGACAGAAAGCACACAGTCCTCCCTGTACAGTGGTTGTGTAGGTCTCAAGACAGAAAACACCCAGTCCACCCTGTACAGTGGTTGTGTAGGTCTCAATTCAGAAAGCACCCAGTCCACCCTGTACAGTGGTTGTGTAGGTCTCAAGTCAGAAAGCACCCAGTCCACCTTGTACAGTGGTTGTGTAGGTCTCAAGTCAGAAAGCACACAGTTCACTCTGTACAGTGGTTGTGTAGGTCAAGACAGAGAGCACACAGTCCACACTGTATAGTGGTTGTGTAGGTCTCAAGACAGAAAGCACCCAGTCCACCCTGTACAGTGGTTGTGTAGGTCTCAAGTCAGAAAGCACCCAGTCCACCCTGTACAGTGGTTGTGTAGGTCTCAAGTCAGAAAGCACCCAGTCAACCCTGTACAGTGGTTGTGTAGGTCTCAAGACAGAAAGCACCCAGTCCACCCTGTACAATGATTGTGTAGGTCACAAGTCAGAAAGCACCCAGTCAACCCTGTACAGTGGTTGTGTAGGTCTCAAGTCAGAAAGCACCCAGTCCACCCTGTACAGTTGTTGTGTAGGTCTCAAGTCAGAAAGCACCCAGTCCATCCTGTACAGTGGTTGTGCAGGTCTCAAGTCAGAAAGCACACAGTCCACTCTGTACAGTGGTTGTGTAGGTCAAGACAGAAAGCACCCAGTCCACACTGTATAGTGATTGTGTAGGTCTCTAGACAGAAAGCACCCAGTCCATCCTGTACAGTGGTTGTGTAGGTCTCAAGACAGAAAGCACCAGTCCACCTTGTACAGTGGTTGTGTAGGTCTCAAGACAGAAATCACCCAGTCCATCCTGTACAGTGGTTGTGTAGGTCTCAAGACAGAAATCACCCAGTCCTCCCTGTATAGTGGTTGTGTAGGTCTCAAGACAGAAAGCACCCAGTCCATCCTGTACAGTGGTTGTGTAGGTCTCAAGACAGAAAGCACCCGGTCCACACTGTACAGTGGTTGTGTAGGTCTCAAGACGGAAAGCACCCAGTCCACCCTGTACAGTGGTTGTGTATGTCTCAAGACAGAAAGTGCACAGTCCACCCTTTACAGTGGTTGTGTAGGTCTCAATACAGAAATCAACCAGTCCACCCTGTACAGTGGTTGTGTAGGTCTCAAGACAGAAAGCACCCAGTACACCCTGTACAGTGGTTGTGTAGGTCTCAAGACAGAAAGAACCCAGTCCACACTGTACAGTGGTTGTGTAGGTCTCAAGACAGAAATCACCCAGTCCACCCTGTACAGTGGTTGTGTAGGTCTCAAGACAGAAAGCACCCAGTCCACCCTGTACAGTGGTTGTGTATGTCTCAAGACAGAAATCACCCAGTCCACCCTGTACAGTGGTTGTGTAGGTCTCAAGACAGAAAGAACCCAGTCCACACTGTACAGTGGTTGTATAGGTCTCAAGACAGAAAGCACCCAGTGCAGCCTGTACAATGGTTGTATAGGTCTCAAGACAGAAAGCACCCAGTCCACCCTGTACAGTGGTCGTGTAGGTCTCAAGACAGAAAGCACCCAGTCCACCCTGTACAGTGGTTGTGTAGGTCTCAAGACAGAAAGTGCCCAGTCCACCCTGTACAGTGGTTGTGTAGGTCTCAAGACAGAAATCACCCAGTCCACCCTGTACAGTGGTTGTGTTGGTCTCAAGACAGAAAAAACCCAGTCCACACTGTACAGTGGTTGTGTAGGTCTCAAGTCAGAAAGCACACAGTTCACTCTGTACAGTGGTTGTGTAGGTCAAGACAGAAAGCACCCAGTCCACACTGTATAGTGGTTGTGTAGGTCTCAAGACAGAAAGCACCCAGTCCACCCTGTACAGTGGTTGTCTAGGTCTCAATTCAGAAAGCACCCAGTCCACCCTGTACAGTGGTTGTGTAGGTCTCAAGACAGAAAGCACCCAGTCCACCCTGTACAATGATTGTGTAGGTCACAAGACAGAAAGTACCCAGTCCACACTGTACAGTGGTTGTGTAGGTCTCAAGAGAGAAATCACCCAGTCCACACTGTACAGTGGTTGTGTAGGTCTGAAGACAGAAATCACCCAGTCCACCCAGTACAGTGGCTGTGTAGGTCTCAAGACAGAAAGCCTGCAGTCCACCATGTACATTGGTTGTGTAGGTCTCAAGACAGAAATCACCCAGTCCACCCTCTACAGTGGTTGTGCAGGTCTCAAGACAGAAAGCACCCAGTACTCCCTGTACAGTGGTTGTGTAGGTCTCAAGACAGAAAGCACCCGGTCCACACTGTACAGTGGTTGTGTAGGTCTCAAGACAGAAAGCACCCGCTCCACACTGTACAGTGGTTGTGTAGGTCTCAAGAGAGAAAGCACCCAGTCCACCCTGTACAGTGGTTGTGTAGGTCTCAAGTCAGAAAGCACCCAGTCCATCCTGTACAGTGGTTGTGCAGGTCTCAAGTCAGAAAGCACACAGTCCACTCTGTACAGTGGTTGTGTAGGTCAAGACAGAAAGCACCCAGTCCACACTGTATAGTGATTGTGTAGGTCTCAAGACAGAAAGCACACAGTCCTCCCTGTACAGTGGTTGTGTAGGTCTCAAGACAGAAAACACCCAGTCCACCCTGTACAGTGGTTGTGTAGGTCTCAATTCAGAAAGCACCCAGTCCACCCTGTACAGTGGTTGTGTAGGTCTCAAGTCAGAAAGCACCCAGTCCACCTTGTACAGTGGTTGTGTAGGTCTCAAGTCAGAAAGCACACAGTTCACTCTGTACAGTGGTTGTGTAGGTCAAGACAGAGAGCACACAGTCCACACTGTATAGTGGTTGTGTAGGTCTCAAGACAGAAAGCACCCAGTCCACCCTGTACAGTGGTTGTGTAGGTCTCAAGTCAGAAAGCACCCAGTCCACCCTGTACAGTGGTTGTGTAGGTCTCAAGGCAGAAAGCACCCAGTCAACCCTGTACAGTGGTTGTGTAGGTCTCAAGACAGAAAGCACCCAGTCCACCCTGTACAATGATTGTGTAGGTCACAAGACAGAAAGAACCCAGTCCACACTGTACAGTGGTTGTGTAGGTCTCAAGAGAGAAATCACCCAGTCCACACTGTACAGTGGTTGTGTAGGTCTCAAGACAGAAAGTGCCAAGTCCACCCTGTACAGTGGTTGTGTAGGTCTCAAGACAGAAATCACCCAGTCAACCCTGTACAGTGGTTTTGTAGGTCTCAAGACAGAAAGCACCCAGTCCACCCTGTACAGTGGTTGTGTAGGTATCAAGACAGAAAGCACCCAGTCCTCCCTGTACAGTGGTTGTGTAGGTCTCAAGACAGAAAGCACCCAGTCCTCCCTGTACAGTGGTTGTGTAGGTCTCAAGACAGAAAGCACCCAGTCCACCCTGTACAGTGGTTGTGTACGTCTCAAGACAGAAAGCACCCAGTCCTCCCTGTACAGTGGTTTTGTAGGTCTCAAGACAGAAAGCACCCAGGCCACCCTGTACAGTGGTTGTGTACGTCTCAAGACAGAAAGCACCCAGTCCTCCCTGTACAGTGGTTGTGTAGGTTTCAAGACAGAAAGCACCCAGTCCACCCTGTACAGTGGTTGTGTAGATCTCAAGACAGAAAGCACCCGGTCCACCCTGTACAGTGGCTGTGTAGGTCTCAAGACAAAAATCATGCAGTCCACCCTGTACAGTGGTTGTGTACGTCTCAAGACAGAAAGCACCCAGTCCTCCCTGTACAGTGGTTGTGTAGGTCTCAAGACAGAAAGCACCCAGTCCACCCTGTACAGTGGCTGTGTAGGTCTCAAGACAGAAATCACCCAGTCCACCCTGTACAGTGGTTGTGCAGGTCTCAAGACAGAAATCATCCAGTCCACCCTATACAGTGGTTGTGTAGGTCTCAAGAGAGAAAGCACCCAGTCCACCCTGTACAGGGGTTGTGTAGGTCTCAAGACAGAAAGAACCCAGTCCACACTGTACAGTGGTTGTGTAGGTCTCAAGACAGAAAGCACCCAGTCCTCCCTGTACAGTGGTTGTGTAGGTCTCAAGACAGAAAGCACCCAGGCCACCCTGTACAGTGGTTGTGTAGGTCTCAAGACAGAAAGCACCCAGTCTACAGTGTACAGTGCATGTGTAGGTCTCTAGACAGAAAGCACCCAGTCCATCCTGTACAGTGGTTGTGTAGGTCTCAAGACAGAAATCACCCAGTCCACCCAGTACAGTGGTTATGTAGGTCTCAAGACAGAAAGCACCCAGTCCACCCTGTACAGTAGTTGTGTAGGTGTCAAGACAGAAAGCACACAGTTCACAGTGTACAGTGGTTGTGTAGGTCTCTAGACAGAAAGCACCCAGTCCATCCTGTACAGTGGTCGTGTAGGTCTCAAGACAGAAATCACCCAGTCCACCCTGTACAGTGGTTGTGTAGGTCTCAAGACAGAAAGCACCCAGTCCACCCTGTACAGGGGTTGTGTAGATCTCAAGACAGAAAGAACCCAGTCCACACTGTACAGTGGTTGTGTAGGTCTCAAGACAGAAATCACCCAGTCCTCCCTGTACAGTGGTTGTGTAGGTCTCAAGACAGAAAGCACCCAGGCCACCCTGTACAGTGGTTGTGTAGGTCTCAAGACAGAAAGCACCCAGTCTACAGTGTACAGTGCATGTGTAGGTCTCTAGACAGAAAGCACCCAGTCCATCCTGTACAGTGGTTGTGTAGGTCTAGAGACAGAAAGCACCCAGTCCACCCTGTACAGTGGTTATGTAGGTCTCAAGACAGAAAGCACCCAGTCCACCCTGTACAGTAGTTGTGTAGGTGTCAAGACAGAAAGCACACAGTTCACAGTGTACAGTGGTTGTGTAGGTCTCTAGACAGAAAGCACCCAGTCCATCCTGTACAGTGGTCGTGTATGTCTCAAGACAGAAATCACCCAGTCCACCCTGTACAGTGGTTGTGTAGGTCTCAAGACAGAAAGCACCCAGTCCACCCTGTACAGTGGTTGTGTAGGTCTCAAGACAGAAAGCACCCAGTCCACCCTGTACAGTGGTTGTGTAGGTCTCAAGACAGAAAACACCCAGTCCACACTGTACAGTGGTTGTGTAGGTCTCAAGACAGAAAGCACCCAGTCCACCCTGTAGAGTGGTTGTGTAGGTGTCAAGACAGAAAGAGCCCAGTCCACACTGTACAGTGGTTGTGTAGGTCTCAAGACAGAAAGCACCCAGTCCACACTGTGCAGTGGTTGTGTAGGTCTCAAGATAGAAAGCACCCAGTCCACCCTGTACAGTGGTTGTGTAGGTCTCAAGACAGAAAGTGCCCAGTCCACCCTGTACAGTGGTTGTGTAGGTCTCAAGACAGAAATCAGCCAGTCCACCCTGTACAGTGGTTGTGTAGGTCTCAAGACAGAATGCACCCAGTCCACACTGTACAGTGGTTGTGTAGGTCTCAAGACAGAATGCACCCAGTCCACCCTGTACAGTGGTCGTGTAGGTCTCAAGACAGAATGCACCCAGTCCACCCTGTACAGTGGTCGTGTAGGTCTCAAGACAGAAAGCACCCAGTCCACACTGTACAGTGGTTGTGTAGGTCTCAAGACAGAAAGCACCCAGTCCACACTGTACAGTGGTTGTGTAGGTCTCAAGACAGAATGCACCCAGTCCACCCTGTACAGTGGCTGTGTAGGTCTCAAGACAGAAAGCACCCAGTCCACCCTGTCCAGTGGCTGTGTAGGTCTCAAGACAGAAAGCACCCAGTCCACACTGTACAGTGGTTGTGTAGATCTCAAGATAGAAATCACCCAGTCCACCCTGTACAGTGGTAGTGTAGGACTCAAGACAGAAAGCACCCAGTCCACCCTGTCCAGTGGTTGTGTAGGTCTCAAGACAGAAAGCACCCGGTCCACACTGTACAGTGGTTGTGTAGGTCTCAAGACAGAAAGCACCCAGTCCTCCCTGTACAGTGGTTGTGTAGGTCTCAAGACAGAAAGCACCCAGTCCACCCTGTACAGTGGTTGTGTAGGTCTCAAGACAGAAAGCACCCGGTCCACACTGTACAGTGGTTGCGTAGGTCTCAAGACAGAACGTGCCCAGTACAACTTGTACAGTGGTTGTGTATGTCTCAAGACAGAAAGCACCCAGTCCACCCTGTACAGTGGTTGTGTAGGTCTCAATTCAGAAAGCACCCAGTCCACCCTGTACAGTGGTTGTGTAGGTCTCAAGACAGAAAGCACCCCGTGCACACTGTACAGTGGTTGTGTAGGTCTCAAGACAGAGAGCACCCAGTCCACCCTGTACAGTGGTTGTGTAGGTCTCAAGACAGAAAGCACCCGGTCCACACTGTACAGTGGTTGTGTAGGTCTCAAGACAGAAAGCACCCAGTCCACCCTGTACAGTGGTTGTGTAGGTCTCAAGACAGAAAGCACCCAGTCCACCCTGTACAGTGGTTGTGTAGGTCTCAAGACAGAAAGAACCCAGTCCACCCTGTACAGTGGTTGTGTAGGTCTCAAGACAGAAAACACCCAGTCCACACTGTACAGTGGTTGTGTAGGTCTCAAGACAGAAAGCACCCAGTCCACCCTGTAGAGTGATTGTGTAGGTCTCAAGACAGAAAGAACCCAGTCCACACCGTAAAGTGGTTGTGTAGGTCTCAAGACAGAAAGCACCCAGTCCACACTGTACAGTGGTTGTGTAGGTCTCAAGATAGAAAGCACCTAGTCCACCCTGTACAGTGGTTGTGTAGGTCTCAAGACAGAAAGTGCCCAGTCCACCCTGTACAGTGGTTGTGTAGGTCTCAAGACAGAAAGCACCCAGTCTACAGTGTACAGTGGTTGTGTAGGTCTCTAGACAGAAAGCACCCAGTCCATCCTGTACAGTGGTCGTGTAGGTCTCAAGACAGAAATCACCCAGTCCACCCTGTACAGTGGTTGTGTAGGTCTCAAGACAGAAAGCACCCAGTCCACCCTGTACAGTGGTTGTGTAGGTCTCAAGACAGAAAGCACCCAGTCCACCCTGTACAGTGGTTGTGTAGGTGTCAAGACAGAAAGCACCCAGTCCACAGTGTACAGTGGTTGTGTAGGTCTCTAGACAGAAAGCACCAAGTCCATCCTGTACAGTGGTTGTGTAGGTCTCAAGACCAAAATCACCCAGTCCACACTGTACAGTGGTTGTGTAGGTCTCAAGACAGAAAGCCCCCAGTCCACACTGTACAGTGGTTGTGTAGGTCTCAAGACAGAAAGCACCTGGTGCACCCTGTACAGTGGTTGTGTAGGTCTCTAGACAGAAAGCACCCAGTCCATCCTGTACAGTGGTTGTGTAGGTCTCAAGACAGAAAGCACCAGTCCACCTTGTACAGTGGTTGTGTAGGTCTCAAGACAGAAATCACCCAGTCCATCCTGTACAGTGGTTGTGTAGGTCTCAAGACAGAAATCACCCAGTCCTCCCTGTATAGTGGTTGTGTAGGTCTCAAGACAGAAAGCACCCAGTCCATCCTGTACAGTGGTTGTGTAGGTCTCAAGACAGAAAGCACCCGGTCCACACTGTACAGTGGTTGTGTAGGTCTCAAGACAGAAAGCACCCAGTCCTCCCTGTACAGTGGTTGTGTAGGTCTCAAGACAGAAAGCACCCAGTCCACCCACTACAGTGGTTGTGTAGGTCTCAAGACGGAAAGCACCCAGTCCACCCTGTACAGTGGTTGTGTATGTCTCAAGACAGAAAGTGCACAGTCCACCCTTTACAGTGGTTGTGTAGGTCTCAATACAGAAATCAACCAGTCCACCCTGTACAGTGGTTGTGTAGGTCTCAAGACAGAAAGCACCCAGTACACCCTGTACAGTGGTTGTGTAGGTCTCAAGACAGAAAGAACCCAGTCCACACTGTACAGTGGTTGTGTAGGTCTCAAGACAGAAATCACCCAGTCCACCCTGTACAGTGGTTGTGTAGGTCTCAAGACAGAAAGCACCCAGTCCACCCTGTACAGTGGTTGTGTAGGTCTCAAGACAGAAATCACCCAGTCCACCCTGTACAGTGGTTGTGTAGGTCTCAAGACAGAAAGAACCCAGTCCACACTGTACAGTGGTTGTATAGGTCTCAAGACAGAAAGCACCCAGTGCAGCCTGTACAATGGTTGTATAGGTCTCAAGACAGAAAGCACCCAGTCCACCCTGTACAGTGGTCGTGTAGGTCTCAAGACAGAAAGCACCCAGTCCACCCTGTACAGTGGTTGTGTAGGTCTCAAGACAGAAAGTGCCCAGTCCACCCTGTACAGTGGTTGTGTAGGTCTCAAGACAGAAATCACCCAGTCCACCCTGTACAGTGGTTGTGTTGGTCTCAAGACAGAAAAAACCCAGTCCACACTGTACAGTGGTTGTGTAGGTCTCAAGTCAGAAAGCACACAGTTCACTCTGTACAGTGGTTGTGTAGGTCAAGACAGAAAGCACCCAGTCCACACTGTATAGTGGTTGTGTAGGTCTCAAGACAGAAAGCACCCAGTCCACCCTGTACAGTGGTTGTCTAGGTCTCAATTCAGAAAGCACCCAGTCCACCCTGTACAGTGGTTGTGTAGGTCTCAAGTCAGAAAGCACCCAGTCAACCCTGTACAGTGGTTGTGTAGGTCTCAAGACAGAAAGCACCCAGTCCACCCTGTACAATGATTGTGTAGGTCACAAGACAGAAAGTACCCAGTCCACACTGTACAGTGGTTGTGTAGGTCTCAAGAGAGAAATCACCCAGTCCACACTGTACAGTGGTTGTGTAGGTCTGAAGACAGAAAGCACCCAGTCCACCCAGTACAGTGGCTGTGTAGGTCTCAAGACAGAAAGCCTGCAGTCCACCATGTACATTGGTTGTGTAGGTCTCAAGACAGAAATCACCCAGTCCACCCTCTACAGTGGTTGTGCAGGTCTCAAGACAGAAAGTGCCCAGTCCACCCTGTACAGTGGTTGTGTAGGTCTCAAGACAGAAATCAGCCAGTCCACCCTGTACAGTGGTTGTGTAGGTCTCAAGACAGAATGCACCCAGTCCACACTGTACAGTGGTTGTGTAGGTCTCAAGACAGAATGCACCCAGTCCACCCTGTACAGTGGTCGTGTAGGTCTCAAGACAGAATGCACCCAGTCCACCCTGTACAGTGGTCGTGTAGGTCTCAAGACAGAAAGCACCCAGTCCACACTGTACAGTGGTTGTGTAGGTCTCAAGACAGAAAGCACCCAGTCCACACTGTACAGTGGTTGTGTAGGTCTCAAGACAGAATGCACCCAGTCCACCCTGTACAGTGGCTGTGTAGGTCTCAAGACAGAAAGCACCCAGTCCACCCTGTCCAGTGGCTGTGTAGGTCTCAAGACAGAAAGCACCCAGTCCACACTGTACAGTGGTTGTGTAGATCTCAAGATAGAAATCACCCAGTCCACCCTGTACAGTGGTAGTGTAGGACTCAAGACAGAAAGCACCCAGTCCACCCTGTCCAGTGGTTGTGTAGGTCTCAAGACAGAAAGCACCCGGTCCACACTGTACAGTGGTTGTGTAGGTCTCAAGACAGAAAGCACCCAGTCCTCCCTGTACAGTGGTTGTGTAGGTCTCAAGACAGAAAGCACCCAGTCCACCCTGTACAGTGGTTGTGTAGGTCTCAAGACAGAAAGCACCCGGTCCACACTGTACAGTGGTTGCGTAGGTCTCAAGACAGAACGTGCCCAGTACAACTTGTACAGTGGTTGTGTATGTCTCAAGACAGAAAGCACCCAGTCCACCCTGTACAGTGGTTGTGTAGGTCTCAATTCAGAAAGCACCCAGTCCACCCTGTACAGTGGTTGTGTAGGTCTCAAGACAGAAAGCACCCCGTGCACACTGTACAGTGGTTGTGTAGGTCTCAAGACAGAGAGCACCCAGTCCACCCTGTACAGTGGTTGTGTAGGTCTCAAGACAGAAAGCACCCGGTCCACACTGTACAGTGGTTGTGTAGGTCTCAAGACAGAAAGCACCCAGTCCACCCTGTACAGTGGTTGTGTAGGTCTCAAGACAGAAAGCACCCAGTCCACCCTGTACAGTGGTTGTGTAGGTCTCAAGACAGAAAGAACCCAGTCCACCCTGTACAGTGGTTGTGTAGGTCTCAAGACAGAAAACACCCAGTCCACACTGTACAGTGGTTGTGTAGGTCTCAAGACAGAAAGCACCCAGTCCACCCTGTAGAGTGATTGTGTAGGTCTCAAGACAGAAAGAACCCAGTCCACACCGTAAAGTGGTTGTGTAGGTCTCAAGACAGAAAGCACCCAGTCCACACTGTACAGTGGTTGTGTAGGTCTCAAGATAGAAAGCACCTAGTCCACCCTGTACAGTGGTTGTGTAGGTCTCAAGACAGAAAGTGCCCAGTCCACCCTGTACAGTGGTTGTGTAGGTCTCAAGACAGAAAGCACCCAGTCTACAGTGTACAGTGGTTGTGTAGGTCTCTAGACAGAAAGCACCCAGTCCATCCTGTACAGTGGTCGTGTAGGTCTCAAGACAGAAATCACCCAGTCCACCCTGTACAGTGGTTGTGTAGGTCTCAAGACAGAAAGCACCCAGTCCACCCTGTACAGTGGTTGTGTAGGTCTCAAGACAGAAAGCACCCAGTCCACCCTGTACAGTGGTTGTGTAGGTGTCAAGACAGAAAGCACCCAGTCCACAGTGTACAGTGGTTGTGTAGGTCTCTAGACAGAAAGCACCAAGTCCATCCTGTACAGTGGTTGTGTAGGTCTCAAGACCAAAATCACCCAGTCCACACTGTACAGTGGTTGTGTAGGTCTCAAGACAGAAAGCCCCCAGTCCACACTGTACAGTGGTTGTGTAGGTCTCAAGACAGAAAGCACCTGGTGCACCCTGTACAGTGGTTGTGTAGGTCTCTAGACAGAAAGCACCCAGTCCATCCTGTACAGTGGTTGTGTAGGTCTCAAGACAGAAAGCACCAGTCCACCTTGTACAGTGGTTGTGTAGGTCTCAAGACAGAAATCACCCAGTCCATCCTGTACAGTGGTTGTGTAGGTCTCAAGACAGAAATCACCCAGTCCTCCCTGTATAGTGGTTGTGTAGGTCTCAAGACAGAAAGCACCCAGTCCATCCTGTACAGTGGTTGTGTAGGTCTCAAGACAGAAAGCACCCGGTCCACACTGTACAGTGGTTGTGTAGGTCTCAAGACAGAAAGCACCCAGTCCTCCCTGTACAGTGGTTGTGTAGGTCTCAAGACAGAAAGCACCCAGTCCACCCACTACAGTGGTTGTGTAGGTCTCAAGACGGAAAGCACCCAGTCCACCCTGTACAGTGGTTGTGTATGTCTCAAGACAGAAAGTGCACAGTCCACCCTTTACAGTGGTTGTGTAGGTCTCAATACAGAAATCAACCAGTCCACCCTGTACAGTGGTTGTGTAGGTCTCAAGACAGAAAGCACCCAGTACACCCTGTACAGTGGTTGTGTAGGTCTCAAGACAGAAAGAACCCAGTCCACACTGTACAGTGGTTGTGTAGGTCTCAAGACAGAAATCACCCAGTCCACCCTGTACAGTGGTTGTGTAGGTCTCAAGACAGAAAGCACCCAGTCCTCCCTGTATAGTGGTTGTGTAGGTCTCAAGACAGAAAGCACCCAGTCCATCCTGTACAGTGGTTGTGTAGGTCTCAAGACAGAAAGCACCCGGTCCACACTGTACAGTGGTTGTGTAGGTCTCAAGACAGAAAGCACCCAGTCCTCCCTGTACAGTGGTTGTGTAGGTCTCAAGACAGAAAGCACCCAGTCCACCCACTACAGTGGTTGTGTAGGTCTCAAGACGGAAAGCACCCAGTCCACCCTGTACAGTGGTTGTGTATGTCTCAAGACAGAAAGTGCACAGTCCACCCTTTACAGTGGTTGTGTAGGTCTCAATACAGAAATCAACCAGTCCACCCTGTACAGTGGTTGTGTAGGTCTCAAGACAGAAAGCACCCAGTACACCCTGTACAGTGGTTGTGTAGGTCTCAAGACAGAAAGAACCCAGTCCACACTGTACAGTGGTTGTGTAGGTCTCAAGACAGAAATCACCCAGTCCACCCTGTACAGTGGTTGTGTAGGTCTCAAGACAGAAAGCACCCAGTCCACCCTGTACAGTGGTTGTGTAGGTCTCAAGACAGAAATCACCCAGTCCACCCTGTACAGTGGTTGTGTAGGTCTCAAGACAGAAAGAACCCAGTCCACACTGTACAGTGGTTGTATAGGTCTCAAGACAGAAAGCACCCAGTGCAGCCTGTACAATGGTTGTATAGGTCTCAAGACAGAAAGCACCCAGTCCACCCTGTACAGTGGTCGTGTAGGTCTCAAGACAGAAAGCACCCAGTCCACCCTGTACAGTGGTTGTGTAGGTCTCAAGACAGAAAGTGCCCAGTCCACCCTGTACAGTGGTTGTGTAGGTCTCAAGACAGAAATCACCCAGTCCACCCTGTACAGTGGTTGTGTTGGTCTCAAGACAGAAAAAACCCAGTCCACACTGTACAGTGGTTGTGTAGGTCTCAAGTCAGAAAGCACACAGTTCACTCTGTACAGTGGTTGTGTAGGTCAAGACAGAAAGCACCCAGTCCACACTGTATAGTGGTTGTGTAGGTCTCAAGACAGAAAGCACCCAGTCCACCCTGTACAGTGGTTGTCTAGGTCTCAATTCAGAAAGCACCCAGTCCACCCTGTACAGTGGTTGTGTAGGTCTCAAGTCAGAAAGCACCCAGTCAACCCTGTACAGTGGTTGTGTAGGTCTCAAGACAGAAAGCACCCAGTCCACCCTGTACAATGATTGTGTAGGTCACAAGACAGAAAGTACCCAGTCCACACTGTACAGTGGTTGTGTAGGTCTCAAGAGAGAAATCACCCAGTCCACACTGTACAGTGGTTGTGTAGGTCTGAAGACAGAAAGCACCCAGTCCACCCAGTACAGTGGCTGTGTAGGTCTCAAGACAGAAAGCCTGCAGTCCACCATGTACATTGGTTGTGTAGGTCTCAAGACAGAAATCACCCAGTCCACCCTCTACAGTGGTTGTGCAGGTCTCAAGACAGAAAGCACCCAGTACTCCCTGTACAGTGGTTGTGTAGGTCTCAAGACAGAAAGCACCCGGTCCACACTGTACAGTGGTTGTGTAGGTCTCAAGACAGAAAGCACCCGCTCCACACTGTACAGTGGTTGTGTAGGTCTCAAGAGAGAAAGCACCCAGTCCACCCTGTACAGTGGTTGTGTAGGTCTCAAGTCAGAAAGCACCCAGTCCATCCTGTACAGTGGTTGTGCAGGTCTCAAGTCAGAAAGCACACAGTCCACTCTGTACAGTGGTTGTGTAGGTCAAGACAGAAAGCACCCAGTCCACACTGTATAGTGATTGTGTAGGTCTCAAGACAGAAAGCACACAGTCCTCCCTGTACAGTGGTTGTGTAGGTCTCAAGACAGAAAACACCCAGTCCACCCTGTACAGTGGTTGTGTAGGTCTCAATTCAGAAAGCACCCAGTCCACCCTGTACAGTGGTTGTGTAGGTCTCAAGTCAGAAAGCACCCAGTCCACCTTGTACAGTGGTTGTGTAGGTCTCAAGTCAGAAAGCACACAGTTCACTCTGTACAGTGGTTGTGTAGGTCAAGACAGAGAGCACACAGTCCACACTGTATAGTGGTTGTGTAGGTCTCAAGACAGAAAGCACCCAGTCCACCCTGTACAGTGGTTGTGTAGGTCTCAAGTCAGAAAGCACCCAGTCCACCCTGTACAGTGGTTGTGTAGGTCTCAAGTCAGAAAGCACCCAGTCAACCCTGTACAGTGGTTGTGTAGGTCTCAAGACAGAAAGCACCCAGTCCACCCTGTACAATGATTGTGTAGGTCACAAGACAGAAAGAACCCAGTCCACACTGTACAGTGGTTGTGTAGGTCTCAAGAGAGAAATCACCCAGTCCACACTGTACAGTGGTTGTGTAGGTCTCAAGACAGAAAGTGCCAAGTCCACCCTGTACAGTGGTTGTGTAGGTCTCAAGACAGAAATCACCCAGTCAACCCTGTACAGTGGTTTTGTAGGTCTCAAGACAGAAAGCACCCAGTCCACCCTGTACAGTGGTTGTGTAGGTATCAAGACAGAAAGCACCCAGTCCTCCCTGTACAGTGGTTGTGTAGGTCTCAAGACAGAAAGCACCCAGTCCTCCCTGTACAGTGGTTGTGTAGGTCTCAAGACAGAAAGCACCCAGTCCACCCTGTACAGTGGTTGTGTACGTCTCAAGACAGAAAGCACCCAGTCCTCCCTGTACAGTGGTTGTGCAGGTCTCAAGACAGAAATCACCCAGTCCACCCTATACAGTGGTTGTGTAGGTCTCAAGAGAGAAAGCACCCAGTCCACCCTGTACAGGGGTTGTGTAGGTCTCAAGACAGAAAGAACCCAGTCCACACTGTACAGTGGTTGTGTAGGTCTCAAGACAGAAAGCACCCAGTCCTCCCTGTACAGTGGTTGTGTAGGTCTCAAGACAGAAAGCACCCAGGCCACCCTGTACAGTGGTTGTGTAGGTCTCAAGACAGAAAGCACCCAGTCCACCCTGTACAGTAGTTGTGTAGGTGTCAAGACAGAAAGCACACAGTTCACAGTGTACAGTGGTTGTGTAGGTCTCTAGACAGAAAGCACCCAGTCCATCCTGTACAGTGGTCGTGTAGGTCTCAAGACAGAAATCACCCAGTCCACCCTGTACAGTGGTTGTGTAGGTCTCAAGACAGAAAGCACCCAGTCCACCCTGTACAGGGGTTGTGTAGGTCTCAAGACAGAAAGAACCCAGTCCACACTGTACAGTGGTTGTGTAGGTCTCAAGACAGAAATCACCCAGTCCTCCCTGTACAGTGGTTGTGTAGGTCTCAAGACAGAAAGCACCCAGGCCACCCTGTACAGTGGTTGTGTAGGTCTCAAGACAGAAAGCACCCAGTCTACAGTGTACAGTGCATGTGTAGGTCTCTAGACAGAAAGCACCCAGTCCATCCTGTACAGTGGTTGTGTAGGTCTAGAGACAGAAAGCACCCAGTCCACCCTGTACAGTGGTTATGTAGGTCTCAAGACAGAAAGCATCCAGTCCACCCTGTACAGTAGTTGTGTAGGTGTCAAGACAGAAAGCACACAGTTCACAGTGTACAGTGGTTGTGTAGGTCTCTAGACAGAAAGCACCCAGTCCATCCTGTACAGTGGTCGTGTAGGTCTCAAGACAGAAATCACCCAGTCCACCCTGTACAGTGGTTGTGTAGGTCTCAAGACAGAAAGCACCCAGTCCACCCTGTACAGTGGTTGTGTAGGTCTCAAGACAGAAAGCACCCAGTCCACCCTGTACAGTGGTTGTGTAGGTCTCAAGACAGAAAACACCCAGTCCACACTGTACAGTGGTTGTGTAGGTCTCAAGACAGAAAGCACCCAGTCCACCCTGTAGAGTGGTTGTGTAGGTGTCAAGACAGAAAGAGCCCAGTCCACACTGTACAGTGGTTGTGTAGGTCTCAAGACAGAAAGCACCCAGTCCACACTGTGCAGTGGTTGTGTAGGTCTCAAGATAGAAAGCACCCAGTCCACCCTGTACAGTGGTTGTGTAGGTCTCAAGACAGAAAGTGCCCAGTCCACCCTGTACAGTGGTTGTGTAGGTCTCAAGACAGAAATCAGCCAGTCCACCCTGTACAGTGGTTGTGTAGGTCTCAAGACAGAAAGCACCCAGTCCACCCTGTACATTGGTTATGTAGGTCTCAAGACAGAAATCACCCAGTTCACCCTGTACAGTGGTCGTGTAGGTCTCAAGACAGAAATCACCCAGTCCACCCTGTACAGTGGCTGTGTAGGTCTCAAGACAGAAAGCATGCAGTCCACCATGAACATTGGTTGTGTAGGTCACAAGACAGAAATCACCGAGTCCACCCTGTACAGTGGTTGTGCAGGTCTCAAGACAGAAAGCACCCAGTCCACCCTGTACAGTGGTTGTGTAGGTCTCAAGACAGAAAGCACCCGGTCCACACTGTACAGTAGTTCTGTAGATCTCAAGACAGAAAGCACCCAGTACTCACTGTACAGTGCTTGTGTAGGTCTCAAGACAGAAAGCACCCAGTACTCACTGTACAGTGGTTGTGCAGGTCTCAAGACAGAAATCACCCAGTCCACCCTGTACAGTGGTTGTGTAGGTCTCAAGTCAGAAAGCACCCAGTCCACCCTGTACATTGGTTGTGTAGGTCTCAAGTCAGAAAGCACCCAGTCCACCCTGTACAGTGGTTGAGTATGTCTCAAGACAGAAAGCACACAGTCCACTCTGTACAGTGGTTGTGTAGGTCAAGATAGAAAGCACAAAGTCCACACTGTATAGTGGTTGTGTAGGTCTCAAGACAGAAAGCACCCAGTCCACCCTGTACAGTGGTTGTGTAGGTCTCAAGTCAGAAAGCACCTAGTCCACCCTGTACAGTGGTTGTGTAGGTCTCAAGACAGAAATCCCCCAGTCCACCATGTACAGTGATTGTGTAGATCTCAAGACAGAAAGCACCCAGTCCACACTGTACAGTGGTTGTGTAGCTCTCAAGACAGAACGCACACAGTCCACCCTGTACAGTGGTGGTGTAGGTCTCAAGACAGAAATCACCCAGTCCACCATGTACAGTGGTTGTGTAGGTCTCAAGACAGAAAGAACCCAGTCCAACCTGTACAGTGGTTGTGTAGGTCTCAAGACAGAAAGCACCCAGTCCACCCTGTACAGTGGTTGTGTAGGTCTCAAGACAGAAAGAACCCAGTCCACCATGTACAGTGGTTGTGTAGGTCTCAAGACAGAAAGAACCCAGTCCACCCTGTACAGTGGTTGTGTAGGTCTCAAGACAGAAAGAACCCAGTCCACCCTGTACAGTGGTTGTGTAGGTCTCAAGACAGAAAGCAATCAGTCCACACTGTACAGTGGTTGTGTAGGTCTCAAGACAGAAAGCACCCAGTCCACCCTGTACAGTGGTTGTGTAGGTCTCAAGACAGAAAGCACCCAGTCCACCCTGTACAGTGGTTGTGTAGGTCTCATGACAGAAAGCAATCAGTCCACACTGTACAGTGGTTGTGTAGGTCTCAAGACAGAAAGCACCCAGTCCACCCTGTACAGTGGTTGTGTAGGTTTCAAGACAGAAAGCACCCAGTCCACAGTGTACAGTGGTTGTGTATGTCCCTATACAGAAAGCACCCAGTCCATCCTCTACAGTGGTTGTGTAGGTCTCAAGACAGAAAGCACCCAGTCCACCTTGTACAGTGGTTGTGTAGGTCTCAAGACAGAAAGTGCCCAGTCCACCCTTTACAGTGGTTGTGTAGGTCTCAAGACAGAAAGCACCCAGTCCACCCTGTACAGTGGTTGTGTAGGTCTCAAGACAGAAAGTGCCCAGTCCACCCTGTACAGTGGTTGTGTAGGTCTCAAGACAGAAATCACCCAGTCCACCCTGTACAGTGGTTGTGTAGGTCTCAAGACAGAAAGAACCCAGGCCACACTGTACAGTAGTTGTGTAGGTCTCAAGACAGAAAGCACCCAGTCCACCCAGTACAGTGGTTGTGTAGGTCTCAAGACGGAAAGCACCCAGTCCACCCTGTACAGTGGTTGTGTATGTCTCAAGACAGAAAGTGCCCAGTCCACACTTTACAGTGGTTGTGTAGGTCTCAATACAGAAATCAACCAGTCCACCCTGTACAGTGGTTGTGTAGGTCTCAAGACAGAAAGCACACAGTCCACCCTGTAGAGTGGTTGTGTAGGTCTCAAGACAGAAAGAGCCCAGTCCACACTGTAGAGTGGTTGTGTAGGTCTCAAGACAGAAAGCACCCAGTCCACACTGTGCAGTGGTTGTGTAGGTCTCAAGATAGAAAGCACCCAGTCCACCCTGTACAGTGGTTGTGTAGGTCTCAAGACAGAAAGTGCCCAGTCCACCCTGTACAGTGTTTGTGTAGGTCTCAAGACAGAAATCAGCCAGTCCACCCTGTACAGTGGTTGTGTAGGTCTCAAGACAGAAAGCACCCAGTCCACCCTGTACATTGGTTATGTAGGTCTCAAGACAGAAATCACCCAGTTCACCCTGTACAGTGGTCGTGTAGGTCTCAAGACAGAAAGCACCCAGTCCACCCTGTACAGTGGCTGTGTAGGTCTCAAGACAGAAAGCATGCAGTCCACCATGAACATTGGTTGTGTAGGTCACAAGACAGAAATCACCGAGTCCACCCTGTACAGTGGTTGTGCAGGTCTCAAGACAGAAAGCACCCAGTCCACCCTGTACAGTGGTTGTGTAGGTCTCAAGACAGAAAGCACCCGGTCCACACTGTACAGTAGTTCTGTAGATCTCAAGACAGAAAGCACCCAGTACTCACTGTACAGTGCTTGTGTAGGTCTCAAGACAGAAAGCACCCAGTACTCACTGTACAGTGGTTGTGCAGGTCTCAAGACAGAAATCACCCAGTCCACCCTGTACAGTGGTTGTGTAGGTCTCAAGTCAGAAAGCACCCAGTCCACCCTGTACATTGGTTGTGTAGGTCTCAAGTCAGAAAGCACCCAGTCCACCCTGTACAGTGGTTGAGTAGGTCTCAAGACAGGAAGCACACAGTCCACTCTGTACAGTGGTTGTGTAGGTCAAGATAGAAAGCACAAAGTCCACACTGTATAGTGGTTGTGTAGGTCTCAAGACAGAAAGCACCCAGTCCACCCTGTACAGTGGTTGTGTAGGTCTCAAGTCAGAAAGCACCTAGTCCACCCTGTACAGTGGTTGTGTAGGTCTCAAGACAGAAATCCCCCAGTCCACCATGTACAGTGATTGTGTAGATCTCAAGACAGAAAGCACCCAGTCCACACTGTACAGTGGTTGTGTAGCTCTCAAGACAGAACGCACACAGTCCACCCTGTACAGTGGTTGTGTAGGTCTCAAGACAGAAATCACCCAGTCCACCATGTACAGTGGTTGTGTAGGTCTCAAGACAGAAAGAACCCAGTCCACCCTGTACAGTGGTTGTGTAGGTCTCAAGACAGAAAGCAATCAGTCCACACTGTACAGTGGTTGTGTAGGTCTCAAGACAGAAAGCACCCAGTCCACCCTGTACAGTGGTTGTGTAGATCTCAAGACAGAAATCACGCAGTCCACCCTGTACAGTGGTTGTGTAGGTCTCAACACAGAAAGCACCCAGTCCACCCTGTACAGTGGTTGTGTAGGTTTCAAGACAGAAAGCACCCAGTCCACAGTGTACAGTGGTTGTGTATGTCTCTATACAGAAAGCACCCAGTCCATCCTCTACAGTGGTTGTGTAGGTCTCAAGACAGAAAGCACCCAGTCCACCTTGTACAGTGGTTGTGTAGGTCTCAAGACAGAAAGTGCCCAGTCCACCCTTTACAGTGGTTGTGTAGGTCTCAAGACAGAAAGCACCCAGTCCACCCTGTACAGTGGTTGTGTAGGTCTCAAGACAGAAAGTGCCCAGTCCACCCTGTACAGTGGTTGTGTAGGTCTCAAGACAGAAAGCACCCAGTCCACCCTGTACAGTGGTTGTGTAGGTCTCAAGACAGAAAGAACCCAGGCCACACTGTACAGTAGTTGTGTAGGTCTCAAGACAGAAAGCACCCAGTCCACCCAGTACAGTGGTTGTGTAGGTCTCAAGACGGAAAGCACCCAGTCCACCCTGTACAGTGGTTGTGTATGTCTCAAGACAGAAAGTGCCCAGTCCACCCTTTACAGTGGTTGTGTAGGTCTCAATACAGAAATCAACCAGTCCACCCTGTACAGTGGTTGTGTAGGTCTCAAGACAGAAAGCACCCAGTACACCCTGTACAGTGGTTGTGTAGGTCTCAAGACAGAAAGAACCCAGTCCACACTGTACAGTGGTTGTGTAGGTCTAAAGACAGAAATCACCCAGTCCACCCTGTACAGTGGTTGTGTAGGTCTCAAGACAGAAAGCACCCAGTCCACCCTGTACAGTGGTTGTGTAGGTCTCAAGACAGAAATCACCCAGTCCACCCTGTACAGTGGTTGTGTAGGTCTCAAGACAGAAAGCACCCAGTCCACCCTGTACAGTGGTTCTGTAGGTCTCAAGACAGAAAGAACCCAGTCCACACTGTACAGTGGTTGTATAGGTCTCAAGACAGAAAGCACCCAGTCCAGCCTGTACAATGGTTGTATAGGTCTCAAGACAGAAAGTGCCCAGCCCACCCTGTACAGTGGTTGTGTAGGTCTCAAGACAGAAAGCACCCAGTCCACCCTGTACAGTGGTTGTGTAGGTCTCAAGACAGAAAGTGCCCAGTCCACCCTGTACAGTGGTTGTGTAGGTGTCAAGACAGAAATCACCCAGTCCACCCTGTACAGTGGTTGTGTAGGTCTCAAGACAGAAAGAACCCAGTCCACACTGTACAGTGGTTGTGTAGGTCTCAAGACAGAAAGCACCCAGTCCACCCTGTACAGTGGTTGTGTAGGTCTCAAGACAGAAAGTGCCCAGTCCACCCTGTACAGTGGTTGTGTAGGTCTCAAGACAGAAAGCACCCAGTCCACCCTGTACAGTGGTTGTGTAGGTCTCAAGACAGAAAGCACCCAGTCCACCCTGTACAGTAGTTGTGTAGGTCTCAAGACAGAAAGAACCCAGTCCACACTGAACAGTGGTTGTGTAGGTCTCAAGACAGAATGCACCCAGTCCACCCTGTAGTGTGGTCGTGTAGGTCTCAAGACAGAAAGCACCCAGTCCACCCTGTACAGTGGTTGTGTAGGTCTCGAGACAGAAAGTGCCCAGTCCACCCTGTACAGTGGTTGTGTAGGTCTCAAGACAGAAAGTGCCCAGTCCACCCTGTACAGTGGTTGTGTAGGTCTCAAGACAGAAATCACCCAGTCCACCCTGTACAGTGGTTGTGTAGGTCTCAAGACAGAAAGAACCCAGTCCACACTGTACAGTGGTTGTGTAGGTCTCAAGACAGAAAGCACCCAGTCCTCCCTGTACAGTGGTTGTGTAGGTCTCAAGACAGAAAGCACCCAGTCCACCCTGTACAGTGGTTGTGTAGGTCTCAAGACAGAAAGCACCCGGTCCACACTGTACAGTGGTTGCGTAGGTCTCAAGACAGAACGTGCCCAGTACAACTTGTACAGTGGTTGTGTATGTCTCAAGACAGAAAGCACCCAGTCCACCCTGTACAGTGGTTGTGTAGGTCTCAATTCAGAAAGCACCCAGTCCACCCTGTACAGTGGTTGTGTAGGTCTCAAGACAGAAAGCACCCCGTGCACACTGTACAGTGGTTGTGTAGGTCTCAAGACAGAGAGCACCCAGTCCACCCTGTACAGTGGTTGTGTAGGTCTCAAGACAGAAAGCACCCGGTCCACACTGTACAGTGGTTGTGTAGGTCTCAAGACGGAAAGCACCCAGTCCACCCTGTAGAGTGGTTGTGTAGGTCTCAAAACAGAAAGAACCCAGTCCACACCGTAAAGTGGTTGTGTAGGTCTCAAGACAGAAAGCACCCAGTCCACACTGTACAGTGGTTGTGTAGGTCTCAAGATAGAAAGCACCCAGTCCACCCTGTACAGTGGTTGTGTAGGTCTCAAGACAGAAAGTGCCCAGTCCACCCTGTACAGTGGTTGTGTAGGTCTCAAGACAGAAAGCACCCAGTCTACAGTGTACAGTGGTTGTGTAGGTCTCTAGACAGAAAGCACCCAGTCCATCCTGTACAGTGGTTGTGTAGGTCTCAAGACAGAAATCACCCAGTCCACCGAGTACAGTGGTTGTGTAGGTCTAGAGACAGAAAGCACCCAGTCCACCCTGTACAGTGGTTATGTAGGTCTCAAGACAGAAAGCACCCAGTCCACCCTGTACAGTAGTTGTGTAGGTGTCAAGACAGAAAGCACACAGTCCACAGTGTACAGTGGTTGTGTAAGTCTCTAGACAGAAAGCACCCAGTCCATCCTGTACAGTGGTCGTGTAGGTCTCAAGACAGAAATCACCCAGTCCACCCTGTACAGTGGTTGTGTAGGTCTCAAGACAGAAAGCACCCAGTCCACCCTGTACAGTGGTTGTGTAGGTCTCAAGACAGAAAGCACCTGGTCCACCCTGTACAGTGGTTGTGTAGGTCTCTAGACAGAAAGCACCCAGTCCATCCTGTACAGTGGTTGTGTAGGTCTCAAGACAGAAAGCACCAGTCCACCTTGTACAGTGGTTGTGTAGGTCTCAAGACAGAAATCACCCAGTCCATCCTGTACAGTGGTTGTGTAGGTCTCAAGACAGAAATCACCCAGTCCTCCCTGTATAGTGGTTGTGTAGGTCTCAAGACAGAAAGCACCCAGTCCATCCTGTACAGTGGTTGTGTAGGTCTCAAGACAGAAAGCACCCGGTCCACACTGTACAGTGGTTGTGTAAGTCTCAAGACAGAAAGCACCCAGTCCTCCCTGTACAGTGGTTGTGTAGGTCTCAAGACAGAAAGCACCCAGTCCACCCAGTACAGTGGTTGTGTAGGTCTGAAGACGGAAAGCACCCAGTCCACCCTGTACAGTGGTTGTGTATGTCTCAAGACAGAAAGTGCCCAGTCCACCCTTTACAGTGGTTGTGTAGGTCTCAATACAGAAATCAACCAGTCCACCCTGTACAGTGGTTGTGTAGGTCTCAAGACAGAAAGCACCCAGTACACCCTGTACAGTGGTTGTGTAGGTCTCAAGACAGAAAGAACCCAGTCCACACTGTACAGTGGTTGTGTAGGTCTCAAGACAGAAATCACCCAGTCCACCCTGTACAGTGGTTGTGTAGGTCTCAAGACAGAAAGCACCCAGTCCACCCTGTACAGTGGTTGTGTAGGTCTCAAGACAGAAATCACCCAGTCCACCCTGTACAGTGGTTGTGTAGGTCTCAAGACAGAAAGAACCCAGTCCACACTGTACAGTGGTTGTATAGGTCTCAAGACAGAAAGCACCCAGTGCAGCCTGTACAATGGTTGTATAGGTCTCAAGACAGAAAGTGCCCAGCCCACCCTGTACAGTGGTCGTGTAGGTCTCAAGACAGAAAGCACCCAGTCCACCCTGTACAGTGGTTGTGTAGGTCTCAAGACAGAAAGTGCCCAGTCCACCCTGTACAGTGGTTGTGTAGGTCTCAAGACATAAATCACCCAGTCCACCCTGTACATTGGTTGTGTTGGTCTCAAGACAGAAAAAACCCAGTCCACACTGTACAGTGGTTGTGTAGGTCTCAAGACAGAAAGCACCCAGTCCACCCTGTACAGTGGTTGTGTAGGTCTCAAGACAGAAAGTGCCCAGTCCACCCTGTACAGTGGTTGTGTATGTCTCAAGACAGAAAGCACCCAGTCCACCCTTTACAGTGGTTGTGTAGGTCTCAAGACAGAAAGCACCCAGTCCACCCTGTACAGTAGTTGTGTAGGTCTCAAGACAGAAAGAACCCAGTCCACACTGAACAGTGGTTGTGTAGGTCTCAAGACAGAATGCACCCAGTCCACCCTGTACAGTGGTCGTGTAGGTCTCAAGACAGAAAGCACCCAGTCCACCCTGTACAGTGGTTGTGTAGGTCTCGAGACAGAAAGTGCCCAGTCCACCCTGTACAGTGGTTGTGTAGGTCTCAAGACAGAAAGCACCCAGTCCATCATGTACAGTGGTTGTGTAGGTCTCAAGACAGAAATAACCCAGTCCACCCTGTACAGTGGTTGTGTAGGTGTGAAGACAGAAAGCACCCAGTCCACAGTGTACAGTGGTTGTGTAGGTCTCTAGACAGAATGCACCCAGTCCACCCTGTACAGTGGTCGTGTAGGTCTCAAGACAGAAAGCACCCAGTCCACCCTGTACAGTGGTTGTGTAGGTCTCGAGACAGAAAGTGCCCAGTCCACCCTGTACAGTGGTTGTGTAGGTCTCAAGACAGAAAGCACCCAGTCCACCATGTAAAGTGGTTGTGTAGGTCTCAAGACAGAAATAACCCAGTCCACCCTGTATAGTGGTTGTGTAGGTGTGAAGACAGAAAGCACCCAGTCCACAGTGTACAATGGTTGTGTAGGTCTCTAGACAGAAAGCACCCAGTCCATCCTGTACAGTGGTAGTGTAGGTCTCAAGACAGAAAGCACCCAGTCGACCTTGTACAGTGGTTGTGTAGGTCTCAAAACAGAAAGTGCCCAGTCCACCCTGTACAGTGGTTGTGTAGGTCTCAAGACAGAAATCACCCAGTCCACCCTGTAGAGTGGTTGTGTAGGTCTCAAGACAGAAAGCACCCAGTCCACCCTGTCCAGTGGTTGTGTAGGTCTCAAGACAGAAAGCACCCAGTCCACCCTGTACAGTGGTTGTGTAGGTCTCAAGACAGAAAGCACCCGGTCCACACTGTACAGTGGTTGCGTAGGTCTCAAGACAGAACGTGCCCAGTACAACTTGTACAGTGGTTGTGTATGTCTCAAGACAGAAAGCACCCAGTCCACCCTGTACAGTGGTTGTGTAGGTCTCAATTCAGAAAGCACCCAGTCCACCCTGTACAGTGGTTGTGTAGGTCTCAAGACAGAAAGCACCCCGTGCACACTGTACAGTGGTTGTGTAGGTCTCAAGACAGAGAGCACCCAGTCCACCCTGTACAGTGGTTGTGTAGGTCTCAAGACAGAAAGCACCCGGTCCACACTGTACAGTGGTTGTGTAGGTCTCAAGACGGAAAGCACCCAGTCCACCCTGTAGAGTGGTTGTGTAGGTCTCAAAACAGAAAGAACCCAGTCCACACCGTAAAGTGGTTGTGTAGGTCTCAAGACAGAAAGCACCCAGTCCACACTGTACAGTGGTTGTGTAGGTCTCAAGATAGAAAGCACCCAGTCCACCCTGTACAGTGGTTGTGTAGGTCTCAAGACAGAAAGTGCCCAGGCCACCCTGTACAGTGGTTGTGTAGGTCTCAAGACAGAAAGCACCCAGTCTACAGTGTACAGTGGTTGTGTAGGTCTCTAGACAGAAAGCACCCAGTCCATCCTGTACAGTGGTTGTGTAGGTCTCAAGACAGAAATCACCCAGTCCACCGAGTACAGTGGTTGTGTAGGTCTAGAGACAGAAAGCACCCAGTCCACCCTGTACAGTGGTTATGTAGGTCTCAAGACAGAAAGCACCCAGTCCACCCTGTACAGTAGTTGTGTAGGTGTCAAGACAGAAAGCACACAGTCCACAGTGTACAGTGGTTGTGTAAGTCTCTAGACAGAAAGCACCCAGTCCATCCTGTACAGTGGTCGTGTAGGTCTCAAGACAGAAATCACCCAGTCCACCCTGTACAGTGGTTGTGTAGGTCTCAAGACAGAAAGCACCCAGTCCACCCTGTACAGTGGTTGTGTAGGTCTCAAGACAGAAAGCACCTGGTCCACCCTGTACAGTGGTTGTGTAGGTCTCTAGACAGAAAGCACCCAGTCCATCCTGTACAGTGGTTGTGTAGGTCTCAAGACAGAAAGCACCAGTCCACCTTGTACAGTGGTTGTGTAGGTCTCAAGACAGAAATCACCCAGTCCATCCTGTACAGTGGTTGTGTAGGTCTCAAGACAGAAATCACCCAGTCCTCCCTGTATAGTGGTTGTGTAGGTCTCAAGACAGAAAGCACCCAGTCCATCCTGTACAGTGGTTGTGTAGGTCTCAAGACAGAAAGCACCCGGTCCACACTGTACAGTGGTTGTGTAAGTCTCAAGACAGAAAGCACCCAGTCCTCCCTGTACAGTGGTTGTGTAGGTCTCAAGACAGAAAGCACCCAGTCCACCCAGTACAGTGGTTGTGTAGGTCTGAAGACGGAAAGCACCCAGTCCACCCTGTACAGTGGTTGTGTATGTCTCAAGACAGAAAGTGCCCAGTCCACCCTTTACAGTGGTTGTGTAGGTCTCAATACAGAAATCAACCAGTCCACCCTGTACAGTGGTTGTGTAGGTCTCAAGACAGAAAGCACCCAGTACACCCTGTACAGTGGTTGTGTAGGTCTCAAGACAGAAAGAACCCAGTCCACACTGTACAGTGGTTGTGTAGGTCTCAAGACAGAAACCACCCAGTCCACCCTGTACAGTGGTTGTGTAGGTCTCAAGACAGAAAGCACCCAGTCCACCCTGTACAGTGGTTGTGTAGGTCTCAAGACAGAAATCACCCAGTCCACCCTGTACAGTGGTTGTGTAGGTCTCAAGACAGAAAGAACCCAGTCCACACTGTACAGTGGTTGTATAGGTCTCAAGACAGAAAGCACCCAGTGCAGCCTGTATAATGGTTGTATAGGTCTCAAGACAGAAAGTGCCCAGCCCACCCTGTACAGTGGTCGTGTAGGTCTCAAGACAGAAAGCACCCAGTCCACCCTGTACAGTGGTTGTGTAGGTCTCAAGACAGAAAGTGCCCAGTCCACCCTGTACAGTGGTTGTGTAGGTCTCAAGACAGAAATCACCCAGTCTACCCTGTACAGTGGTTGTGTTGGTCTCAAGACAGAAAAAACCCAGTCCACACTGTACAGTGGTTGTGTAGGTCTCAAGACAGAAAGCACCCAGTCCACCCTGTACAGTGGTTGTGTAGGTCTCAAGACAGAAAGTGCCCAGTCCACCCTGTACAGTGGTTGTGTATGTCTCAAGACAGAAAGCACCCAGTCCACCCTTTACAGTGGTTGTGTAGGTCTCAAGACAGAAAGCACCCAGTCCATCATGTACAGTGGTTGTGTAGGTCTCAAGACAGAAATAACCCAGTCCACCCTGTACAGTGGTTGTGTAGGTGTGAAGACAGAAAGCACCCAGTCCACCCTGTACAGTGGTTGTGTACGTCTCAAGACAGAAAGCACCCAGTCCTCCCTGTACAGTGGTTGTGCAGGTCTCAAGACAGAAATCACCCAGTCCACCCTATACAGTGGTTGTGTAGGTCTCAAGAGAGAAAGCACCCAGTCCACCCTGTACAGGGGTTGTGTAGGTCTCAAGACAGAAAGAACCCAGTCCACACTGTACAGTGGTTGTGTAGGTCTCAAGACAGAAAGCACCCAGTCCTCCCTGTACAGTGGTTGTGTAGGTCTCAAGACAGAAAGCACCCAGGCCACCCTGTACAGTGGTTGTGTAGGTCTCAAGACAGAAAGCACCCAGTCCACCCTGTACAGTAGTTGTGTAGGTGTCAAGACAGAAAGCACACAGTTCACAGTGTACAGTGGTTGTGTAGGTCTCTAGACAGAAAGCACCCAGTCCATCCTGTACAGTGGTCGTGTAGGTCTCAAGACAGAAATCACCCAGTCCACCCTGTACAGTGGTTGTGTAGGTCTCAAGACAGAAAGCACCCAGTCCACCCTGTACAGGGGTTGTGTAGGTCTCAAGACAGAAAGAACCCAGTCCACACTGTACAGTGGTTGTGTAGGTCTCAAGACAGAAATCACCCAGTCCTCCCTGTACAGTGGTTGTGTAGGTCTCAAGACAGAAAGCACCCAGGCCACCCTGTACAGTGGTTGTGTAGGTCTCAAGACAGAAAGCACCCAGTCTACAGTGTACAGTGCATGTGTAGGTCTCTAGACAGAAAGCACCCAGTCCATCCTGTACAGTGGTTGTGTAGGTCTAGAGACAGAAAGCACCCAGTCCACCCTGTACAGTGGTTATGTAGGTCTCAAGACAGAAAGCATCCAGTCCACCCTGTACAGTAGTTGTGTAGGTGTCAAGACAGAAAGCACACAGTTCACAGTGTACAGTGGTTGTGTAGGTCTCTAGACAGAAAGCACCCAGTCCATCCTGTACAGTGGTCGTGTAGGTCTCAAGACAGAAATCACCCAGTCCACCCTGTACAGTGGTTGTGTAGGTCTCAAGACAGAAAGCACCCAGTCCACCCTGTACAGTGGTTGTGTAGGTCTCAAGACAGAAAGCACCCAGTCCACCCTGTACAGTGGTTGTGTAGGTCTCAAGACAGAAAACACCCAGTCCACACTGTACAGTGGTTGTGTAGGTCTCAAGACAGAAAGCACCCAGTCCACCCTGTAGAGTGGTTGTGTAGGTGTCAAGACAGAAAGAGCCCAGTCCACACTGTACAGTGGTTGTGTAGGTCTCAAGACAGAAAGCACCCAGTCCACACTGTGCAGTGGTTGTGTAGGTCTCAAGATAGAAAGCACCCAGTCCACCCTGTACAGTGGTTGTGTAGGTCTCAAGACAGAAAGTGCCCAGTCCACCCTGTACAGTGGTTGTGTAGGTCTCAAGACAGAAATCAGCCAGTCCACCCTGTACAGTGGTTGTGTAGGTCTCAAGACAGAAAGCACCCAGTCCACCCTGTACATTGGTTATGTAGGTCTCAAGACAGAAATCACCCAGTTCACCCTGTACAGTGGTCGTGTAGGTCTCAAGACAGAAATCACCCAGTCCACCCTGTACAGTGGCTGTGTAGGTCTCAAGACAGAAAGCATGCAGTCCACCATGAACATTGGTTGTGTAGGTCACAAGACAGAAATCACCGAGTCCACCCTGTACAGTGGTTGTGCAGGTCTCAAGACAGAAAGCACCCAGTCCACCCTGTACAGTGGTTGTGTAGGTCTCAAGACAGAAAGCACCCGGTCCACACTGTACAGTAGTTCTGTAGATCTCAAGACAGAAAGCACCCAGTACTCACTGTACAGTGCTTGTGTAGGTCTCAAGACAGAAAGCACCCAGTACTCACTGTACAGTGGTTGTGCAGGTCTCAAGACAGAAATCACCCAGTCCACCCTGTACAGTGGTTGTGTAGGTCTCAAGTCAGAAAGCACCCAGTCCACCCTGTACATTGGTTGTGTAGGTCTCAAGTCAGAAAGCACCCAGTCCACCCTGTACAGTGGTTGAGTATGTCTCAAGACAGAAAGCACACAGTCCACTCTGTACAGTGGTTGTGTAGGTCAAGATAGAAAGCACAAAGTCCACACTGTATAGTGGTTGTGTAGGTCTCAAGACAGAAAGCACCCAGTCCACCCTGTACAGTGGTTGTGTAGGTCTCAAGTCAGAAAGCACCTAGTCCACCCTGTACAGTGGTTGTGTAGGTCTCAAGACAGAAATCCCCCAGTCCACCATGTACAGTGATTGTGTAGATCTCAAGACAGAAAGCACCCAGTCCACACTGTACAGTGGTTGTGTAGCTCTCAAGACAGAACGCACACAGTCCACCCTGTACAGTGGTGGTGTAGGTCTCAAGACAGAAATCACCCAGTCCACCATGTACAGTGGTTGTGTAGGTCTCAAGACAGAAAGAACCCAGTCCAACCTGTACAGTGGTTGTGTAGGTCTCAAGACAGAAAGCACCCAGTCCACCCTGTACAGTGGTTGTGTAGGTCTCAAGACAGAAAGAACCCAGTCCACCATGTACAGTGGTTGTGTAGGTCTCAAGACAGAAAGAACCCAGTCCACCCTGTACAGTGGTTGTGTAGGTCTCAAGACAGAAAGAACCCAGTCCACCCTGTACAGTGGTTGTGTAGGTCTCAAGACAGAAAGCAATCAGTCCACACTGTACAGTGGTTGTGTAGGTCTCAAGACAGAAAGCACCCAGTCCACCCTGTACAGTGGTTGTGTAGGTCTCAAGACAGAAAGCACCCAGTCCACCCTGTACAGTGGTTGTGTAGGTCTCATGACAGAAAGCAATCAGTCCACACTGTACAGTGGTTGTGTAGGTCTCAAGACAGAAAGCACCCAGTCCACCCTGTACAGTGGTTGTGTAGGTTTCAAGACAGAAAGCACCCAGTCCACAGTGTACAGTGGTTGTGTATGTCCCTATACAGAAAGCACCCAGTCCATCCTCTACAGTGGTTGTGTAGGTCTCAAGACAGAAAGCACCCAGTCCACCTTGTACAGTGGTTGTGTAGGTCTCAAGACAGAAAGTGCCCAGTCCACCCTTTACAGTGGTTGTGTAGGTCTCAAGACAGAAAGCACCCAGTCCACCCTGTACAGTGGTTGTGTAGGTCTCAAGACAGAAAGTGCCCAGTCCACCCTGTACAGTGGTTGTGTAGGTCTCAAGACAGAAATCACCCAGTCCACCCTGTACAGTGGTTGTGTAGGTCTCAAGACAGAAAGAACCCAGGCCACACTGTACAGTAGTTGTGTAGGTCTCAAGACAGAAAGCACCCAGTCCACCCAGTACAGTGGTTGTGTAGGTCTCAAGACGGAAAGCACCCAGTCCACCCTGTACAGTGGTTGTGTATGTCTCAAGACAGAAAGTGCCCAGTCCACACTTTACAGTGGTTGTGTAGGTCTCAATACAGAAATCAACCAGTCCACCCTGTACAGTGGTTGTGTAGGTCTCAAGACAGAAAGCACACAGTCCACCCTGTAGAGTGGTTGTGTAGGTCTCAAGACAGAAAGAGCCCAGTCCACACTGTAGAGTGGTTGTGTAGGTCTCAAGACAGAAAGCACCCAGTCCACACTGTGCAGTGGTTGTGTAGGTCTCAAGATAGAAAGCACCCAGTCCACCCTGTACAGTGGTTGTGTAGGTCTCAAGACAGAAAGTGCCCAGTCCACCCTGTACAGTGGTTGTGTAGGTCTCAAGACAGAAATCAGCCAGTCCACCCTGTACAGTGGTTGTGTAGGTCTCAAGACAGAAAGCACCCAGTCCACCCTGTACATTGGTTATGTAGGTCTCAAGACAGAAATCACCCAGTTCACCCTGTACAGTGGTCGTGTAGGTCTCAAGACAGAAAGCACCCAGTCCACCCTGTACAGTGGCTGTGTAGGTCTCAAGACAGAAAGCATGCAGTCCACCATGAACATTGGTTGTGTAGGTCACAAGACAGAAATCACCGAGTCCACCCTGTACAGTGGTTGTGCAGGTCTCAAGACAGAAAGCACCCAGTCCACCCTGTACAGTGGTTGTGTAGGTCTCAAGACAGAAAGCACCCGGTCCACACTGTACAGTAGTTCTGTAGATCTCAAGACAGAAAGCACCCAGTACTCACTGTACAGTGCTTGTGTAGGTCTCAAGACAGAAAGCACCCAGTACTCACTGTACAGTGGTTGTGCAGGTCTCAAGACAGAAATCACCCAGTCCACCCTGTACAGTGGTTGTGTAGGTCTCAAGTCAGAAAGCACCCAGTCCACCCTGTACATTGGTTGTGTAGGTCTCAAGTCAGAAAGCACCCAGTCCACCCTGTACAGTGGTTGAGTAGGTCTCAAGACAGGAAGCACACAGTCCACTCTGTACAGTGGTTGTGTAGGTCAAGATAGAAAGCACAAAGTCCACACTGTATAGTGGTTGTGTAGGTCTCAAGACAGAAAGCACCCAGTCCACCCTGTACAGTGGTTGTGTAGGTCTCAAGTCAGAAAGCACCTAGTCCACCCTGTACAGTGGTTGTGTAGGTCTCAAGACAGAAATCCCCCAGTCCACCATGTACAGTGATTGTGTAGATCTCAAGACAGAAAGCACCCAGTCCACACTGTACAGTGGTTGTGTAGCTCTCAAGACAGAACGCACACAGTCCACCCTGTACAGTGGTTGTGTAGGTCTCAAGACAGAAATCACCCAGTCCACCATGTACAGTGGTTGTGTAGGTCTCAAGACAGAAAGAACCCAGTCCACCCTGTACAGTGGTTGTGTAGGTCTCAAGACAGAAAGCAATCAGTCCACACTGTACAGTGGTTGTGTAGGTCTCAAGACAGAAAGCACCCAGTCCACCCTGTACAGTGGTTGTGTAGATCTCAAGACAGAAATCACGCAGTCCACCCTGTACAGTGGTTGTGTAGGTCTCAACACAGAAAGCACCCAGTCCACCCTGTACAGTGGTTGTGTAGGTTTCAAGACAGAAAGCACCCAGTCCACAGTGTACAGTGGTTGTGTATGTCTCTATACAGAAAGCACCCAGTCCATCCTCTACAGTGGTTGTGTAGGTCTCAAGACAGAAAGCACCCAGTCCACCTTGTACAGTGGTTGTGTAGGTCTCAAGACAGAAAGTGCCCAGTCCACCCTTTACAGTGGTTGTGTAGGTCTCAAGACAGAAAGCACCCAGTCCACCCTGTACAGTGGTTGTGTAGGTCTCAAGACAGAAAGTGCCCAGTCCACCCTGTACAGTGGTTGTGTAGGTCTCAAGACAGAAAGCACCCAGTCCACCCTGTACAGTGGTTGTGTAGGTCTCAAGACAGAAAGAACCCAGGCCACACTGTACAGTAGTTGTGTAGGTCTCAAGACAGAAAGCACCCAGTCCACCCAGTACAGTGGTTGTGTAGGTCTCAAGACGGAAAGCACCCAGTCCACCCTGTACAGTGGTTGTGTATGTCTCAAGACAGAAAGTGCCCAGTCCACCCTTTACAGTGGTTGTGTAGGTCTCAATACAGAAATCAACCAGTCCACCCTGTACAGTGGTTGTGTAGGTCTCAAGACAGAAAGCACCCAGTACACCCTGTACAGTGGTTGTGTAGGTCTCAAGACAGAAAGAACCCAGTCCACACTGTACAGTGGTTGTGTAGGTCTAAAGACAGAAATCACCCAGTCCACCCTGTACAGTGGTTGTGTAGGTCTCAAGACAGAAAGCACCCAGTCCACCCTGTACAGTGGTTGTGTAGGTCTCAAGACAGAAATCACCCAGTCCACCCTGTACAGTGGTTGTGTAGGTCTCAAGACAGAAAGCACCCAGTCCACCCTGTACAGTGGTTCTGTAGGTCTCAAGACAGAAAGAACCCAGTCCACACTGTACAGTGGTTGTATAGGTCTCAAGACAGAAAGCACCCAGTCCAGCCTGTACAATGGTTGTATAGGTCTCAAGACAGAAAGTGCCCAGCCCACCCTGTACAGTGGTTGTGTAGGTCTCAAGACAGAAAGCACCCAGTCCACCCTGTACAGTGGTTGTGTAGGTCTCAAGACAGAAAGTGCCCAGTCCACCCTGTACAGTGGTTGTGTAGGTGTCAAGACAGAAATCACCCAGTCCACCCTGTACAGTGGTTGTGTAGGTCTCAAGACAGAAAGAACCCAGTCCACACTGTACAGTGGTTGTGTAGGTCTCAAGACAGAAAGCACCCAGTCCACCCTGTACAGTGGTTGTGTAGGTCTCAAGACAGAAAGTGCCCAGTCCACCCTGTACAGTGGTTGTGTAGGTCTCAAGACAGAAAGCACCCAGTCCACCCTGTACAGTGGTTGTGTAGGTCTCAAGACAGAAAGCACCCAGTCCACCCTGTACAGTAGTTGTGTAGGTCTCAAGACAGAAAGAACCCAGTCCACACTGAACAGTGGTTGTGTAGGTCTCAAGACAGAATGCACCCAGTCCACCCTGTAGTGTGGTCGTGTAGGTCTCAAGACAGAAAGCACCCAGTCCACCCTGTACAGTGGTTGTGTAGGTCTCGAGACAGAAAGTGCCCAGTCCACCCTGTACAGTGGTTGTGTAGGTCTCAAGACAGAAAGTGCCCAGTCCACCCTGTACAGTGGTTGTGTAGGTCTCAAGACAGAAATCACCCAGTCCACCCTGTACAGTGGTTGTGTAGGTCTCAAGACAGAAAGAACCCAGTCCACACTGTACAGTGGTTGTGTAGGTATCAAGACAGAAAGCACCCAGTCCTCCCTGTACAGTGGTTGTGTAGGTCTCAAGACAGAAAGCACCCAGTCCACCCTGTACAGTGGTTGTGTAGGTCTCAAGACAGAAAGCACCCGGTCCACACTGTACAGTGGTTGCGTAGGTCTCAAGACAGAACGTGCCCAGTACAACTTGTACAGTGGTTGTGTATGTCTCAAGACAGAAAGCACCCAGTCCACCCTGTACAGTGGTTGTGTAGGTCTCAATTCAGAAAGCACCCAGTCCACCCTGTACAGTGGTTGTGTAGGTCTCAAGACAGAAAGCACCCCGTGCACACTGTACAGTGGTTGTGTAGGTCTCAAGACAGAGAGCACCCAGTCCACCCTGTACAGTGGTTGTGTAGGTCTCAAGACAGAAAGCACCCGGTCCACACTGTACAGTGGTTGTGTAGGTCTCAAGACGGAAAGCACCCAGTCCACCCTGTAGAGTGGTTGTGTAGGTCTCAAAACAGAAAGAACCCAGTCCACACCGTAAAGTGGTTGTGTAGGTCTCAAGACAGAAAGCACCCAGTCCACACTGTACAGTGGTTGTGTAGGTCTCAAGATAGAAAGCACCCAGTCCACCCTGTACAGTGGTTGTGTAGGTCTCAAGACAGAAAGTGCCCAGTCCACCCTGTACGGTGGTTGTGTAGGTCTCAAGACAGAAAGCACCCAGTCTACAGTGTACAGTGGTTGTGTAGGTCTCTAGACAGAAAGCACCCAGTCCATCCTGTACAGTGGTTGTGTAGGTCTCAAGACAGAAATCACCCAGTCCACCGAGTACAGTGGTTGTGTAGGTCTAGAGACAGAAAGCACCCAGTCCACCCTGTACAGTGGTTATGTAGGTCTCAAGACAGAAAGCACCCAGTCCACCCTGTACAGTAGTTGTGTAGGTGTCAAGACAGAAAGCACACAGTCCACAGTGTACAGTGGTTGTGTAAGTCTCTAGACAGAAAGCACCCAGTCCATCCTGTACAGTGGTCGTGTAGGTCTCAAGACAGAAATCACCCAGTCCACTCTGTACAGTGGTTGTGTAGGTCTCAAGACAGAAAGCACCCAGTCCACCCTGTACAGTGGTTGTGTAGGTCTCAAGACAGAAAGCACCTGGTCCACCCTGTACAGTGGTTGTGTAGGTCTCTAGACAGAAAGCACCCAGTCCATCCTGTACAGTGGTTGTGTAGGTCTCAAGACAGAAAGCACCAGTCCACCTTGTACAGTGGTTGTGTAGGTCTCAAGACAGAAATCACCCAGTCCATCCTGTACAGTGGTTGTGTAGGTCTCAAGACAGAAATCACCCAGTCCTCCCTGTATAGTGGTTGTGTAGGTCTCAAGACAGAAAGCACCCAGTCCATCCTGTACAGTGGTTGTGTAGGTCTCAAGACAGAAAGCACCCGGTCCACACTGTACAGTGGTTGTGTAAGTCTCAAGACAGAAAGCACCCAGTCCTCCCTGTACAGTGGTTGTGTAGGTCTCAAGACAGAAAGCACCCAGTCCACCCAGTACAGTGGTTGTGTAGGTCTGAAGACGGAAAGCACCCAGTCCACCCTGTACAGTGGTTGTGTATGTCTCAAGACAGAAAGTGCCCAGTCCACCCTTTACAGTGGTTGTGTAGGTCTCAATACAGAAATCAACCAGTCCACCCTGTACAGTGGTTGTGTAGGTCTCAAGACAGAAAGCACCCAGTACACCCTGTACAGTGGTTGTGTAGGTCTCAAGACAGAAAGAACCCAGTCCACACTGTACAGTGGTTGTGTAGGTCTCAAGACAGAAATCACCCAGTCCACCCTGTACAGTGGTTGTGTAGGTCTCAAGACAGAAAGCACCCAGTCCACCCTGTACAGTGGTTGTGTAGGTCTCAAGACAGAAATCACCCAGTCCACCCTGTACAGTGGTTGTGTAGGTCTCAAGACAGAAAGAACCCAGTCCACACTGTACAGTGGTTGTATAGGTCTCAAGACAGAAAGCACCCAGTGCAGCCTGTACAATGGTTGTATAGGTCTCAAGACAGAAAGTGCCCAGCCCACCCTGTACAGTGGTCGTGTAGGTCTCAAGACAGAAAGCACCCAGTCCACCCTGTACAGTGGTTGTGTAGGTCTCAAGACAGAAAGTGCCCAGTCCACCCTGTACAGTGGTTGTGTAGGTCTCAAGACATAAATCACCCAGTCCACCCTGTACATTGGTTGTGTTGGTCTCAAGACAGAAAAAACCCAGTCCACACTGTACAGTGGTTGTGTAGGTCTCAAGACAGAAAGCACCCAGTCCACCCTGTACAGTGGTTGTGTAGGTCTCAAGACAGAAAGTGCCCAGTCCACCCTGTACAGTGGTTGTGTATGTCTCAAGACAGAAAGCACCCAGTCCACCCTTTACAGTGGTTGTGTAGGTCTCAAGACAGAAAGCACCCAGTCCACCCTGTACAGTAGTTGTGTAGGTCTCAAGACAGAAAGAACCCAGTCCACACTGAACAGTGGTTGTGTAGGTCTCAAGACAGAATGCACCCAGTCCACCCTGTACAGTGGTCGTGTAGGTCTCAAGACAGAAAGCACCCAGTCCACCCTGTACAGTGGTTGTGTAGGTCTCGAGACAGAAAGTGCCCAGTCCACCCTGTACAGTGGTTGTGTAGGTCTCAAGACAGAAAGCACCCAGTCCATCATGTACAGTGGTTGTGTAGGTCTCAAGACAGAAATAACCCAGTCCACCCTGTACAGTGGTTGTGTAGGTGTGAAGACAGAAAGCACCCAGTCCACAGTGTACAGTGGTTGTGTAGGTCTCTAGACAGAATGCACCCAGTCCACCCTGTACAGTGGTCGTGTAGGTCTCAAGACAGAAAGCACCCAGTCCACCCTGTACAGTGGTTGTGTAGGTCTCGAGACAGAAAGTGCCCAGTCCACCCTGTACAGTGGTTGTGTAGGTCTCAAGACAGAAAGCACCCAGTCCACCATGTAAAGTGGTTGTGTAGGTCTCAAGACAGAAATAACCCAGTCCACCCTGTATAGTGGTTGTGTAGGTGTGAAGACAGAAAGCACCCAGTCCACAGTGTACAATGGTTGTGTAGGTCTCTAGACAGAAAGCACCCAGTCCATCCTGTACAGTGGTAGTGTAGGTCTCAAGACAGAAAGCACCCAGTCGACCTTGTACAGTGGTTGTGTAGGTCTCAAAACAGAAAGTGCCCAGTCCACCCTGTACAGTGGTTGTGTAGGTCTCAAGACAGAAATCACCCAGTCCACCCTGTAGAGTGGTTGTGTAGGTCTCAAGACAGAAAGCACCCAGTCCACCCTGTCCAGTGGTTGTGTAGGTCTCAAGACAGAAAGCACCCAGTCCACCCTGTACAGTGGTTGTGTAGGTCTCAAGACAGAAAGCACCCGGTCCACACTGTACAGTGGTTGCGTAGGTCTCAAGACAGAACGTGCCCAGTACAACTTGTACAGTGGTTGTGTATGTCTCAAGACAGAAAGCACCCAGTCCACCCTGTACAGTGGTTGTGTAGGTCTCAATTCAGAAAGCACCCAGTCCACCCTGTACAGTGGTTGTGTAGGTCTCAAGACAGAAAGCACCCCGTGCACACTGTACAGTGGTTGTGTAGGTCTCAAGACAGAGAGCACCCAGTCCACCCTGTACAGTGGTTGTGTAGGTCTCAAGACAGAAAGCACCCGGTCCACACTGTACAGTGGTTGTGTAGGTCTCAAGACGGAAAGCACCCAGTCCACCCTGTAGAGTGGTTGTGTAGGTCTCAAAACAGAAAGAACCCAGTCCACACCGTAAAGTGGTTGTGTAGGTCTCAAGACAGAAAGCACCCAGTCCACACTGTACAGTGGTTGTGTAGGTCTCAAGATAGAAAGCACCCAGTCCACCCTGTACAGTGGTTGTGTAGGTCTCAAGACAGAAAGTGCCCAGTCCACCCTGTACAGTGGTTGTGTAGGTCTCAAGACAGAAAGCACCCAGTCTACAGTGTACAGTGGTTGTGTAGGTCTCTAGACAGAAAGCACCCAGTCCATCCTGTACAGTGGTTGTGTAGGTCTCAAGACAGAAATCACCCAGTCCACCGAGTACAGTGGTTGTGTAGGTCTAGAGACAGAAAGCACCCAGTCCACCCTGTACAGTGGTTATGTAGGTCTCAAGACAGAAAGCACCCAGTCCACCCTGTACAGTAGTTGTGTAGGTGTCAAGACAGAAAGCACACAGTCCACAGTGTACAGTGGTTGTGTAAGTCTCTAGACAGAAAGCACCCAGTCCATCCTGTACAGTGGTCGTGTAGGTCTCAAGACAGAAATCACCCAGTCCACCCTGTACAGTGGTTGTGTAGGTCTCAAGACAGAAAGCACCCAGTCCACCCTGTACAGTGGTTGTGTAGGTCTCAAGACAGAAAGCACCTGGTCCACCCTGTACAGTGGTTGTGTAGGTCTCTAGACAGAAAGCACCCAGTCCATCCTGTACAGTGGTTGTGTAGGTCTCAAGACAGAAAGCACCAGTCCACCTTGTACAGTGGTTGTGTAGGTCTCAAGACAGAAATCACCCAGTCCATCCTGTACAGTGGTTGTGTAGGTCTCAAGACAGAAATCACCCAGTCCTCCCTGTATAGTGGTTGTGTAGGTCTCAAGACAGAAAGCACCCAGTCCATCCTGTACAGTGGTTGTGTAGGTCTCAAGACAGAAAGCACCCGGTCCACACTGTACAGTGGTTGTGTAAGTCTCAAGACAGAAAGCACCCAGTCCTCCCTGTACAGTGGTTGTGTAGGTCTCAAGACAGAAAGCACCCAGTCCACCCAGTACAGTGGTTGTGTAGGTCTGAAGACGGAAAGCACCCAGTCCACCCTGTACAGTGGTTGTGTATGTCTCAAGACAGAAAGTGCCCAGTCCACCCTTTACAGTGGTTGTGTAGGTCTCAATACAGAAATCAACCAGTCCACCCTGTACAGTGGTTGTGTAGGTCTCAAGACAGAAAGCACCCAGTACACCCTGTACAGTGGTTGTGTAGGTCTCAAGACAGAAAGAACCCAGTCCACACTGTACAGTGGTTGTGTAGGTCTCAAGACAGAAATCACCCAGTCCACCCTGTACAGTGGTTGTGTAGGTCTCAAGACAGAAAGCACCCAGTCCACCCTGTACAGTGGTTGTGTAGGTCTCAAGACAGAAATCACCCAGTCCACCCTGTACAGTGGTTGTGTAGGTCTCAAGACAGAAAGAACCCAGTCCACACTGTACAGTGGTTGTATAGGTCTCAAGACAGAAACCACCCAGTGCAGCCTGTATAATGGTTGTATAGGTCTCAAGACAGAAAGTGCCCAGCCCACCCTGTACAGTGGTCGTGTAGGTCTCAAGACAGAAAGCACCCAGTCCACCCTGTACAGTGGTTGTGTAGGTCTCAAGACAGAAAGTGCCCAGTCCACCCTGTACAGTGGTTGTGTAGGTCTCAAGACAGAAATCACCCAGTCTACCCTGTACAGTGGTTGTGTTGGTCTCAAGACAGAAAAAACCCAGTCCACACTGTACAGTGGTTGTGTAGGTCTCAAGACAGAAAGCACCCAGTCCACCCTGTACAGTGGTTGTGTAGGTCTCAAGACAGAAAGTGCCCAGTCCACCCTGTACAGTGGTTGTGTATGTCTCAAGACAGAAAGCACCCAGTCCACCCTTTACAGTGGTTGTGTAGGTCTCAAGACAGAAAGCACCCAGTCCATCATGTACAGTGGTTGTGTAGGTCTCAAGACAGAAATAACCCAGTCCACCCTGTACAGTGGTTGTGTAGGTGTGAAGACAGAAAGCACCCAGTCCACAGTGTACAGTGGTTGTGTAGGTCTCTAGACAGAATGCACCCAGTCCACCCTGTACAGTGGTCGTGTAGGTCTCAAGACAGAAAGCACCCAGTCCACCCTGTACAGTGGTTGTGTAGGTCTCGAGACAGAAAGTGCCCAGTCCACCCTGTACAGTGGTTGTGTAGGTCTCAAGACAGAAAGCACCCAGTCCACCATGTAAAGTGGTTGTGTAGGTCTCAAGACAGAAATAACCCAGTCCACCCTGTATAGTGGTTGTGTAGGTGTGAAGACAGAAAGCACCCAGTCCACAGTGTACAATGGTTGTGTAGGTCTCTAGACAGAAAGCACCCAGTCCATCCTGTACAGTGGTAGTGTAGGTCTCAAGACAGAAAGCACCCAGTCCACCTTGTACAGTGGTTGTGTAGGTCTCAAATCAGAAAGTGCCCAGTCCACCCTGTACAGTGGTTGTGTAGGTCTCAAGACAGAAATCACCCAGTCCACCCTGTAGAGTGGTTGTGTAGGTCTCAAGACAGAAAGCACCCAGTCCACCCTGTCCAGTGGTTGTGTAGGTCTCAAGACTGAAAGCACCCAGTCCACACTGTACAGTGGTTGTGTAGATCTCAAGACAGAAATCACCCAGTCCACCCTGTACAGTGGTAGTGTAGGACTCAAGACAGAAAGCACCCAGTCCACCCTGTACAGTGGTTGTGTAGGTCTCAATTCAGAAAGCACCCAGTCCACCCTGTACAGTGGTTGTGTAGGTCTCAAGACAGAAAGCACCCCGTGCACACTGTACAGTGGTTGTGTAGGTCTCAAGACAGAAAGCACCCAGTCCACCCTGTACAGTGGTTGTGTAGGTCTCAAGACAGAAAGCACCCGGTCCACACTGTACAGTTGTTGTGTAGGTCTCAAGACAGAAAGCACCCAGTACACCCTGTACAGTGGTTGTGTAGGTCTCAAGACAGAAAGCACCCAGTCCACCCTGTACAGTGGTTGTGTAGGTCTCAAGACAGAAAGAACCCAGTCCACCCTGTACAGTGGTTGTGTAGGTCTCAAGACAGAAAACACCCAGTCCACCCTGTAGAGTGGTTGTGTAGGTCTCAAGACAGAAAGAACCCAGTCCACACCGTAAAGTGGTTGTGTAGGTCTCAAGACAGAAAGCACCCAGTCCACACTGTACAGTGGTTGTGTAGGTCTCAAGATAGAAAGCACCCAGTCCACCCTGTACAGTGGTTGTGTAGGTCTCAAGACAGAAAGTGCCCAGTCCACCCTGTACAGTGGTTGTGTAGGTCTCAAGACAGAAAGCACCCAGTCTACAGTGTACAGTGGTTGTGTAGGTCTCTAGACAGAAAGCACCCAGTCCATCCTGTACAGTGGTTGTGTAGGTCTCAAGACAGAAATCACCCAGTCCACCCAGTACAGTGGTTGTGTAGGTCTAGAGACAGAAAGCACCCAGTCCACCCTGTACAGTGATTATGTAGGTCTCAAGACAGAAAGCACCCAGTCCACCCTGTACAGTAGTTGTGTAGGTGTCAAGACAGAAAGCACACAGTCCACAGTGTACAGTGGTTGTGTAGGTCTCTAGACAGAAAGCACCCAGTCCATCCTGTACAGTGGTCGTGTAGGTCTCAAGACAGAAATCACCCAGTCCACCCTGTACAGTGGTTGTGTAGGTCTCAAGACAGAAACCACCCAGTCCACCCTGTACAGTGGTTGTGTAGGTCTCAAGACAGAAAGCACCCAGTCCACCCTGTACAGTGGTTGTGTAGGTGTCAAGACAGAAAGCACCCAGTCCACAGTGTACAGTGGTTGTGTACGTCTCTAGACAGAAAGCACCAAGTCCATCCTGTACAGTGGTTGTGTAGGTCTCAAGACAGAAAGAACCCAGTCCACCCTGTACAGTGATTGTGTAGGTCTCAAGACAGAAAACACCCAGTCCACACTGTACAGTGGTTGTGTAGGTCTCAAGACAGAAAGCACCCAGTCCACCCTGTAGAGTGGTTGTGTAGGTCTCAAGACAGAAAGAACCCAGTCCACACCGTAAAGTGGTTGTGTAGGTCTCAAGACAGAAAGCACCAGTCCACCTTGTACAGTGGTTGTGTAGGTCTCAAGACAGAAATCACCCAGTCCATCCTGTACAGTGGTTGTGTAGGTCTCAAGACAGAAATCACCCAGTCCTCCCTGTATAGTGGTTGTGTAGGTCTCAAGACAGAAAGCACCCAGTCCATCCTGTACAGTGGTTGTGTAGGTCTCAAGACAGAAAGCACCCGGTCCACACTGTACAGTGGTTGTGTAGGTCTCAAGACAGAAAGCACCCAGTCCTCCCTGTACAGTGGTTGTGTAGGTCTCAAGACAGAAAGCACCCAGTCCACCCAGTACAGTGGTTGTGTAGGTCTCAAGACGGAAAGCACCCAGTCCACCCTGTACAGTGGTTGTGTATGTCTCAAGACAGAAAGTGCCCAGTCCACCCTTTACAGTGGTTGTGTAGGTCTCAATACAGAAATCAACCAGTCCACCCTGTACAGTGGTTGTGTAGGTCTCAAGACAGAAAGCACCCAGTACACCCTGTACAGTGGTTGTGTAGGTCTCAAGACAGAAAGAACCCAGTCCACACTGTACAGTGGTTGTGTAGGTCTCAAGACAGAAATCACCCAGTCCACCCTGTACAGTGGTTGTGTAGGTCTCAAGACAGAAAGCACCCAGTCCACCCTGTACAGTGGTTGTGTAGGTCTCAAGACAGAAAGAACCCAGTCCACCCTGTACAGTGGTTGTGTAGGTCTCAAGACAGAAAGAACCCAGTCCACCCTGTACAGTGGTTGTGTAGGTCTCAAGACAGAAAGAACCCAGTCCACACTGTACAATGGTTGTATAGGTCTCAAGACAGAAAGTGCCCAGCCCACCCTGTACACTGGTCGTGTAGGTTTCAAGACAGAAAGCACCCAGTCCACCCTGTACAGTGGTTGTGTAGGTCTCAAGACAGAAAGTGCCCAGTCCACCCTGTACAGTGGTTGTGTAGGTCTCAAGACAGAAATCACCCAGTCCACCCTGTACAGTGGTTGTATTGGTCTCAAGACAGAAAAAACCCAGTCCACACTGTACAGTGGTTGTGTAGGTCTCAAGACAGAAAGCACCCAGTCCACCCTGTTCAGTGGTTGTGTAGGTCTCAAGACAGAAAGTGCCCAGTCCACCCTGTACAGTGGTTGTGTAGGTCTCAAGACAGAAAGCACCCAGTCCACCCTGTACAGTGGTTGTGTAGGTCTCAAGACAGAAAGCACCCAGTCCACCCTGTACAGTAGTTGTGTAGGTCTCAAGACAGAAAGAACCCAGTCCACACTGAACAGTGGTTGTGTAGGTCTCAAGACAGAATGCACCCAGTCCACCCTGTACAGTGGTCGTGTAGGTCTCAAGACAGAAAGCACCCAGTCCACCATGTACAGTGGTTGTGTAGGTCTCAAGACAGAAATAACCCAGTCCACCCTGTACAGTGGTTGTGTAGGTGTGAAGACAGAAAGCACCCAGTCCACAGTGTACAGTGGTTGTGTAGGTCTCTAGACAGAATGCACCCAGTCCACCCTGTACAGTGGTCGTGTAGGTCTCAAGACAGAAAGCACCCAGTCCACCCTGTACAGTGGTTGTGTAGGTCTCGAGACAGAAAGTGCCCAGTCCACCCTGTACAGTGGTTGTGTAGGTCTCAAGACAGAAAGCACCCAGTCCACCATGTACAGTGGTTGTGTAGGTCTCAAGACAGAAATAACCCAGTCCACCCTGTACAGTGGTTGTGTAGGTGTGAAGACAGAAAGCACCCAGTCCACAGTGTACAATGGTTGTGTAGGTCTCTAGACAGAAAGCACCCAGTCCATCCTGTACAGTGGTAGTGTAGGTCTCAAGACAGAAAGCACCCAGTCCACCTTGTACAGTGGTTGTGTAGGTCTCAAAACAGAAAGTGCCCAGTCCACCCTGTACAGTGGTTGTGTAGGTCTCAAGACAGAAATCACCCAGTCCACCCTGTAGAGTGGTTGTGTAGGTCTCAAGACAGAAAGCACCCAGTCCACCCTGTCCAGTGGTTGTGTAGGTCTCAAGACAGAAAGCACCCAGTCCACACTGTACAGTGGTTGTGTAGATCTCAAGACAGAAATCACCCAGTCCACCCTGTACAGTGGTAGTGTAGGACTCAAGACAGAAAGCACCCAGTCCATACTGTACAGTGGTTGTGTAGGTCTCAAGACAGAAAGCACCCGGTCCACACTGTACAGTGGTTGTGTAAATCTCAAGACAGAAAGCACCCAGTCCTCCCTGTACAGTGGTTGTGTAGGTCTCAAGACAGAAAGCACCCAGTCCACCCTGTACAGTGGTTGTGTAGGTCTCAAGACAGAAAGCACCCGGTCCACACTGTACAGTGGTTGTGTAGGTCTCAAGACAGAACGTGCCCAGTCCAACTTGTACAGTGGTTGTGTATGTCTCAAGACAGAAAGCACCCAGTCCACCCTGTACAGTGGTTGTGTAGGTCTCAATTCAGAAAGCACCCAGTCCACCCTGTACAGTGGTTGTGTAGGTCTCAAGACAGAAAGCACCCCGTGCACACTGTACAGTGGTTGTGTAGGTCTCAAGACAGAAAGCACCCAGTCCACCCTGTACAGTGGTTGTGTAGGTCTCAAGACAGAAAGCACCCGGTCCACACTGTACAGTGGTTGTGTAGGTCTCAAGACAGAAAGCACCCAGTCCACCCTGTACAGTGGTTGTGTAGGTCTCAAGACAGAAAGCACCCAGTCCACCCTGTACAGTGGTTGTGTAGGTCTCAAGACAGAAAGAACCCAGTCCACACCGTAAAGTGGTTGTGTAGGTCTCAAGACAGAAAGCACCAGTCCACCTTGTACAGTGGTTGTGTAGGTCTCAAGACAGAAATCACCCAGTCCATCCTGTACAGTGGTTGTGTAGGTCTCAAGACAGAAATCACCCAGTCCTCCCTGTATAGTGGTTGTGTAGGTCTCAAGACAGAAAGCACCCAGTCCATCCTGTACAGTGGTTGTGTAGGTCTCAAGACAGAAAGCACCCGGTCCACACTGTACAGTGGTTGTGTAGGTCTCAAGACAGAAAGCACCCAGTCCTCCCTGTACAGTGGTTGTGTAGGTCTCAAGACAGAAAGCACCCAGTCCACCCAGTACAGTGGTTGTGTAGGTCTCAAGACGGAAAGCACCCAGTCCACCCTGTACAGTGGTTGTGTATGTCTCAAGACAGAAAGTGCCCAGTCCACCCTTTACAGTGGTTGTGTAGGTCTCAATACAGAAATCAACCAGTCCACCCTGTACAGTGGTTGTGTAGGTCTCAAGACAGAAAGCACCCAGTACACCCTGTACAGTGGTTGTGTAGGTCTCAAGACAGAAAGAACCCAGTCCACACTGTACAGTGGTTGTGTAGGTCTCAAGACAGAAATCACCCAGTCCACCCTGTACAGTGGTTGTGTAGGTCTCAAGACAGAAAGCACCCAGTCCACCCTGTACAGTGGTTGTGTAGGTCTCAAGACAGAAAGAACCCAGTCCACCCTGTACAGTGGTTGTGTAGGTCTCAAGACAGAAAGAACCCAGTCCACCCTGTACAGTGGTTGTGTAGGTCTCAAGACAGAAAGAACCCAGTCCACACTGTACAATGGTTGTATAGGTCTCAAGACAGAAAGTGCCCAGCCCACCCTGTACACTGGTCGTGTAGGTTTCAAGACAGAAAGCACCCAGTCCACCCTGTACAGTGGTTGTGTAGGTCTCAAGACAGAAAGTGCCCAGTCCACCCTGTACAGTGGTTGTGTAGGTCTCAAGACAGAAATCACCCAGTCCACCCTGTACAGTGGTTGTGTTGGTCTCAAGACAGAAAAAACCCAGTCCACACTGTACAGTGGTTGTGTAGGTCTCAAGACAGAAAGCACCCAGTCCACCCTGTACAGTGGTTGTGTAGGTCTCAAGACAGAAAGTGCCCAGTCCACCCTGTACAGTGGTTGTGTAGGTCTCAAGACAGAAAGCACCCAGTCCACCCTGTACAGTGGTTGTGTAGGTCTCAAGACAGAAAGCACCCAGTCCACCCTGTACAGTAGTTGTGTAGGTCTCAAGACAGAAAGAACCCAGTCCACACTGAACAGTGGTTGTGTAGGTCTCAAGACAGAATGCACCCAGTCCACCCTGTACAGTGGTCGTGTAGGTCTCAAGACAGAAAGCACCCAGTCCACCCTGTACAGTGGTTGTGTAGGTCTCGAGACAGAAAGTGCCCAGTCCACCCTGTACAGTGGTTGCGTAGGTCTCAAGACAGAAAGCACCCAGTCCACCATGTACAGTGGTTGTGTAGGTCTCAAGACAGAAATAACCCAGTCCACCCTGTACAGTGGTTGTGTAGGTGTGAAGACAGAAAGCACCCAGTCCACAGTGTACAGTGGTTGTGTAGGTCTCTAGACAGAATGCACCCAGTCCACCCTGTACAGTGGTCGTGTAGGTCTCAAGACAGAAAGCACCCAGTCCACCCTGTACAGTGGTTGTGTAGGTCTCGAGACAGAAAGTGCCCAGTCCACCCTGTACAGTGGTTGTGTAGGTCTCAAGACAGAAAGCACCCAGTCCACCATGTACAGTGGTTGTGTAGGTCTCAAGACAGAAATAACCCAGTCCACCCTGTACAGTGGTTGTGTAGGTGTGAAGACAGAAAGCACCCAGTCCACAGTGTACAGTGGTTGTGTAGGTCTCTAGACAGAATGCACCCAGTCCACCCTGTACAGTGGTCGTGTAGGTCTCAAGACAGAAAGCACCCAGTCCACCCTGTACAGTGGTTGTGTAGGTCTCGAGACAGAAAGTGCCCAGTCCACCATGTACAGTGGTTGTGTAGGTCTCAAGACAGAAATAACCCAGTTCACCCTGTACAGTGGTTGTGTAGGTGTGAAGACAGAAAGCACCCAGTCCACAGTGTACAATGGTTGTGTAGGTCTCTAGACAGAAAGCACCCAGTCCATCCTGTACAGTGGTAGTGTAGGTCTCAAGACAGAAAGCACCCAGTCCACCTTGTACAGTGGTTGTGTAGGTCTCAAAACAGAAAGTGCCCAGTCCACCCTGTACAGTGGTTGTGTAGGTCTCAAGACAGAAATCACCCAGTCCACCCTGTAGAGTGGTTGTGTAGGTCTCAAGACAGAAAGCACCCAGTCCACCCTGTCCAGTGGTTGTGTAGGTCTCAAGACAGAAAGCACCCAGTCCACACTGTACAGTGGTTGTGTAGATCTCAAGACAGAAATCACCCAGTCCACCCTGTACAGTGGTAGTGTAGGACTCAAGACAGAAAGCACCCAGTCCATCCTGTACAGTGGTTGTGTAGGTCTCAAGACAGAAAGCACCCGGTCCACACTGTACAGTGGTTGTGTAAATCTCAAGACAGAAAGCACCCAGTCCTCCCTGTACAGTGGTTGTGTAGGTCTCAAGACAGAAAGCACCCAGTCCACCCTGTACAGTGGTTGTGTAGGTCTCAAGACAGAAAGCACCCGGTCCACACTGTACAGTGGTTGCGTAGGTCTCAAGACAGAACGTGCCCAGTCCAACTTGTACAGTGGTTGTGTATGTCTCAAGACAGAAAGCACCCAGTCCACCCTGTACAGTGGTTGTGTAGGTCTCAATTCAGAAAGCACCCAGTCCACCCTGTACAGTGGTTGTGTAGGTCTCAAGACAGAAAGCACCCCGTGCACACTGTACAGTGGTTGTGTAGGTCTCAAGACAGAAAGCACCCAGTCCACCCTGTACAGTGGTTGTGTAGGTCTCAAGACAGAAAGCACCCGGACACACTGTACAGTGGTTGTGTAGGTCTCAAGACAGAAAGCACCCAGTCCACCCTGTACAGTGGTTGTGTAGGTCTCAAGACAGAAAGCACCCAGTCCACCCTGTACAGTGGTTGTGTAGGTCTCAAGACAGAAAGAACCCAGTCTACCCTGTACAGTGGTTGTGTAGGTCTCAAGACAGAAAACACCCAGTCCACACTGTACAGTGGTTGTGTAGGTCTCAAGACAGAAAGCACCCAGTCCACCCTGTAGAGTGGTTGTGTAGGTCTCAAGACAGAAAGAACCCAGTCCACACCGTAAAGTGGTTGTGTAGGTCTCAAGACAGAAAGCACCCAGTCCACACTGTACAGTGGTTGTGTAGGTCTCAAGATAGAAAGCACCCAGTCCACCCTGTACAGTGGTTGTGTAGGTCTCAAGACAGAAAGTGCCCAGTCCACCCTGTACAGTGGTTGTGTAGGTCTCAAGACAGAAAGCACCCAGTCTACAGTGTACAGTGGTTGTGTAGGTCTCTAGACAGAAAGCACCCAGTCCATCCTGTACAGTGGTTGTGTAGGTCTCAAGACAGAAATCACCCAGTCCACCCAGTACAGTGGTTGTGTAGGTCTAGAGACAGAAAGCACCCAGTCCACCCTGTACAGTGGTTATGTAGGTCTCAAGACAGAAAGCACCCAGTCCACCCTGTACAGTAGTTGTGTAGGTGTCAAGACAGAAAGCACACAGTCCACAGTGTACAGTGGTTGTGTAGGTCTCTAGACAGAAAGCACCAAGTCCATCCTGTACAGTGGTCGTGTAGGTCTCAAGACAGAAATCACCCAGTCCACCCTGTACAGTGGTTGTGTAGGTCTCAAGACAGAAAGCACCCAGTCCACCCTGTACAGTGGTTGTGTAGGTCTCAAGACAGAAAGCACCCAGTCCACCCTGTACAGTGGTTGTGTAGGTGTCAAGACAGAAAGCACCCAGTCCACAGTGTACAGTGGTTGTGTAGGTCTCAAGACAGAAAGCACCCAGTCCATCCTGTACAGTGGTTCTGTAGGTCTCAAGACAGAAAGCACCCGGTCCACACTGTACAGTGGTTGTGTAGGTCTCAAGACAGAAAGCACCCAGTCCTCCCTGTACAGTGGTTGTGTAGGTCTCAAGACAGAAAGCACCCAGTCCACCCAGTACAGTGGTTGTGTAGGTCTCAAGACGGAAAGCACCCAGTCCACCCTGTACAGTGGTTGTGTATGTCTCAAGACAGAAAGTGCCCAGTCCACCCTTTACAGTGGTTGTGTAGGTCTCAATACAGAAATCAACCAGTCCACCCTGTACAGTGGTTGTGTAGGTCTCAAGACAGAAAGCACCCAGTACACCCTGTACAGTGGTTGTGTAGGTCTCAAGACAGAAAGAACCCAGTCCACACTGTACAGTGGTTGTGTAGGTCTCAAGACAGAAATCACCCAGTCCACCCTGTACAGTGGTTGTGTAGGTCTCAAGACAGAAAGCACCCAGTCCACCCTGTACAGTGGTTGTGTAGGTCTCAAGACAGAAAGAACCCAGTCCACCATGTACAGTGGTTGTGTAGGTCTCAAGACAGAAATAACCCAGTCCACCCTGTACAGTGGTTGTGTAGGTGTGAAGACAGAAAGCACCCAGTCCACAGTGTACAATGGTTGTGTAGGTCTCTAGACAGAAAGCACCCAGTCCATCCTGTACAGTGGTAGTGTAGGTCTCAAGACAGAAAGCACCCAGTCCACCTTGTACAGTGGTTGTGTAGGTCTCAAAACAGAAAGTGCCCAGTCCACCCTGTACAGTGGTTGTGTAGGTCTCAAGACAGAAATCACCCAGTCCACCCTGTAGAGTGGTTGTGTAGGTCTCAAGACAGAAAGCACCCAGTCCACCCTGTCCAGTGGTTGTGTAGGTCTCAAGACAGAAAGCACCCAGTCCACACTGTACAGTGGTTGTGTAGATCTCAAGACAGAAATCACCCAGTCCACCCTGTACAGTGGTAGTGTAGGACTCAAGACAGAAAGCACCCAGTCCATACTGTACAGTGGTTGTGTACGTCTCAAGACAGAAAGCACCCGGTCCACACTGTACAGTGGTTGTGTAAATCTCAAGACAGAAAGCACCCAGTCCTCCCTGTACAGTGGTTGTGTAGGTCTCAAGACAGAAAGCACCCAGTCCACCCTGTACAGTGGTTGTGTAAGTCTCAAGACAGAAAGCACCCGGTCCACACTGTACAGTGGTTGTGTAGGTCTCAAGACAGAACGTGCCCAGTCCAACTTGTACAGTGGTTGTGTATGTCTCAAGACAGAAAGCACCCAGTCCACCCTGTACAGTGGTTGTGTAGGTCTCAATTCAGAAAGCACCCAGTCCACCCTGTACAGTGGTTGTGTAGGTCTCAAGACAGAAAGCACCCCGTGCACACTGTACAGTGGTTGTGTAGGTCTCAAGACAGAAAGCACCCAGTCCACCCTGTACAGTGGTTGTGTAGGTCTCAAGACAGAAAGCACCCGGTCCACACTGTACAGTGGTTGTGTAGGTCTCAAGACAGAAAGCACCCAGTCCACCCTGTACAGTGGTTGTGTAGGTCTCAAGACAGAAAGCACCCAGTCCACCCTGTACAGTGGTTGTGTAGGTCTCAAGACAGAAAGAACCCAGTCCACACCGTAAAGTGGTTGTGTAGGTCTCAAGACAGAAAGCACCAGTCCACCTTGTACAGTGGTTGTGTAGGTCTCAAGACAGAAATCACCCAGTCCATCCTGTACAGTGGTTGTGTAGGTCTCAAGACAGAAATCACCCAGTCCTCCCTGTATAGTGGTTGTGTAGGTCTCAAGACAGAAAGCACCCAGTCCATCCTGTACAGTGGTTGTGTAGGTCTCAAGACAGAAAGCACCCGGTCCACACTGTACAGTGGTTGTGTAGGTCTCAAGACAGAAAGCACCCAGTCCTCCCTGTACAGTGGTTGTGTAGGTCTCAAGACAGAAAGCACCCAGTCCACCCAGTACAGTGGTTGTGTAGGTCTCAAGACGGAAAGCACCCAGTCCACCCTGTACAGTGGTTGTGTATGTCTCAAGACAGAAAGTGCCCAGTCCACCCTTTACAGTGGTTGTGTAGGTCTCAATACAGAAATCAACCAGTCCACCCTGTACAGTGGTTGTGTAGGTCTCAAGACAGAAAGCACCCAGTACACCCTGTACAGTGGTTGTGTAGGTCTCAAGACAGAAAGAACCCAGTCCACACTGTACAGTGGTTGTGTAGGTCTCAAGACAGAAATCACCCAGTCCACCCTGTACAGTGGTTGTGTAGGTCTCAAGACAGAAAGCACCCAGTCCACCCTGTACAGTGGTTGTGTAGGTCTCAAGACAGAAAGAACCCAGTCCACCCTGTACAGTGGTTGTGTAGGTCTCAAGACAGAAAGAACCCAGTCCACCCTGTACAGTGGTTGTGTAGGTCTCAAGACAGAAAGAACCCAGTCCACACTGTACAATGGTTGTATAGGTCTCAAGACAGAAAGTGCCCAGCCCACCCTGTACACTGGTCGTGTAGGTTTCAAGACAGAAAGCACCCAGTCCACCCTGTACAGTGGTTGTGTAGGTCTCAAGACAGAAAGTGCCCAGTCCACCCTGTACAGTGGTTGTGTAGGTCTCAAGACAGAAATCACCCAGTCCACCCTGTACAGTGGTTGTGTTGGTCTCAAGACAGAAAAAACCCAGTCCACACTGTACAGTGGTTGTGTAGGTCTCAAGACAGAAAGCACCCAGTCCACCCTGTACAGTGGTTGTGTAGGTCTCAAGACAGAAAGTGCCCAGTCCACCCTGTACAGTGGTTGTGTAGGTCTCAAGACAGAAAGCACCCAGTCCACCCTGTACAGTGGTTGTGTAGGTCTCAAGACAGAAAGCACCCAGTCCACCCTGTACAGTAGTTGTGTAGGTCTCAAGACAGAAAGAACCCAGTCCACACTGAACAGTGGTTGTGTAGGTCTCAAGACAGAATGCACCCAGTCCACCCTGTACAGTGGTCGTGTAGGTCTCAAGACAGAAAGCACCCAGTCCACCCTGTACAGTGGTTGTGTAGGTCTCGAGACAGAAAGTGCCCAGTCCACCCTGTACAGTGGTTGCGTAGGTCTCAAGACAGAAAGCACCCAGTCCACCATGTACAGTGGTTGTGTAGGTCTCAAGACAGAAATAACCCAGTCCACCCTGTACAGTGGTTGTGTAGGTGTGAAGACAGAAAGCACCCAGTCCACAGTGTACAGTGGTTGTGTAGGTCTCTAGACAGAATGCACCCAGTCCACCCTGTACAGTGGTCGTGTAGGTCTCAAGACAGAAAGCACCCAGTCCACCCTGTACAGTGGTTGTGTAGGTCTCGAGACAGAAAGTGCCCAGTCCACCCTGTACAGTGGTTGTGTAGGTCTCAAGACAGAAAGCACCCAGTCCACCATGTACAGTGGTTGTGTAGGTCTCAAGACAGAAATAACCCAGTCCACCCTGTACAGTGGTTGTGTAGGTGTGAAGACAGAAAGCACCCAGTCCACAGTGTACAGTGGTTGTGTAGGTCTCTAGACAGAATGCACCCAGTCCACCCTGTACAGTGGTCGTGTAGGTCTCAAGACAGAAAGCACCCAGTCCACCCTGTACAGTGGTTGTGTAGGTCTCGAGACAGAAAGTGCCCAGTCCACCATGTACAGTGGTTGTGTAGGTCTCAAGACAGAAATAACCCAGTTCACCCTGTACAGTGGTTGTGTAGGTGTGAAGACAGAAAGCACCCAGTCCACAGTGTACAATGGTTGTGTAGGTCTCTAGACAGAAAGCACCCAGTCCATCCTGTACAGTGGTAGTGTAGGTCTCAAGACAGAAAGCACCCAGTCCACCTTGTACAGTGGTTGTGTAGGTCTCAAAACAGAAAGTGCCCAGTCCACCCTGTACAGTGGTTGTGTAGGTCTCAAGACAGAAATCACCCAGTCCACCCTGTAGAGTGGTTGTGTAGGTCTCAAGACAGAAAGCACCCAGTCCACCCTGTCCAGTGGTTGTGTAGGTCTCAAGACAGAAAGCACCCAGTCCACACTGTACAGTGGTTGTGTAGATCTCAAGACAGAAATCACCCAGTCCACCCTGTACAGTGGTAGTGTAGGACTCAAGACAGAAAGCACCCAGTCCATCCTGTACAGTGGTTGTGTAGGTCTCAAGACAGAAAGCACCCGGTCCACACTGTACAGTGGTTGTGTAAATCTCAAGACAGAAAGCACCCAGTCCTCCCTGTACAGTGGTTGTGTAGGTCTCAAGACAGAAAGCACCCAGTCCACCCTGTACAGTGGTTGTGTAGGTCTCAAGACAGAAAGCACCCGGTCCACACTGTACAGTGGTTGCGTAGGTCTCAAGACAGAACGTGCCCAGTCCAACTTGTACAGTGGTTGTGTATGTCTCAAGACAGAAAGCACCCAGTCCACCCTGTACAGTGGTTGTGTAGGTCTCAATTCAGAAAGCACCCAGTCCACCCTGTACAGTGGTTGTGTAGGTCTCAAGACAGAAAGCACCCCGTGCACACTGTACAGTGGTTGTGTAGGTCTCAAGACAGAAAGCACCCAGTCCACCCTGTACAGTGGTTGTGTAGGTCTCAAGACAGAAAGCACCCGGACACACTGTACAGTGGTTGTGTAGGTCTCAAGACAGAAAGCACCCAGTCCACCCTGTACAGTGGTTGTGTAGGTCTCAAGACAGAAAGCACCCAGTCCACCCTGTACAGTGGTTGTGTAGGTCTCAAGACAGAAAGAACCCAGTCTACCCTGTACAGTGGTTGTGTAGGTCTCAAGACAGAAAACACCCAGTCCACACTGTACAGTGGTTGTGTAGGTCTCAAGACAGAAAGCACCCAGTCCACCCTGTAGAGTGGTTGTGTAGGTCTCAAGACAGAAAGAACCCAGTCCACACCGTAAAGTGGTTGTGTAGGTCTCAAGACAGAAAGCACCCAGTCCACACTGTACAGTGGTTGTGTAGGTCTCAAGATAGAAAGCACCCAGTCCACCCTGTACAGTGGTTGTGTAGGTCTCAAGACAGAAAGTGCCCAGTCCACCCTGTACAGTGGTTGTGTAGGTCTCAAGACAGAAAGCACCCAGTCTACAGTGTACAGTGGTTGTGTAGGTCTCTAGACAGAAAGCACCCAGTCCATCCTGTACAGTGGTTGTGTAGGTCTCAAGACAGAAATCACCCAGTCCACCCAGTACAGTGGTTGTGTAGGTCTAGAGACAGAAAGCACCCAGTCCACCCTGTACAGTGGTTATGTAGGTCTCAAGACAGAAAGCACCCAGTCCACCCTGTACAGTAGTTGTGTAGGTGTCAAGACAGAAAGCACACAGTCCACAGTGTACAGTGGTTGTGTAGGTCTCTAGACAGAAAGCACCAAGTCCATCCTGTACAGTGGTCGTGTAGGTCTCAAGACAGAAATCACCCAGTCCACCCTGTACAGTGGTTGTGTAGGTCTCAAGACAGAAAGCACCCAGTCCACCCTGTACAGTGGTTGTGTAGGTCTCAAGACAGAAAGCACCCAGTCCACCCTGTACAGTGGTTGTGTAGGTGTCAAGACAGAAAGCACCCAGTCCACAGTGTACAGTGGTTGTGTAGGTCTCAAGACAGAAAGCACCCAGTCCATCCTGTACAGTGGTTCTGTAGGTCTCAAGACAGAAAGCACCCGGTCCACACTGTACAGTGGTTGTGTAGGTCTCAAGACAGAAAGCACCCAGTCCTCCCTGTACAGTGGTTGTGTAGGTCTCAAGACAGAAAGCACCCAGTCCACCCAGTACAGTGGTTGTGTAGGTCTCAAGACGGAAAGCACCCAGTCCACCCTGTACAGTGGTTGTGTATGTCTCAAGACAGAAAGTGCCCAGTCCACCCTTTACAGTGGTTGTGTAGGTCTCAATACAGAAATCAACCAGTCCACCCTGTACAGTGGTTGTGTAGGTCTCAAGACAGAAAGCACCCAGTACACCCTGTACAGTGGTTGTGTAGGTCTCAAGACAGAAAGAACCCAGTCCACACTGTACAGTGGTTGTGTAGGTCTCAAGACAGAAATCACCCAGTCCACCCTGTACAGTGGTTGTGTAGGTCTCAAGACAGAAAGCACCCAGTCCACCCTGTACAGTGGTTGTGTAGGTCTCAAGACAGAAAGAACCCAGTCCACCCTGTACAGTGGTTGTGTAGGTCTCAAGACAGAAATAACCCAGTTCACCCTGTACAGTGGTTGTGTAGGTGTGAAGACAGAAAGCACCCAGTCCACAGTGTACAATGGTTGTGTAGGTCTCTAGACAGAAAGCACCCAGTCCATCCTGTACAGTGGAAGTGTAGGTCTCAAGACAGAAAGCACCCAGTCCACCTTGTACAGTGGTTGTGTAGGTCTCAAAACAGAAAGTGCCCAATCCACCCTGTACAGTGGTTGTGTAGGTCTCAAGACAGAAATCACCCAGTCCACCCTGTAGAGTGGTTGTGTAGGTCTCAAGACAGAAAGCACCCAGTCCACCCTGTCCAGTGGTTGTGTAGGTCTCAAGACAGAAAGCACCCAGTCCACACTGTACAGTGGTTGTGTAGATCTCAAGACAGAAATCACCCAGTCCACCCTGTACAGTGGTAGTGTAGGACTCAAGACAGAAAGCACCCAGTCCATCCTGTACAGTGGTTGTGTAGGTCTCAAGACAGAAAGCACCCGGTCCACACTGTACAGTGGTTGTGTAAATCTCAAGACAGAAAGCACCCAGTCCTCCCTGTACAGTGGTTGTGTAGGTCTCAAGACAGAAAGCACCCAGTCCACCCTGTACAGTGGTTGTGTAGGTCTCAAGACAGAAAGCACCCGGTCCACACTGTACAGTGGTTGCGTAGGTCTCAAGACAGAACGTGCCCAGTCCAACTTGTACAGTGGTTGTGTATGTCTCAAGACAGAAAGCACCCAGTCCACCCTGTACAGTGGTTGTGTAGGTCTCAATTCAGAAAGCACCCAGTCCACCCTGTACAGTGGTTGTGTAGGTCTCAAGACAGAAAGCACCCCGTGCACACTGTACAGTGGTTGTGTAGGTCTCAAGACAGAAAGCACCCAGTCCACCCTGTACAGTGGTTGTGTAGGTCTCAAGACAGAAAGCACCCGGACACACTGTACAGTGGTTGTGTAGGTCTCAAGACAGAAAGCACCCAGTCCACCCTGTACAGTGGTTGTGTAGGTCTCAAGACAGAAAGCACCCAGTCCACCCTGTACAGTGGTTGTGTAGGTCTCAAGTCAGAAAGAACCCAGTCTACCCTGTACAGTGGTTGTGTAGGTCTCAAGACAGAAAACACCCAGTCCACACTGTACAGTGGTTGTGTAGGTCTCAAGACAGAAAGCACCCAGTCCACCCTGTAGAGTGGTTGTGTAGGTCTCAAGACAGAAAGAACCCAGTCCACACCGTAAAGTGGTTGTGTAGGTCTCAAGACAGAAAGCACCCAGTCCACACTGTACAGTGGTTGTGTAGGTCTCAAGATAGAAAGCACCCAGTCCACCCTGTACAGTGGTTGTGTAGGTCTCAAGACAGAAAGTGCCCAGTCCACCCTGTACAGTGGTTGTGTAGGTCTCAAGACAGAAAGCACCCAGTCTACAGTGTACAGTGGTTGTGTAGGTCTCTAGACAGAAAGCACCCAGTCCATCCTGTACAGTGGTTGTGTAGGTCTCAAGACAGAAATCACCCAGTCCACCCAGTACAGTGGTTGTGTAGGTCTAGAGACAGAAAGCACCCAGTCCACCCTGTACAGTGGTTATGTAGGTCTCAAGACAGAAAGCACCCAGTCCACCCTGTACAGTAGTTGTGTAGGTGTCAAGACAGAAAGCACACAGTCCACAGTGTACAGTGGTTGTGTAGGTCTCTAGACAGAAAGCACCAAGTCCATCCTGTACAGTGGTCGTGTAGGTCTCAAGACAGAAATCACCCAGTCCACCCTGTACAGTGGTTGTGTAGGTCTCAAGACAGAAAGCACCCAGTCCACCCTGTACAGTGGTTGTGTAGGTCTCAAGACAGAAAGCACCCAGTCCACCCTGTACAGTGGTTGTGTAGGTGTCAAGACAGAAAGCACCCAGTCCACAGTGTACAGTGGTTGTGTAGGTCTCAAGACAGAAAGCACCCAGTCCATCCTGTACAGTGGTTCTGTAGGTCTCAAGACAGAAAGCACCCGGTCCACACTGTACAGTGGTTGTGTAGGTCTCAAGACAGAAAGCACCCAGTCCTCCCTGTACAGTGGTTGTGTAGGTCTCAAGACAGAAAGCACCCAGTCCACCCAGTACAGTGGTTGTGTAGGTCTCAAGACGGAAAGCACCCAGTCCACCCTGTACAGTGGTTGTGTATGTCTCAAGACAGAAAGTGCCCAGTCCACCCTTTACAGTGGTTGTGTAGGTCTCAATACAGAAATCAACCAGTCCACCCTGTACAGTGGTTGTGTAGGTCTCAAGACAGAAAGCACCCAGTACACCCTGTACTGTGGTTGTGTAGGTCTCAAGACAGAAAGAACCCAGTCCACACTGTACAGTGGTTGTGTAGGTCTCAAGACAGAAATCACCCAGTCCACCCTGTACAGTGGTTGTGTAGGTCTCAAGACAGAAAGCACCCAGTCCACCCTGTACAGTGGTTGTGTAGGTCTCAAGACAGAAAGAACCCAGTCCACCCTGTACAGTGGTTGTGTAGGTCTCAAGACAGAAAGAACCCAGTCCACCCTGTACAGTGGTTGTGTAGGTCTCAAGACAGAAAGAACCCAGTCCACACTGTACAATGGTTGTATAGGTCTCAAGACAGAAAGTGCCCAGCCCACCCTGTACACTGGTCGTGTAGGTTTCAAGACAGAAAGCACCCAGTCCACCCTGTACAGTGGTTGTGTAGGTCTCAAGACAGAAAGTGCCCAGTCCACCCTGTACAGTGGTTGTGTAGGTCTCAAGACAGAAATCACCCAGTCCACCCTGTACAGTGGTTGTGTTGGTCTCAAGACAGAAAAAACCCAGTCCACACTGTACAGTGGTTGTGTAGGTCTCAAGACAGAAAGCACCCAGTCCACCCTGTACAGTGGTTGTGTAGGTCTCAAGACAGAAAGTGCCCAGTCCACCCTGTACAGTGGTTGTGTAGGTCTCAAGACAGAAAGCACCCAGTCCACCCTGTACAGTGGTTGTGTAGGTCTCAAGACAGAAAGCACCCAGTCCACCCTGTACAGTAGTTGTGTAGGTCTCAAGACAGAAAGAACCCAGTCCACACTGAACAGTGGTTGTGTAGGTCTCAAGACAGAATGCACCCAGTCCACCCTGTACAGTGGTCGTGTAGGTCTCAAGACAGAAAGCACCCAGTCCACCCTGTACAGTGGTTGTGTAGGTCTCGAGACAGAAAGTGCCCAGTCCATCCTGTACAGTGGTTGCGTAGGTCTCAAGACAGAAAGCACCCAGTCCACCATGTACAGTGGTTGTGTAGGTCTCAAGACAGAAATAACCCAGTCCACCCTGTACAGTGGTTGTGTAGATGTGAAGACAGAAAGCACCCAGTCCACAGTGTACAGTGGTTGTGTAGGTCTCTAGACAGAATGCACCCAGTCCACCCTGTACAGTGGTCGTGTAGGTCTCAAGACAGAAAGCACCCAGTCCACCCTGTACAGTGGTTGTGTAGGTCTCGAGACAGAAAGTGCCCAGTCCACCCTGTACAGTGGTTGTGTAGGTCTCAAGACAGAAAGCACCCAGTCCACCATGTACAGTGGTTGTGTAGGTCTCAAGACAGAAATAACCCAGTCCAACCTGTACAGTGGTTGTGTAGGTGTGAAGACAGAAAGCACCCAGTCCACAGTGTACAGTGGTTGTGTAGGTCTCTAGACAGAATGCACCCAGTCCACCCTGTACAGTGGTCGTGTAGGTCTCAAGACAGAAAGCACCCAGTCCACCCTGTACAGTGGTTGTGTAGGTCTCGAGACAGAAAGTGCCCAGTCCACCCTGTACAGTGGTTGTGTAGGTCTCAAGACAGAAAGCACCCAGTCCACCATGTACAGTGGTTGTGTAGGTCTCAAGACAGAAATAACCCAGTTCACCCTGTACAGTGGTTGTGTAGGTGTGAAGACAGAAAGCACCCAGTCCACAGTGTACAATGGTTGTGTAGGTCTCTAGACAGAAAGCACCCAGTCCATCCTGTACAGTGGTAGTGTAGGTCTCAAGACAGAAAGCACCCAGTCCACCTTGTACAGTGGTTGTGTAGGTCTCAAAACAGAAAGTGCCCAGTCCACCCTGTACAGTGGTTGTGTAGGTCTCAAGACAGAAATCACCCAGTCCACCCTGTAGAGTGGTTGTGTAGGTCTCAAGACAGAAAGCACCCAGTCCACCCTGTCCAGTGGTTGTGTAGGTCTCAAGACAGAAAGCACCCAGTCCACACTGTACAGTGGTTGTGTAGATCTCAAGACAGAAATCACCCAGTCCACCCTGTACAGTGGTAGTGTAGGACTCAAGACAGAAAGCACCCAGTCCATCCTGTACAGTGGTTGTGTAGGTCTCAAGACAGAAAGCACCCGGTCCACACTGTACAGTGGTTGTGTAAATCACAAGACAGAAAGCACCCAGTCCTCCCTGTACAGTGGTTGTGTAGGTCTCAAGACAGAAAGCACCCAGTCCACCCTGTACAGTGGTTGTGTAGGTCTCAAGACAGAAAGCACCCGGTCCACACTGTACAGTGGTTGCGTAGGTCTCAAGACAGAACGTGCCCAGTCCAACTTGTACAGTGGTTGTGTATGTCTCAAGACAGAAAGCACCCAGTCCACCCTGTACAGTGGTTGTGTAGGTCTCAATTCAGAAAGCACCCAGTCCACCCTGTACAGTGGTTGTGTAGGTCTCAAGACAGAAAGCACCCCGTGCACACTGTACAGTGGTTGTGTAGGTCTCAAGACAGAAAGCACCCAGTCCACCCTGTACAGTGGTTGTGTAGGTCTCAAGACAGAAAGCACCCGGTCCACACTGTACAGTGGTTGTGTAGGTCTCAAGACAGAAAGCACCCAGTCCACCCTGTACAGTGGTTGTGTAGGTCTCAAGACAGAAAGCACCCAGTCCACCCTGTACAGTGGTTGTGTAGGTCTCAAGACAGAAAGAACCCAGTCTACCCTGTACAGTGGTTGTGTAGGTCTCAAGACAGAAAACACCCAGTCCACACTGTACAGTGGTTGTGTAGGTCTCAAGACAGAAAGCACCCAGTCCACCCTGTAGAGTGGTTGTGTAGGTCTCAAGACAGAAAGAACCCAGTCCACACCGTAAAGTGGTTGTGTAGGTCTCAAGACAGAAAGCACCCAGTCCACACTGTACAGTGGTTGTGTAGGTCTCAAGATAGAAAGCACCCAGTCCACCCTGTACAGTGGTTGTGTAGGTCTCAAGACAGAAAGTGCCCAGTCCACCCTGTACAGTGGTTGTGTAGGTCTCAAGACAGAAAGCACCCAGTCTACAGTGTACAGTGGTTGTGTAGGTCTCTAGACAGAAAGCACCCAGTCCATCCTGTACAGTGGTTGTGTAGGTCTCAAGACAGAAATCACCCAGTCCACCCAGTACAGTGGTTGTGTAGGTCTAGAGACAGAAAGCACCCAGTCCACCCTGTACAGTGGTTATGTAGGTCTCAAGACAGAAAGCACCCAGTCCACCCTGTACAGTAGTTGTGTAGGTGTCAAGACAGAAAGCACACAGTCCACAGTGTACAGTGGTTGTGTAGGTCTCTAGACAGAAAGCACCAAGTCCATCCTGTACAGTGGTCGTGTAGGTCTCAAGACAGAAATCACCCAGTCCACCCTGTACAGTGGTTGTGTAGGTCTCAAGACAGAAAGCACCCAGTCCACCCTGTACAGTGGTTGTGTAGGTCTCAAGACAGAAAGCACCCAGTCCACCCTGTACAGTGGTTGTGTAGGTGTCAAGACAGAAAGCACCCAGTCCACAGTGTACAGTGGTTGTGTAGGTCTCTAGACAGAAAGCACCAAGTCCATCCTGTACAGTGGTTGTGTAGGTCTCAAGACAGAAATCACCCAGTCCACACTGTACAGTGGTTGTGTAGGTCTCAAGACAGAAAGCCCCCAGTCCACACTGTACAGTGGTTGTGTAGGTCTCAAGACAGAAAGCACCTGGTCCACCCTGTACAGTGGTTGTGTAGGTCTCTAGACAGAAAGCACCCAGTCCATCCTGTACAGTGGTTGTGTAGGTCTCAAGACAGAAAGCACCAGTCCACCTTGTACAGTGGTTGTGTAGGTCTCAAGACAGAAATCACCCAGTCCACCCTGTACAGTGGTTGTGTAGGTCTCAAGACAGAAATCACCCAGTCCTCCCTGTATAGTGGTTGTGTAGGTCTCAATACAGAAAGCACCCAGTCCATCCTGTACAGTGGTTGTGTAGGTCTCAAGACAGAAAGCACCCGGTCCACACTGTACAGTGGTTGTGTAGGTCTCAAGACAGAAAGCACCCAGTCCTCCCTGTACAGTGGTTGTGTAGGTCTCAAGACAGAAAGCACCCAGTCCACCCAGTACAGTGGTTGTGTAGGTCTCAAGACGGAAAGCACCCAGTCCACCCTGTACAGTGGTTGTGTATGTCTCAAGACAGAAAGTGCCCAGTCCACCCTTTACAGTGGTTGTGTAGGTCTCAATACAGAAATCAACCAGTCCACCCTGTACAGTGGTTGTGTAGGTCTCAAGACAGAAAGAACCCAGTCCACACTGTACAGAGGTTGTGTAGGTCTCAAGACAGAAATCACCCAGTCCACCCTGTACAGTGGTTGTGTAGGTCTCAAGACAGAAAGCACCCAGTCCACCCTGTACAGTGGTTGTGTAGGTCTCAAGACAGAAATCACCCAGTCCACCCTGTACAGTGGTTGTGTAGGTCTCAAGACAGAAAGCACCCAGTCCACCCTGTACAGTGGTTGTGTAGGTCTCAAGACAGAAAGAACCCAGTCCACCCTGTACAGTGGTTGTGTAGGTCTCAAGCCAGAAAGAATCCAGTCCCCCCTGTACAGTGGTTGTGTAGGTGTCAAGACAGAAAGCACACAGTCCACAGTGTACAGTGGTTGTGTAGGTCTCTAGACAGAAAGCACCCAGTCCATCCTGTACAGTGGTCGTGTAGGTCTCAAGACAGAAATCACCCAGTCCACCCTGTACAGTGGTTGTGTAGGTCTCAAGACAGAAAGCACCCAGTCCACCCTGTACAGTGGTTGTGTAGGTCTCAAGACAGAAAGCACCCAGTCCACCCTGTACAGTGGTTGTGTAGGTGTCAAGACAGAAAGCACCCAGTCCACAGTGTACAGTGGTTGTGTAGGTCTCTAGACAGAAAGCACCAAGTCCATCCTGTACAGTGGTTGTGTAGGTCTCAAGACAGAAAGCACCCAGTCCACCCTGTACAGTGGTTGTGTAGGTCTCTAGACAGAAAGCACCAAGTCCATCCTGTACAGTGGTTGTGTAGGTCTCAAGACAGAAATCACCCAGTCCACACTGTACAGTGGTTGTGTAGGTCTCAAGACAGAAAGCCCCCAGTCCACACTGTACAGTGGTTGTGTAGGTCTCAAGACAGAAAGCACCTGGTCCACCCTGTACAGTGGTTGTGTAGGTCTCTAGACAGAAAGCACCCAGTCCATCCTGTACAGTGGTTGTGTAGGTCTCAAGACAGAAAGCACCAGTCCACCTTGTACAGTGGTTGTGTAGGTCTCAAGACAGAAATCACCCAGTCCACCCTGTACAGTGGTTGTGTAGGTCTCAAGACAGAAATCACCCAGTCCTCCCTGTATAGTGGTTGAGTAGGTCTCAAGACAGAAAGCACCCAGTCCATCCTGTACAGTGGTTGTGTAGGTCTCAAGACAGAAAGCACCCGGTCCACACTGTACAGTGGTTGTGTAGGTCTCAAGTCAGAAAGCACCCAGTCCTCCCTGTACAGTGGTTGTGTAGGTCTCAAGACAGAAAGCACCCAGTCCACCCAGTACAGTGGTTGTGTAGGTCTCAAGACGGAAAGCACCCAGTCCACCCTGTACAGTGGTTGTGTATGTCTCAAGACAGAAAGTGCCCAGTCCACCCTTTACAGTGGTTGGGTAGGTCTCAATACAGAAATCAACCAGTCCACCCTGTACAGTGGTTGTGTAGGTCTCAAGACAGAAATCACCCAGTCCACCCTGTACAGTGGTTGTGTAGGTCTCAAGACAGAAAGCACCCAGTCCACCCTGTACAGTGGTTGTGTAGGTCTCAAGACAGAAATCACCCAGTCCACCCTGTACAGTGGTTGTGTAGGTCTCAAGACAGAAAGCACCCAGTCCACCCTGTACAGTGGTTGTGTAGGTCTCAAGACAGAAAGAACCCAGTCCACACTGTAGAGTGGTTGTATAGGTCTCAAGACAGAAAGCACCCAGTCCAGCCTGTACAATGGTTGTATAGGTCTCAAGACAGAAAGTGCCCAGCCCACCCTGTACAGTGGTCGTGTAGGTCTCAAGACAGAAAGCACCCAGTCCACCCTGTACAGTGGTTGTGTAGGTCTCAAGACAGAAAGTGCCCAGTCCACCCTGTACAGTGGTTGTGTAGGTCTCAAGACAGAAATCACACAGTCCACCCTGTACAGTGGTTGTGTTGGTCTCAAGACAGAAAAAACCCAGTCCACACTGTACAGTGGTTGTGTAGGTCTCAAGACAGAAAGCACCCAGTCCACCCTGTACAGTGGTTGTGTAGGTCTCAAGACAGAAAGTGCCCAGTCCACCCTGTACAGTGGTTGTGTAGGTCTCAAGACAGAAAGCACCCAGTCCACCCTGTACAGTGGTTGTGTAGGTCTCAAGACAGAAAGCACCCAGTCCACCCTGTACAGTAGTTGTGTAGGTCTCAAGACAGAAAGCACCCAGTCCACCCTGTACAGTGGTTGTGTAGGTCTCAAGACAGAAAGCACCCAGTCCATCCTGTACAGTGGTAGTGTAGGTCTCAAGACAGAAAGCACCCAGTCCACCTTGTACAGTGGTTGTGTAGGTCTCAAAACAGAAAGTGCCCAGTCCACCCTGTACAGTGGTTGTGTAGGTCTCAAGACAGAAATCACCCAGTCCACCCTGTAGAGTGGTTGTGTATGTCTCAAGACAGGAAGCACCCAGTCCACCCTGTCCAGTGGTTGTGTAGGTCTCAAGACAGAAAGCACCCAGTCCACACTGTACAGTGGTTGTGTAGATCTCAAGACAGAAAGCACCCAGTCCACCCTGTACAGTGGTAGTGTAGGTCTCAAGACAGAAAGCACCCAGTCCATCCTGTACAGTGGTTGTGTAGGTCTCAAGACAGAAAGCACCCGGTCCACACTGTACAGTGGTTGTGTAGGTCTCAAGACAGAAAGCACCCAGTCCTCCCTGTACAGTGGTTGTGTAGGTCTCAAGACAGAAAGCACCCAGTCCACCCTGTACAGTGGTTGTGTAGGTCTCAAGACAGAAAGCACCCGGTCCACACTGTACAGTGGTTGCGTAGGTCTCAAGACAGAACGTGCCCAGTCCAACTTGTACAGTGGTTGTGTAGGTCTCAAGACAGAAAGCACCCAGTCCACCCTTTACAGTGGTTGTGTAGGTCTCAATTCAGAAAGCACCCAGTCCACCCTGTACAGTGGTTGTGTAGGTCTCAAGACAGAAAGCACCCGGTCCACACTGTACAGTGGTTGCGTAGGTCTCAAGACAGAACGTGCCCAGTCCAACTTGTACAGTGGTTGTGTAAGTCTCAAGACAGAAAGCACCCCGTTCACACTGTACAGTGGTTGTGTAGGTCTCAAGACAGAAAGCACCCAGTCCACCCTGTACAGTGGTTGTGTAGGTCTCAAGACAGAAAGCACCCGGTCCACACTGTACAGTGGTTGTGTAGGTCTCAAGACAGAAAGCACCCAGTCCACCCTGTACAGTGGTTGTGTAGGTCTCAAGACAGAAAGCACCCAGTCCACCCTGTACAGTGGTTTTGTAGGTCTCAAGACAGAAAGAACCCAGTCCACCCTGTACAGTGGTTGTGTAGGTCTCAAGACAGAAAACACCCAGTCCACACTGTACAGTGGTTGTGTAGGTCTCAAGACAGAAAGCACCCAGTCCACCCTGTAGAGTGGTTGTGTAGGTCTCAAGACAGAAAGAACCCAGTCCACACCGTAAAGTGGTTGTGTAGGTCTCAAGACAGAAAGCACCCAGTCCACACTGTACAGTGGTTGTGTAGGTCTCAAGATAGAAAGCACCCAGTCCACCCTGTACAGTGGTTGTGTAGGTCTCAAGACAGAAAGTGCCCAGTCCACCCTGTACAGTGGTTGTGTAGGTCTCAAGACAGAAAGCACCCAGTCCACACTGTACAGTGGCTGTGTAGGTCTCAAGACAGAAAGCACCTGGTCCACCCTCTACAGTGGTTGTGTCGGTCTCTAGACAGAAAGCACCCAGTCCATCCTGTACAGTGGTTGTGTAGGTCTCAAGACAGAAAGCACCCAGTCCACCCTGTACAGTGGTTGTGTAGGTCTCAAGACAGAAAGCACCCAGTCCACCCTGTACAGTAGTTGTGTAGGTCTCAAGACAGAAAGAACCCAGTCCACACTGAACAGTGGTTGTGTAGGTCTCAAGACAGAAAGAACCCAGTCCACACTGTACAGTGGCTGTGTAGGTCTCAAGACAGAAAGCACCTGGTCCACCCTCTACAGTGGTTGTGTCGGTCTCTAGACAGAAAGCACCCAGTCCATCCTGTACAGTGGTTGTGTAGGTCTCAAGACAGAAAGCACCCAGTCCACCCTGTACAGTGGTTGTGTAGGTCTCAAGACAGAAAGCACCCAGTCCACCCTGTACAGTAGTTGTGTAGGTCTCAAGACAGAAAGAACAAAGTCCACACTGAACAGTGGTTGTGTAGGTCTCAAGACAGAATGCACCCAGTCCACCCTGTACAGTGGTCGTGTAGGTCTCAAGACAGAAAGCACCCAGTCCACCCTGTACAGTGGTTGTGTAGGTCTCGAGACAGAAAGTGCCCAGTCCACCCTGTACAGTGGTTGTGTAGGTCTCAAGACAGAAAGCACCCAGTCCACCATGTACAGTGGTTGTGTAGGTCTCAAGACAGAAATAACCCAGTCCACCCTGTACAGTGGTTGTGTAGGTGTGAAGACAGAAAGCACCCAGTCCACAGTGTACAGTGGTTGTGTAGGTCGCTAGACAGAATGCACCCAGTCCACCCTGTACAGTGGTCGTGTAGGTCTCAAGACAGAAAGCACCCAGTCCACCCTGTACAGTGGTTGTGTAGGTCTCGAGACAGAAAGTGCCCAGTCCACCCTGTACAGTGGTTGTGTAGGTCTCAAGACAGAAAGCACCCAGTCCACCATGTACAGTGGTTGTGTAGGTCTCAAGACAGAAATAACCCAGTCCACCCTGTACAGTGGTTGTGTAGGTGTGAAGACAGAAAGCACCCAGTCCACAGTGTACAATGGTTGTGTAGGTCTCTAGACAGAAAGCACCCAGTCCATCCTGTACAGTGGTAGTGTAGGTCTCAAGACAGAAAGCACCCAGTCCACCTTGTACAGTGGTTGTGTAGGTCTCAAAACAGAAAGTGCCCAGTCCACCCTGTACAGTGGTTGTGTAGGTCTCAAGACAGAAATCACCCAGTCCACCCTGTAGAGTGGTTGTGTAGGTCTGAAGACAGAAAGCACCCAGTCCACCCTGTCCAGTGGTTGTGTAGGTCTCAAGACAGAAAGCACCCAGTCCACACTGTACAGTGGTTGTGTAGATCTCAAGACAGAAATCACCCAGTCCACCCTGTACAGTGGTAGTGTAGGACTCAAGACAGAAAGCACCCAGTCCATCCTGTACAGTGGTTGTGTAGGTCTCAAGACAGAAAGCACCCGGTCCACACTGTACAGTGGTTGTGTAGGTCTCAAGACAGAAAGCACCCAGTCCTCCCTGTACAGTGGTTGTGTAGGTCTCAAGACAGAAAGCACCCAGTCCACCCTGTACAGTGGTTGTGTAGGTCTCAAGACAGAAAGCACCCGGTACACACTGTACAGTGGTTGCGTAGGTCTCAAGACAGAACGTGCCCAGTCCAACTTGTACAGTGGTTGTGTATGTCTCAAGACAGAAAGCACCCAGTCCACCCTGTACAGTGGTTGTGTAGGTCTCAATTCAGAAAGCACCCAGTCCACCCTGTACAGTGGTTGTGTAGGTCTCAAGACAGAAAGCACCCCGTGCACACTGTACAGTGGTTGTGTAGGTCTCAAGACAGAAAGCACCCAGTCCACCCTGTACAGTGGTTGTGTAGGTCTCAAGACAGAAAGCACCCGGTCCACACTGTACAGTGGTTGTGTAGGTCTCAAGACAGAAAGAACCCAGTCCACCCTGTACAGTGGTTGTGTAGGTCTCAAGACAGAAAACACCCAGTCCACACTGTACAGTGGTTGTGTAGGTCTCAAGCCAGAAAGCACCCAGTCCACCCTGTAGAGTGGTTGTGTAGGTCTCAAGACAGAAAGAACCCAGTCCACACCGTAAAGTGGTTGTGTAGGTCTCAAGACAGAAAGCACCCAGTCCACACTGTACAGTGGTTGTGTAGGTCTCAAGATAGAAAGCACCCAGTCCACCCTGTACAGTGGTTGTGTAGGTCTCAAGACAGAAAGTGCCCAGTCCACCCTGTACAGTGGTTGTGTAGGTCTCAAGACAGAAAGCACCCAGTCTACAGTGTACAGTGGTTGTGTAGGTCTCTAGACAGAAAGCCGCCAGTCCATCCTGTACAGTGGTTGTGTAGGTCTCAAGACAGAAATCACCCAGTCCACCCAGTACAGTGGTTGTGTAGGTCTAGAGACAGAAAGCACCCAGTCCACCCTGTACAGTGGTTATGTAGGTCTCAAGACAGAAAGCACCCAGTCCACCCTGTACAGTAGTTGTGTAGGTGTCAAGACAGAAAGCACACAGTCCACAGTGTACAGTGGTTGTGTAGGTCTCTAGACAGAAAGCACCCAGTCCATCCTGTACAGTGGTCGTGTAGGTCTCAAGACAGAAATCACCCAGTCCACCCTGTACAGTGGTTGTGTAGGTCTCAAGACAGAAAGCACCCAGTCCACCCTGTACAGTGGTTGTGTAGGTCTCAAGACAGAAAGCACCCAGTCCACCCTGTACAGTGGTTGTGTAGGTGTCAAGACAGAAAGCACCCAGTCCACAGTGTACAGTGGTTATGTAGGTCTCTAGACAGAAAGCACCAAGTCCATCCTGTACAGTGGTTGTGTAGGTCTCAAGACAGAAATCACCCAGTCCACACTGTACAGTGGTTGTGTAGGTCTCAAGACAGAAAGCCCCCAGTCCACACTGTACAGTGGTTGTGTAGGTCTCAAGACAGAAAGCACCTGGTCCACCCTGTACAGTGGTTGTGTAGGTCTCTAGACAGAAAGCACCCAGTCCATCCTGTACAGTGGTTGTGTAGGTCTCAAGACAGAAAGCACCAGTCCACCTTGTACAGTGGTTGTGTAGGTCTCAAGACAGAAATCACCCAGTCCACCCTGTACAGTGGTTGTGTAGGTCTCAAGACAGAAATCACCCAGTCCTCCCTGTATAGTGGTTGTGTAGGTCTCAAGACAGAAAGCACCCAGTCCATCCTGTACAGTGGTTGTGTAGGTATCAAGACAGAAAGGACCCGGTCCACACTGTACAGTGGTTGTGTAGGTCTCAAGACAGAAAGCACCCAGTCCTCCCTGTACAGTGGTTGTGTAGGTCTCAAGACAGAAAGCACCCAGTCCACCCAGTACAGTGGTTGTGTAGGTCTCAAGACGGAAAGCACCCAGTCCACCCTGTACAGTGGTTGTGTATGTCTCAAGACAGAAAGTGCCCAGTCCACCCTTTACAGTGGTTGTGTAGGTCTCAATACAGAAATCAACCAGTCCACCCTGTACAGTGGTTGTGTAGGTCTCAAGACAGAAAGCACCCAGTACACCCTGTACAGTGGTTGTGTAGGTCTCAAGACAGAAAGAACCCAGTCCACACTGTACAGTGGTTGTGTAGGTCTCAAGACAGAAATCACCCAGTCCACCCTGTACAGTGGTTGTGTAGGTCTCAAGACAGAAAGCACCCAGTCCACCCTGTACAGTGGTTGTGTAGGTCTCAAGACAGAAATCACCCAGTCCACCCTGTACAGTGGTTGTGTAGGTCTCAAGACAGAAAGCACCCAGTCCACCCTGTACAGTGGTTGTGTAGGTCTCAAGACAGAAAGAACCCAGTCCACCCTGTACAGTGGTTGTGTAGGTCTCAAGCCAGAAAGAATCCAGTCCCCCCTGTACAGTCGTTGTGTATGTTTCAAGATAGAAAGCGCCCAGTCACCCTGTACAGTGGTTGTGTAGGTCTCAAGTCAGAAAGCACCCAGTCCACAGTGTACAGTGGTTGTGTAGGTCTCTAGACAGAAAGCACCCAGTCCATCCTGTACAGTGGTCGTGTAGGTCTCAAGACAGAAATCACCCAGTCCACCCTGTACAGTGGTTGTGTAGGTCTCAAGACAGAAAGCACCCAGTCCACCCTGTACAGTGGTTGTGTAGGTCTCAAGACAGAAAGCACCCAGTCCACCCTGTACAGTGGTTGTGTAGGTGTCAAGACAGAAAGCACCCAGTCCACAGTGTACAGTGGTTGTGTAGGTCTCCAGACAGAAAGCACCAAGTCCATCCTGTACAGTGGTTGTGTAGGTCTCAAGACAGAAAGCAACCAGTCCACCCTGTACAGTGGTTGTGTAGGTCTCTAGACAGAAAGCACCAAGTCCATCCTGTACAGTGGTTGTGTAGGTCTCAAGACAGAAATCACCCAGTCCACACTGTACAGTGGTTGTGTAGGTCTCAAGACAGAAAGCCCCCAGTCCACACTGTACAGTGGTTGTGTAGGTCTCAAGACAGAAAGCACCTGGTCCACCCTGTACAGTGGTTGTGTAGGTCTCTAGACAGAAAGCACCCAGTCCATCCTGTACAGTGGTTGTGTAGGTCTCAAGACAGAAAGCACCAGTCCACCTTGTACAGTGGTTGTGTAGGTCTCAAGACAGAAATCACCCAGTCCACCCTGTACAGTGGTTGTGTAGGTCTCAAGACAGAAATCACCCAGTCCTCCCTGTATAGTGGTTGTGTAGGTCTCAAGACAGAAAGCACCCAGTCCATCCTGTACAGTGGTTGTGTAGGTCTCAAGACAGAAAGCACCCGGTCCACACTGTACAGTGGTTGTGTAGGTCTCAAGACGGAAAGCACCCAGTCCTCCCTGTACAGTGGTTGTGTAGGTCTCAAGACAGAAAGTGCCCAGTCCACCCTTTACAGTGGTTGTGTAGGTCTCAATACAGAAATCAACCAGTCCACCCTGTACAGTGGTTGTGTAGGTCTCAAGAAAGAAAGCACCCAGTACACCCTGTACAGTGGTTGTGTAGGTCTCAAGACAGAAAGAACCCAGTCCACACTGTACAGTGGTTGTGTAGGTCTCAAGACAGAAATCACCCAGTCCACCCTGTACAGTGGTTGTGTAGGTCTCAAGACAGAAAGCACCCAGTCCACCCTGTACAGTGGTTGTGTAGGTCTCAAGACAGAAATCACCCAGTCCACCCTGTACAGTGGTTGTGTAGGTCTCAAGACAGAAAGCACCCAGTCCAGCCTGTACAATGGTTGTGTAGGTCTCAAGACAGAAAGTGCCCAGTCCACCCTGTACAGTGGTTGTGTAGGTCTCAAGACAGAAAGCACCCAGTCCACCCTGTACAGTGGTTGTGTAGGTCTCAAGACAGAAAGCACCCAGTCCACCCTGTACAGTGGTTGTGTAGGTCTCAAGACAGAAAGAACCCAGTCCACACTGAACAGTGGTTGTGTAGGTCTCAAGACAGAATGCACCCAGTCAACCCTGTACAGTGGTCGTGTAAGTCTCAAGACAGAAAGCACCCAGTCCACCCTGTACAGTGGTTGTGTAGGTCTCGAGACAGAAAGTGCCCAGTCCACCCTGTACAGTGGTTGTGTAGGTCTCAAGACAGAAAGCACCCAGTCCACCATGTACAGTGGTTGTGTAGGTGTGAAGACAGAAAGCACCCAGTCCACAGTGTACAGTGGTTTTGTAGGTCTCTAGACAGAAAGCACCCAGTCCATCCTGTACAGTGGTAGTGTAGGTCTCAAGACAGAAAGCACCCAGTCCACCTTGTACAGTGGTTGTGTAGGTCTCAAAACAGAAAGTGCCCAGTCCACACTGTACAGTGGTTGTGTAGGTCTCAAGACAGAAATCACCCAGTCCACCCTGTAGAGTGGTTGTGTAGGTCTCAAGACAGAAAGAACCCAGTCCACACCGTAAAGTGGTTGTGTAGGTCTCAAGACAGAAAGCACCCAGTCCACACTGTACAGTGGTTGTGTAGGTCTCAAGATAGAAAGCACCCAGTCCACCCTGTCCAGTGGTTGTGTAGGTCTCAAGACAGAAAGCAGCCAGTCCACACTGTACAGTGGTTGTGTAGATCTCAAGACAGAAAGCACCCAGTCCACCCTGTACAGTGGTAGTGTAGGTCTCAAGACAGAAAGCACCCAGTCCATCCTGTACAGTGGTTGTGTAGGTCTCAAGACAGAAAGCACCCGGTCCACACTGTACAGTGGTTGTGCAGGTCTCAAGACAGAAAGCACCCAGTCCTCCCTGTACAGTGGTTGTGTAGGTCTCAAGACAGAAAGCACCCAGTCCACCCTGTACAGTGGTTGTGTAGGTCTCAAGACAGAAAGCACCCGGTCCACACTGTACAGTGGTTGCGTAGGTCTCAAGACAGAACGTGCCCAGTCCAACTTGTACAGTGGTTGTGTAGGTCTCAAGACAGAAAGCACCCAGTCCACCCTGTACAGTGGTTGTGTAGGTCTCAATTCAGAAAGCACCCAGTCCACCCTGTACAGTGGTTGTGTAGGTCTCAAGACAGAAAGCACCCGGTCCACACTGTGCAGTGGTTGCGTAGGTCTCAAGACAGAACGTGCCCAGTCCAACTTGTACAGTGGTTGTGTAAGTCTCAAGACAGAAAGCACCCCGTGCACACTGTACAGTGGTTGTGTAGGTCTCAAGACAGAAAGCACCCAGTCCACCCTGTACAGTGGTTTTGTAGGTCTCAAGACAGAAAACACCCAGTCCACACTGTACAGTGGTTGTGTAGGTCTCAAGACAGAAAGCACCCAGTCCACCCTGTAGAGTGGTTGTGTAGGTCTCAAGACAGAAAGAACCCAGTCCACACCGTAAAGTGGTTGTGTAGGTCTCAAGACAGAAAGCACCCAGTCCACACTGTACAGTGGTTGTGTAGGTCTCAAGATAGAAAGCACCCAGTCCACCCTGTACAGTGGTTGTGTAGGTCTCAAGACAGAAAGTGCCCAGTCCACCCTGTACAGTGGTTGTGTAGGTCTCAAGACAGAAAGCACCCAGTCCACCCTGTACAGTGGTTGTGTAGGTCTCAAGACAGAAAGCACCCAGTCCACCCTGTACAGTGGTTGTGTAGGTCTCAAGACAGAAAGAACCCAGTCCACACTGAACAGTGGTTGTGTAGGTCTCAAGACAGAATGCACCCAGTCAACCCTGTACAGTGGTCGTGTAAGTCTCAAGACAGAAAGCACCCAGTCCACCCTGTACAGTGGTTGTGTAGGTCTCGAGACAGAAAGTGCCCAGTCCACCCTGTACAGTGGTTGTGTAGGTCTCAAGACAGAAAGCACCCAGTCCACCATGTACAGTGGTTGTGTAGGTGTGAAGACAGAAAGCACCCAGTCCACAGTGTACAGTGGTTTTGTAGGTCTCTAGACAGAAAGCACCCAGTCCATCCTGTACAGTGGTAGTGTAGGTCTCAAGACAGAAAGCACCCAGTCCACCTTGTACAGTGGTTGTGTAGGTCTCAAAACAGAAAGTGCCCAGTCCACACTGTACAGTGGTTGTGTAGGTCTCAAGACAGAAATCACCCAGTCCACCCTGTAGAGTGGTTGTGTAGGTCTCAAGACAGAAAGAACCCAGTCCACACCGTAAAGTGGTTGTGTAGGTCTCAAGACAGAAAGCACCCAGTCCACACTGTACAGTGGTTGTGTAGGTCTCAAGATAGAAAGCACCCAGTCCACCCTGTCCAGTGGTTGTGTAGGTCTCAAGACAGAAAGCACCCAGTCCACACTGTACAGTGGTTGTGTAGATCTCAAGACAGAAAGCACCCAGTCCACCCTGTACAGTGGTAGTGTAGGTCTCAAGACAGAAAGCACCCAGTCCATCCTGTACAGTGGTTGTGTAGGTCTCAAGACAGAAAGCACCCGGTCCACACTGTACAGTGGTTGTGCAGGTCTCAAGACAGAAAGCACCCAGTCCTCCCTGTACAGTGGTTGTGTAGGTCTCAAGACAGAAAGCACCCAGTCCACCCTGTACAGTGGTTGTGTAGGTCTCAAGACAGAAAGCACCCGGTCCACACTGTACAGTGGTTGCGTAGGTCTCAAGACAGAACGTGCCCAGTCCAACTTGTACAGTGGTTGTGTAGGTCTCAAGACAGAAAGCACCCAGTCCACCCTGTACAGTGGTTGTGTAGGTCTCAATTCAGAAAGCACCCAGTCCACCCTGTACAGTGGTTGTGTAGGTCTCAAGACAGAAAGCACCCGGTCCACACTGTGCAGTGGTTGCGTAGGTCTCAAGACAGAACGTGCCCAGTCCAACTTGTACAGTGGTTGTGTAAGTCTCAAGACAGAAAGCACCCCGTGCACACTGTACAGTGGTTGTGTAGGTCTCAAGACAGAAAGCACCCAGTCCACCCTGTACAGTGGTTTTGTAGGTCTCAAGACAGAAAACACCCAGTCCACACTGTACAGTGGTTGTGTAGGTCTCAAGACAGAAAGCACCCAGTCCACCCTGTAGAGTGGTTGTGTAGGTCTCAAGACAGAAAGAACCCAGTCCACACCGTAAAGTGGTTGTGTAGGTCTCAAGACAGAAAGCACCCAGTCCACACTGTACAGTGGTTGTGTAGGTCTCAAGATAGAAAGCACCCAGTCCACCCTGTACAGTGGTTGTGTAGGTCTCAAGACAGAAAGCACCCAGTCTACAGTGTACAGTGGTTGTGTAGGTCTCTAGACAGAAAGCACCCAGTCCATCCTGTACAGTGGTTGTGTAGGTCTCAAGACAGAAATCACCCAGTCCACCCAGTACAGTGGTTGTGTAGGTCTAGAGACAGAAAGCACCCAGTCCACCCTGTACAGTGGTTATGTAGGTCTCAAGACAGAAAGCACCCAGTCCACCCTGTACAGTAGTTGTGTAGGTGTCAAGACAGAAAGCACACAGTCCACAGTGTACAGTGGTTGTGTAGGTCTCTAGACAGAAAGCACCCAGTCCATCCTGTACAGTGGTCGTGTAGGTCTCAAGACAGAAATCACCCAGTCCACCCTGTACAGTGGTTGTGTAGGTCTCAAGACAGAAAGCACCCAGTCCACCCTGTACAGTGGTTGTGTAGGTCTCAAGACAGAAAGCACCCAGTCCACCCTGTACAGTGGTTGTGTAGGTGTCAAGACAGAAAGCACCCAGTCCACAGTGTACAGTGGTTGTGTAGGTCTCTAGACAGAAAGCACCAAGTCCATCCTGTACAGTGGTTGTGTAGGTCTCAAGACAGAAAGCCCCCAGTCCACACTGTACAGTGGTTGTGTAGGTCTCAAGACAGAAAGCACCTGGTCCACCCTGTACAGTGGTTGTGTCGGTCTCTAGACAGAAAGCACCCAGTCCATCCTGTACAGTGGTTGTGTAGGTCTCAAGACAGAAAGCACCAGTCCACCTTGTACAGTGGTTGTGTAGGTCTCAAGACGGAAATCACCCAGTCCACCCTGTACAGTGGTTGTGTAGGTCTCAAGACAGAAATCCCCCAGTCCTCCCTGTATAGTGGTTGTGTAGGTCTCAAGACAGAAAGCACCCAGTCCATCCTGTACAGTGGTTGTGTAGGTCTCAAGACAGAAAGCACCCGGTCCACACTGTACAGTGGTTGTGTAGGTCTCAAGACAGAAAGCACCCAGTCCTCCCTGTACAGTGGTTGTGTAGGTCTCAAGACAGAAAGCACCCAGTCCACCCTGTACAGTGGTTGTGTAGGTCTCAAGACAGAAAGCACCCGGTCCACACTGTACAGTGTTTGTGTAGGTCTCAAGACAGAACGTGCCCAGTCCAACTTGTACAGTGGTTGTGTAGGTCTCAAGACAGAAAGCACCCAGTCCACCCTGTACAGTGGTTGTGTAGGTCTCGAGACAGAAAGCACCCCGTTTACACTGTACAGTGGTTGTGTAGGTCTCAAGACAGAAAGCACCCAGTCCACCCTGTACAGTGGTTGTGTAGGTCTCAAGACAGAAATAACCCAGTCCACCCTGTACAGTGGTTGTGTAGGTGTGAAGACAGAAAGCACCCAGTCCACACTGTACAGTGGTTGTGTAGGTCTCTAGACAGAAAGCACCCAGTCCATCCTGTACAGTGGTAGTGTAGGTATCAAGACAGAAAGCACCCAGTCCACCTTGTACAGTGGTTGTGTAGGTCTCAAAACAGAAAGTGCCCAGTCCACCCTGTACAGTGGTTGTGTAGGTCTCAAGACAGAAATCACCCAGTCCACCCTGTCCAGTGGTTGTGTATGTCTCAAGACAGGAAGCACCCAGTCCACCCTGTCCAGTGGTTGTGTAGGTCTCAAGACAGAAAGCACCCAGTCCACACTGTACAGTGGTTGTGTAGATCTCAAGACAGAAAGCACCCAGTCCACCCTGTACAGTGGTAGTGTAGGTCTCAAGACAGAAAGCACCCAGTCCATCCTGTACAGTGGTTGTGTAGGTCTCAAGACAGAAAGCACCCGGTCCACACTGTACAGTGGTTGTGTAGGTCTCAAGACAGAAAGCACCCAGTCCTCCCTGTACAGTGGTTGTGTAGGTCTCAAGACAGAAAGCACCCAGTCCACCCTGTACAGTGGTTGTGTAGGTCTCAAGACAGAAAGCACCCGGTCCACACTGTACAGTGGTTGCGTAGGTCTCAAGACAGAACGTGCCCAGTCCAACTTGTACAGTGGTTGTGTAGGTCTCAAGACAGAAAGCACCCAGTCCACCCTGTACAGTGGTTGTGTAGGTCTCAATTCAGAAAGCACCCAGTCCACCCTGTACAGTGGTTGTGTAGGTCTCAAGACAGAAAGCACCCCGTGCACACTGTACAGTGGTTGTGTAGGTCTCAAGACAGAAAGCACCCAGTCCACCCTGTACAGTGGTTGTGTAGGTCTCAAGACAGAAAGCACCCGGTCCACACTGTACAGTGGTTGTGTAGGTCTCAAGACAGAAAGCACCCAGTCCTCCCTGTACAGTGGTTGTGTAGGTCTCAAGACAGAAAGCACCCAGTCCACCCTGTACAGTGGTTGTGTAGGTCTCAAGACAGAAAGCACCCGGTCCACACTGTACAGTGGTTGCGTAGGTCTCAAGACAGAACGTGCCCAGTCCAACTTGTACAGTGGTTGTGTAGGTCTCAAGACAGAAAGCACCCAGTCCACCCTGTACAGTGGTTGTGTAGGTCTCAATTCAGAAAGCACCCAGTCCACCCTGTACAGTGTTTGTGTAGGTCTCAAGACAGAAAGCACCCCGTGCACACTGTACAGTGGTTGTGTAGGTCTCAAGACAGAAAGCACCCAGTCCACCCTGTACAGTGGTTGTGTAGGTCTCAAGACAGAAAGCACCCGGTCCACACTGTACAGTGGTTGTGTAGGTCTCAAGACAGAAAGCACCCAGTCCACCCTGTACAGTGGTTGTGTAGGTCTCAAGACAGAAAGCACCCAGTCCACCCTGTACAGTGGTTGTGTAGGTCTCAAGACAGAAAGAACCCAGTCCACCCTGTACAGTGGTTGTGTAGGTCTCAAGACAGAAAACACCCAGTCCACACTGTACAGTAGTTGTGTAGGTCTCAAGACAGAAAGCACCCAGTCCACCCTGTACAGTGGTTGTGTAGGTCTCAAGACAGAAAGTGCCCAGTCCACCCTGTACAGTGGTTGTGTAGGTCTCAAGACAGAAAGCACCCAGTCCACCCTGTACAGTGGTTGTGTAGGTCTCAAGACAGAAAGCACCCAGTCCACCCTGTACAGTAGTTGTGTAGGTCTCAAGACAGAAAGAACCCAGTCCACACTGAACAGTGGTTGTGTAGGTCTCAAGACAGAATGCACCCAGTCAACCCTGTACAGTGGTCGTGTAGGTCTCAAGACAGAAAGCACCCAGTCCACCCTGTACAGTGGTTGTGTAGGTCTCGAGACAGAAAGTGCCCAGTCCACCCTGTACAGTGGTTGTGTAGGTCTCAAGACAGAAATAACCCAGTCCACCCTGTACAGTGGTTGTGTAGGTGTGAAGACAGAAAGCACCCAGTCCACAGTGTACAGTGGTTGTGTAGGTCTCTAGACAGAAAGCACCCAGTCCATCGTGTACAGTGGTAGTGTAGGCCTCAAGACAGAAAGCACCCAGTCCACCTTGTACAGTGGTTGTGTAGGTCTCAAAACAGAAAGTGCCCAGTCCACCCTGTACAGTGGTTGTGTAGGTCTCAAGACAGAAATCACCCAGTCCACCCTGTAGAGTGGTTGTGTATGTCTCAAGACAGGAAGCACCCAGTCCACCCTGTCCAGTGGTTGTGTAGGTCTCAAGACAGAAAGCACCCAGTCCACACTGTACAGTGGTTGTGTAGATCTCAAGACAGAAAGCACCCAGTCCACCCTGTACAGTGGTAGTGTAGGTCTCAAGACAGAAAGCACCCAGTCCATCCTGTACAGTGGTTGTGTAGGTCTCAAGACAGAAAGCACCCGGTCCACACTGTACAGTGGTTGTGTAGGTCTCAAGACAGAAAGCACCCACTCCTCCCTGTACAGTGGTTGTGTAGGTCTCAAGACAGAAAGCACCCAGTCCACCCTGTACAGTGGTTGTGTAGGTCTCAAGACAGAAAGCACCCGGTCCACACTGTACAGTGGTTGCGTAGGTCTCAAGACAGAACGTGCCCAGTCCAACTTGTACAGTGGTTGTGTAGGTCTCAAGACAGAAAGCACCCAGTCCACCCTGTACAGTGGTTGTGTAGGTCTCAATTCAGAAAGCACCCAGTCCACCCTGTACAGTGGTTGTGTAGGTCTCAAGACAGAAAGCACCCGGTCCACACTGTACAGTGGTTGCGTAGGTCTCAAGACAGAACGTGCCCAGTCCAACTTGTACAGTGGTTGTGTAAGTCTCAAGACAGAAAGCACCCCGTGCACACTGTACAGTGGTTGTGTAGGTCTCAAGACAGAAAGCACCCAGTCCACCCTGTACAGTGGTTGTGTAGGTCTCAAGACAGAAAGCACCCGGTCCACACTGTACAGTGGTTGTGTAGGTCTCAAGACAGAAAGCACCCAGTCCACCCTGTACAGTGGTTGTGTAGGTCTCAAGACAGAAAGCACCCAGTCCACCCTGTACAGTGGTTTTGTAGGTCTCAAGACAGAAAGAACCCAGTCCACCCTGTACAGTGGTTGTGTAGGTCTCAAGACAGAAAACACCCAGTCCACACTGTACAGTGGTTGTGTAGGTCTCAAGACAGAAAGCACCCAGTCCACCCTGTAGAGTGGTTGTGTAGGTCTCAAGACAGAAAGAACCCAGTCCACACCGTAAAGTGGTTGTGTAGGTCTCAAGACAGAAAGCACCCAGTCCACACTGTACAGTGGTTGTGTAGGTCTCAAGATAGAAAGCACCCAGTCCACCCTGTACAGTGGTTGTGTAGGTCTCAAGACAGAAAGTGACCAGTCCACCCTGTACAGTGGTTGTGTAGGTCTCAAGACAGAAAGCACCCAGTCTACAGTGTACAGTGGTTGTGTAGGTCTCTAGACAGAAAGCACCCAGTCCATCCTGTACAGTGGTTGTGTAGGTCTCAAGACAGAAATCACCCAGTCCACCCAGTACAGTGGTTGTGTAGGTCTAGAGACAGAAAGCACCCAGTCCACCCTGTACAGTGGTTATGTAGGTCTCAAGACAGAAAGCACCCAGTCCACCCTGTACAGTAGTTGTGTAGGTGTCAAGACAGAAAGCACACAGTCCACAGTGTACAATGGTTGTGTAGGTCTCTAGACAGAAAGCACCCAGTCCATCCTGTACAGTGGTCGTGTAGGTCTCAAGACAGAAATCACCCAGTCCACCCTGTACAGTGGTTGTGTAGGTCTCAAGACAGAAAGCACCCAGTCCACCCTGTACAGTGGTTGTGTAGGTCTCAAGACAGAAAGCACCCAGTCCACCCTGTACAGTGGTTGTGTAGGTGTCAAGACAGAAAGCACCCAGTCCACAGTGTACAGTGGTTGTGTAGGTCTCTAGACAGAAAGCACCAAGTCCATCCTGTACAGTGGTTGTGTAGGTCTCAAGACAGAAAGCCCCCAGTCCACACTGTACAGTGGTTGTGTAGGTCTCAAGACAGAAAGCACCTGGTCCACCCTGTACAGTGGTTGTGTCGGTCTCTAGACAGAAAGCACCCAGTCCATCCTGTACAGTGGTTGTGTAGGTCTCAAGACAGAAAGCACCAGTCCACCTTGTACAGTGGTTGTGTAGGTCTGAAGACAGAAATCACCCAGTCCACCCTGTACAGTGGTTGTGTAGGTCTCAAGACAGAAATCACCCAGTCCTCCCTGTACAGTGGTTGTGTAGGTCTCAAGACAGAAAGCACCCAGTCCATCCTGTACAGTGGTTGTGTAGGTCTCAAGACAGAAATCACCCAGTCCTCCCTGTACAGTGGTTGTGTAGGTCTCAAGACAGAAATCACCCAGTCCACCCTGTACAGTGGTTGTGTAGGTCTCAAGACAGAAATCACCCAGTCCACCCTGTACAGTGGTTGTGTAGGTCTCAAGACAGAAAGCACCCAGTCCATCCTGTACAGTGGTTGTGTAGGTCTCAAGACAGAAAGCACCCGGTCCACACTGTACAGTGGTTGTGTAGGTCTCAAGACAGAAAGCACCCAGTCCTCCCTGTACAGTGGTTGTGTAGGTCTCAAGACAGAAAGCACCCAGTCCACCCTGTACAGTGGTTGTGTAGGTCTCAAGACAGAAAGCACCCGGTCCACACTGTACAGTGTTTGTGTAGGTCTCAAGACAGAACGTGCCCAGTCCAACTTGTACAGTGGTTGTGTAGGTCTCAAGACAGAAAGCACCCAGTCCACCCTGTACAGTGGTTGTGTAGGTCTCGAGACAGAAAGCACCCCGTTTACACTGTACCGTGGTTGTGTAGGTCTCAAGACAGAAAGCACCCAGTCCACCCTGTACAGTGGTTGTGTAGGTCTCAAGACAGAAATAACCCAGTCCACCCTGTACAGTGGTTGTGTAGGTGTGAAGACAGAAAGCACCCAGTCCACACTGTACAGTGGTTGTGTAGGTCTCTAGACAGAAAGCACCCAGTCCATCCTGTACAGTGGTAGTGTAGGTATCAAGACAGAAAGCACCCAGTCCACCTTGTACAGTGGTTGTGTAGGTCTCAAAACAGAAAGTGCCCAGTCCACCCTGTACAGTGGTTGTGTAGGTCTCAAGACAGAAATCACCCACTCCACCCTGTAGAGTGGTTGTGTATGTCTCAAGACAGGAAGCACCCAGTCCACCCTGTCCAGTGGTTGTGTAGGTCTCAAGACAGAAAGCACCCAGTCCACACTGTACAGTGGTTGTGTAGATCTCAAGACAGAAAGCACCCAGTCCACCCTGTACAGTGGTAGTGTAGGTCTCAAGACAGAAAGCACCCAGTCCATCCTGTACAGTGGTTGTGTAGGTCTCAAGACAGAAAGCACCCGGTCCACACTGTACAGTGGTTGTGTAGGTCTCAAGACAGAAAGCACCCAGTCCTCCCTGTACAGTGGTTGTGTAGGTCTCAAGACAGAAAGCACCCAGTCCACCCTGTACAGTGGTTGTGTAGGTCTCAAGACAGAAAGCACCCGGTCCACACTGTACAGTGGTTGCGTAGGTCTCAAGACAGAACGTGCCCAGTCCAACTTGTACAGTGGTTGTGTAGGTCTCAAGACAGAAAGCACCCAGTCCACCCTGTACAGTGGTTGTGTAGGTCTCAATTCAGAAAGCACCCAGTCCACCCTGTACAGTGGTTGTGTAGGTCTCAAGACAGAAAGCACCCCGTGCACACTGTACAGTGGTTGTGTAGGTCTCAAGACAGAAAGCACCCAGTCCACCCTGTACAGTGGTTGTGTAGGTCTCAAGACAGAAAGCACCCGGTCCACACTGTACAGTGGTTGTGTAGGTCTCAAGACAGAAAGCACCCAGTCCTCCCTGTACAGTGGTTGTGTAGGTCTCAAGACAGAAAGCACCCAGTCCACCCTGTACAGTGGTTGTGTAGGTCTCAAGACAGAAAGCACCCGGTCCACACTGTACAGTGGTTGCGTAGGTCTCAAGACAGAACGTGCCCAGTCCAACTTGTACAGTGGTTGTGTAGGTCTCAAGACAGAAAGCACCCAGTCCACCCTGTACAGTGGTTGTGTAGGTCTCAATTTAGAAAGCACCCAGTCCACCCTGTACAGTGGTTGTGTAGGTCTCAAGACAGAAAGCACCCCGTGCACACTGTACAGTGGTTGTGTAGGTCTCAAGACAGAAAGCACCCAGTCCACCCTGTACAGTGGTTGTGTAGGTCTCAAGACAGAAAGCACCCGGTCCACACTGTACAGTGGTTGTGTAGGTCTCAAGACAGAAAGCACCCAGTCCACCCTGTACAGTGGTTGTGTAGGTCTCAAGACAGAAAGCACCCAGTCCACCCTGTACAGTGGTTGTGTAGGTCTCAAGACAGAAAGAACCCAGTCCACCCTGTACAGAGGTTGTGTAGGTCTCAAGACAGAAAACACCCAGTCCACACTGTACAGTGGTTGTGTAGGTCTCAAGACAGAAAGCACCCAGTCCACCCTGTACAGTGGTTGTGTAGGTCTCAAGACAGAAAGTGCCCAGTCCACCCTGTACAGTGGTTGTGTAGGTCTCAAGACAGAAAGCACCCAGTCCACCCTGTACAGTGGTTGTGTAGGTCTCAAGACAGAAAGCACCCAGTCCACCCTGTACAGTAGTTGTGTAGGTCTCAAGACAGAAAGGACCCAGTCCACACTGAACAGTGGTTGTGTAGGTCTCAAGACAGAATGCACCCAGTCAACCCTGTACAGTGGTCGTCTAGGTCTCAAGACAGAAAGCACCCAGTCCACCCTGTACAGTGGTTGTGTAGGTCTCGAGACAGAAAGTGCCCAGTCCACCCTGTACAGTGGTTGTGTAGGTCTCAAGACAGAAATAACCCAGTCCACCCTGTACAGTGGTTGTGTAGGTGTGAAGACAGAAAGCACCCAGTCCACAGTGTACAGTGGTTGTGTAGGTCTCTAGACAGAAAGCACCCAGTCCATCGTGTACAGTGGTAGTGTAGGCCTCAAGACAGAAAGCACCCAGTCCACCTTGTACAGTGGTTGTGTAGGTCTCAAAACAGAAAGTGCCCAGTCCACCCTGTACAGTGGTTGTGTAGGTCTCAAGACAGAAATCACCCAGTCCACCCTGTCCAGTGGTTGTGTAGGTCTCAAGACAGAAAGCACCCAGTCCACACTGTACAGTGGTTGTGTAGATCTCAAGACAGAAAGCACCCAGTCCACCCTGTACAGTGGTAGTGTAGGTCTCAAGACAGAAAGCACCCAGTCCATCCTCGACAGTGGTTGTGTAGGTCTCAAGACAGAAAGCACCCGGTCCACACTGTACAGTGGTTGTGTAGGTCTCAAGACAGAAAGCACCCAGTCCTCCCTGTACAGTGGTTGTGTAGGTCTCAAGACAGAAAGCACCCAGTCCACCCTGTACAGTGGTTGTGTAGGTCTCAAGACAGAAAGCACCCGGTCCACACTGTACAGTGGTTGCGTAGGTCTCAAGACAGAACGTGCCCAGTCCAACTTGTACAGTGGTTGTGTAGGTCTCAAGACAGAAAGCACCCAGTCCACCCTGTACAGTGGTTGTGTAGGTCTCAATTCAGAAAGCACCCAGTCCACCCTGTACAGTGGTTGTGTAGGTCTCAAGACAGAAAGCACCCGGTCCACACTGTACAGTGGTTGCGTAGGTCTCAAGACAGAACGTGCCCAGTCCAACTTGTACAGTGGTTGTGTAAGTCTCAAGACAGAAAGCACCCCGTGCACACTGTACAGTGGTTGTGTAGGTCTCAAGACAGAAAGCACCCAGTCCACCCTGTACAGTGGTTGTGTAGGTCTCAAGACAGAAAGCACCCGGTCCACACTGTACAGTGGTTGTGTAGGTCTCAAGACAGAAAGCACCCAGTCCACCCTGTACAGTGGTTGTGTAGGTCTCAAGACAGAAAGCACCCAGTCCACCCTGTACAGTGGTTTTGTAGGTCTCAAGACAGAAAGAACCCAGTCCACCCTGTACAGTGGTTGTGTAGGTCTCAAGACAGAAAACACCCAGTCCACACTGTACAGTGGTTGTGTAGGTCTCAAGACAGAAAGCACCCAGTCCACCCTGTAGAGTGGTTGTGTAGGTCTCAAGACAGAAAGAACCCAGTCCACACCGTAAAGTGGTTGTGTAGGTCTCAAGACAGAAAGCACCCAGTCCACACTGTACAGTGGTTGTGTAGGTCTCAAGATAGAAAGCACCCAGTCCACCCTGTACAGTGGTTGTGTAGGTCTCAAGACAGAAAGTGACCAGTCCACCCTGTACAGTGGTTGTGTAGGTCTCAAGACAGAAAGCACCCAGTCTACAGTGTACAGTGGTTGTGTAGGTCTCTAGACAGAAAGCACCCAGTCCATCCTGTACAGTGGTTGTGTAGGTCTCAAGACAGAAATCACCCAGTCCACCCAGTACAGTGGTTGTGTAGGTCTAGAGACAGAAAGCACCCAGTCCACCCTGTACAGTGGTTATGTAGGTCTCAAGACAGAAAGCACCCAGTCTACCCTGTACAGTAGTTGTGTAGGTGTCAAGACAGAAAGCACACAGTCCACAGTGTACAGTGGTTGTGTAGGTCTCTAGACAGAAAGCACCCAGTCCATCCTGTACAGTGGTCGTGTAGGTCTCAAGACAGAAATCACCCAGTCCACCCTGTACAGTGGTTGTGTAGGTCTCAAGACAGAAAGCACCCAGTCCACCCTGTACAGTGGTTGTGTAGGTCTCAAGACAGAAAGCACCCAGTCCACCCTGTACAGTGGTTGTGTAGGTGTCAAGACAGAAAGCACCCAGTCCACAGTGTACAGTGGTTGTGTAGGTCTCTAGACAGAAAGCACCAAGTCCATCCTGTACAGTGGTTGTGTAGGTCTCAAGACAGAAAGCCCCCAGTCCACACTGTACAGTGGTTGTGTAGGTCTCAAGACAGAAAGCACCTGGTCCACCCTGTACAGTGGTTGTGTCGGTCTCTAGACAGAAAGCACCCAGTCCATCCTGTACAGTGGTTGTGTAGGTCTCAAGACAGAAAGCACCAGTCCACCTTGTACAGTGGTTGTGTAGGTCTCAAGACAGAAATCACCCAGTCCACCCTGTACAGTGCTTGTGTAGGTCTCAAGACAGAAATCACCCAGTCCTCCCTGTATAGTGGTTGTGTAGGTCTCAAGACAGAAAGCACCCAGTCCATCCTGTACAGTGGTTGTGTAGGTCTCAAGACAGAAAGCACCCGGTCCACACTGTACAGTGGTTGTGTAGGTCTCAAGACAGAAAGCACCCAGTCCTCCCTGTACAGTGGTTGTGTAGGTCTCAAGACAGAAAGCACCCAGTCCACCCTGTACAGTGGTTGTGTAGGTCTCAAGACATAAAGCACCCGGTCCACACTGTACAGTGGTTGTGTAGGTCTCAAGACAGAACGTGCCCAGTCCAACTTGTACAGTGGTTGTGTAGGTCTCAAGACAGAAAGCACCCAGTCCACCCTGTACAGTGGTTGTGTAGGTCTCGAGACAGAAAGCACCCCGTTTACACTGTACAGTGGTTGTGTAGGTCTCAAGACAGAAAGCACCCAGTCCACCCTGTACAGTGGTTGTGTAGGTCTCAAGACAGAAATAACCCAGTCCACCCTGTACAGTGGTTGTGTAGGTGTGAAGACAGAAAGCACCCAGTCCACAGTGTACAGTGGTTGTGTAGGTCTCTAGACAGAAAGCACCAGTCCATCCTGTACAGTGGTAGTGTAGGTCTCAAGACAGAAAGCACCCAGTCCACCCTGTAGAGTGGTTGTGTATGTCTCAAGACAGGAAGCACCCAGTCCACCCTGTCCAGTGGTTGTGTAGGTCTCAAGACAGAAAGCACCCAGTCCACACTGTACAGTGGTTGTGTAGATCTCAAGACAGAAAGCACCCAGTCCACCCTGTACAGTGGTAGTGTAGGTCTCAAGACAGAAAGCACCCAGTCCATCCTGTACAGTGGTTGTGTAGGTCTCAAGACAGAAAGCACCCGGTCCTCACTGTACAGTGGTTGTGTAGGTCTCAAGACAGAAAGCACCCAGTCCTCCCTGTACAGTGGTTGTGTAGGTCTCAAGACAGAAAGCACCCAGTCCACCCTGTACAGTGGTTGTGTAGGTCTCAAGACAGAAAGCACCCGGTCCACACTGTACAGTGGTTGCGTAGGTCTCAAGACAGAACGTGCCCAGTCCAACTTGTACAGTGGTTGTGTAGGTCTCAAGACAGAAAGCACCCAGTCCACCCTGTACAGTGGTTGTGTAGGTCTCAATTCAGAAAGCACCCAGTCCACCCTGTACAGTGGTTGTGTAGGTCTCAAGACAGAAAGCACCCCGTGCACACTGTACAGTGGTTGTGTAGGTCTCAAGACAGAAAGCACCCAGTCCACCCTGTACAGTGGTTGTGTAGGTCTCAAGACAGAAAGCACCCGGTCCACACTGTACAGTGGTTGTGTAGGTCTCAAGACAGAAAGCACCCAGTCCTCCCTGTACAGTGGTTGTGTAGGTCTCAAGACAGAAAGCACCCAGTCCACCATGTACAGTGGTTGTGTAGGTCTCAAGACAGAAAGCACCCGGTCCACACTGTACAGTGGTTGCGTAGGTCTCAAGACAGAACGTGCCCAGTCCAACTTGTACAGTGGTTGTGTAGGTCTCAAGACAGAAAGCACCCAGTCCACCCTGTACAGTGGTTGTGTAGGTCTCAATTCAGAAAGCACCCAGTCCACCCTGTACAGTGGTTGTGTAGGTCTCAAGACAGAAAGCACCCCGTGCACACTGTACAGTGGTTGTGTAGGTCTCAAGACAGAATGCACCCAGTCCACCCTGTACAGTGGTTGTGTAGGTCTCAAGACAGAAAGCACCCGGTCCACACTGTACAGTGGTTGTGTAGGTCTCAAGACAGAAAGCACCCAGTCCACCCTGTACAGTGGTTGTGTAGGTCTCAAGACAGAAAGCACCCAGTCCACCCTGTACAGTGGTTGTGTAGGTCTCAAGACAGAAAGAACCCACTCCACCCTGTACAGTGGTTGTGTAGGTCTCAAGACAGAAAACACCCAGTCCACACTGTACAGTGGTTGTGTAGGTCTCAAGACAGAAAGCACCCAGTCCACCCTGTAGAGTGGTTGTGTAGGTCTCAAGACAGAAAGCACCCGGTCCACACTGTACAGTGGTTGTGTAGGTCTCAAGACAGAAAGCACCCAGTCCTCCCTGTACAGTGGTTGTGTAGGTCTCAAGACAGAAAGCACCCAGTCCACCCTGTACAGTGGTTGTGTAGGTCTCAAGACAGAAAGCACCCGGTCCACACTGTACAGTGGTTGCGTAGGTCTCAAGACAGAACGTGCCCAGTCCAACTTGTACAGTGGTTGTGTAGGTCTCAAGACAGAAAGCACCCAGTCTACCCTGTACAGTGGTTGTGTAGGTCTCAATTCAGAAAGCACCCAGTCCACCCTGTACAGTGGTTGTGTAGGTCTCAAGACAGAAAGCACCCCGTGCACACTGTACAGTGGTTGTGTAGTTCTCAAGACAGAAAGCACCCAGTCCACCCTGTACAGTGGTTGTGTAGGTCTCAAGACAGAAAGCACCCGGTCCACACTGTACAGTGGTTGTGTAGGTCTCAAGACAGAAAGCACCCAGTCCACCCTCTACAGTGGTTGTGTAGGTCTCAAGACAGAAAGCACCCAGTCCACCCTGTACAGTGGTTTTGTAGGTCTCAAGACAGAAAGAACCCAGTCCACCCTGTACAGTGGTTGTGTAGGTCTCAAGACAGAAAACACCCAGTCCACACTGTACAGTGGTTGTGTAGGTCTCAAGACAGAAAGCACCCAGTCCACCCTGTAGAGTGGTTGTGTAGGTCTCAAGACAGAAAGAACCCAGTCCACACCGTAAAGTGGTTGTGTAGGTCTCAAGACAGAAAGCACCCAGTCCACACTGTACAGTGGTTGTGTAGGTCTCAAGATAGAAAGCACCCAGTCCACCCTGTACAGTGGTTGTGTAGGTCTCAAGACAGAAAGTGCCCAGTCCACCCTGTACAGTGGTTGTGTAGGTCTCAAGACAGAAAGCACCCAGTCTACAGTGTACAGTGGTTGTGTAGGTCTCTAGACAGAAAGCACCCAGTCCATCCTGTACAGTGGTTGTGTAGGTCTCAAGGCAGAAATCACCCAGTCCACCCAGTACAGTGGTTGTGTAGGTCTAGAGACAGAAAGCACCCAGTCCACCCTGTACAGTGGTTATGTAGGTCTCAAGACAGAAAGTACCCAGTCCACCCTGTACAGTAGTTGTGTAGGTGTCAAGACAGAAAGCACACAGTCCACAGTGTACAGTGGTTGTGTAGGTCTCTAGACAGAAAGCACCCAGTCCATCCTGTACAGTGGTCGTGTAGGTCTCAAGACAGAAATCACCCAGTCCACCCTGTACAGTGGTTGTGTAGGTCTCAAGACAGAAAACACCCAGTCCACCCTGTACAGTGGTTGTGTAGGTCTCAAGACAGAAAGCACCCAGTCCACCCTGTACAGTGGTTGTGTAGGTGTCAAGACAGAAAGCACCCAGTCCACAGTGTACAGTGGTTGTGTAGGTCTCTAGACAGAAAGCACCAAGTCCATCCTGTACAGTGGTTGTGTAGGTCTCAAGACAGAAATCACCCAGTCCACACTGTACAGTGGTTGTGTAGGTCTCAAGACAGAAAGCCCCCAGTCCACACTGTACAGTGGTTGTGTAGGTCTCAAGACAGAAAGCACCTGGTCCACCCTGTACAGTGGTTGTGTAGGTCTCTAGACAGAAAGCACCCAGTCCATCCTGTACAGTGGTTGTGTAGGTCTCAAGACAGAAAGCACCAGTCCACCTTGTATAGTGGTTGTGTAGGTCTCAAGACAGAAATCACCCAGTCCACCCTGTACAGTGGTTGTGTAGGTCTCAAGACAGAAATCACCCAGTCCTCCCTGTACAGTGGTTGTGTATGTCTCAAGACAGAAATCACCCAGTCCACACTGTACAGTGGTTGTGTAGGTCTCAAGACAGAAAGCACCCGGTCCACACTGTACAGTGGTTGTGTAGGTCTCAAGACAGAACGTGCCCAGTCCAACTTGTACAGTGGTTGTGTAGGTCTCAAGACAGAAAGCACCCAGTCCACCCTGTACAGTGGTTGTGTAGGTCTCAAGACAGAAAGCACCCCGTTTACACTGTACAGTGGTTGTGTAGGTCTCAAGACAGAAAGCACCCCGTGCACCCTGTACAGTGGTTGTGTAGGTCTCAAGACAGAAAGCACCCGGTCCACACTGTACAGTGGTTGTGTAGGTCTCAAGACAGAAATCACCCAGTCCAACTTGTACAGTGGTTGTGTAGGTCTCAATTCAGAAAGCACCCAGTCCACCCTGTACAGTGGTTGTGTAGGTCTCAAGACAGAAAGCACCCCGTGCACACTGTACAGTGGTTGTGTAGGTCTCAAGACAGAAAGCACCCAGTCCACCCTGTACAGTGGTTGTGTAGGTCTCAAGACAGAAAGCACCCGGTCCACACTGTACAGTGGTTGTGTAGGTCTCAAGACAGAAAGCACCCAGTCCTCCCTGTACAGTGGTTGTGTAGGTCTCAAGACAGAAAGCACCCAGTCCACCCTGTACAGTGGTTGTGTAGGTCTCAAGACAGAAAGCACCCGGTCCACACTGTACAGTGGTTGCGTAGGTCTCAAGACAGAACGTGCCCAGTCCAACTTGTACAGTGGTTGTGTAGGTCTCAAGACAGAAAGCACCCAGTCCACCCTGTACAGTGGCTGTGTAGGTCTCAATTCAGAAAGCACCCAGTCCACCCTGTACAGTGGTTGTGTAGGTCTCAAGACAGAAAGCACCCGGTCCACACTGTACAGTGGTTGTGTAGGTCTCAAGACAGAAAGCACCCAGTCCTCCCTCTACAGTGGTTGTGTAGGTCTCAAGACAGAAAGCACCCAGTCCACCCTGTACAGTGGTTGTGTAGGTCTCAAGACAGAAAGCACCCGGTCCACACTGTACAGTGGTTGCGTAGGTCTCAAGACAGAACGTGCCCAGTCCAACTTGTACAGTGGTTGTGTAGGTCTCAAGACAGAAAGCACCCAGTCCACCCTGTACAGTGGTTGTGTAGGTCTCAATTCAGAAAGCACCCAGTCCACCCTGTACAGTGGTTGTGTAGGTCTCAAGACAGAAAGCACCCCGTGCACACTGTACAGTGGTTGTGTAGGTCTCAAGACAGAAAGCACCCAGTCCACCATGTACAGTGGTTGTGTAGGTCTCAAGACAGAAAGCACCCGGTCCACACTGTACAGTGGTTGTGTAGGTCTCAAGACAGAAAGCACCCAGTCCACCCTGTACAGTGGTTGTGTAGGTCTCAAGACAGAAAGCACCCAGTCCACCCTGTACAGTGGTTGTGTAGGTCTCAAGACAGAAAGAACCCAGTCCACCCTGTACAGTGGTTGTGTAGGTCTCAAGACAGAAAACACCCAGTCCACACTGTACAGTGGTTGTGTAGGTCTCAAGACAGAAAGCACCCAGTCCACCCTGTACAGTGGTTGTGTAGGTCTCAAGACAGAAAGTGCCCAGTCCACCCTGTACAGTGGTTGTGTAGGTCTCAAGACAGAAAGCACCCAGTCCACCCTGTACAGTGGTTGTGTAGGTCTCAAGACAGAAAGCACCCAGTCCACCCTGTACAGTAGTTGTGTAGGTCTCAAGACAGAAAGAACCCAGTCCACACTGAACAGTGGTTGTGTAGGTCTCAAGACAGAATGCACCCAGTCAACCCTGTACAGTGGTCGTGTAGGTATCAAGACAGAAAGCACCCAGTCCACCCTGTACAGTGGTTGTGTAGGTCTCGAGACAGAAAGTGCCCAGTCCACCCTGTACAGTGGTTGTGTAGGTCTCAAGACAGAAAGCACCCAGTCCACCATGTACAGTGGTTGTGTAGGTCTCAAGACAGAAATAACCCAGTCCACCCTGTACAGTGGTTGTGTAGGTGTGAAGACAGAAAGCACCCAGTCCACAGTGTACAGTGGTTGTGTAGGTCTCTAGACAGAAAGCACCCAGTCCATCGTGTACAGTGGTAGTGTAGGCCTCAAGACAGAAAGCACCCAGTCCACCTTGTACATTGGTTCTGTAGGTCTCAAAACAGAAAGTGCCCAGTCCACCCTGTACAGTGGTTGTGTAGGTCTCAAGACAGAAACACCCAGTCCACCCTGTAGAGTGGTTGTGTATGTCTCAAGACAGGAAGCACCCAGTCCACCCTGTCCAGTGGTTGTGTAGGTCTCAAGACAGAAAGCACCCAGTCCACACTGTACAGTGGTTGTGTAGATCTCAAGACAGAAAGCACCCAGTCCACCGTGTACAGTGGTAGTGTAGGTCTCAAGACAGAAAGCACCCAGTCCATCCTGTACAGTGGTTGTGTAGGTCTCAAGACAGAAAGCACCCGGTCCACACTGTACAGTGGTTGTGTAGGTCTCAAGACAGAAAGCACCCAGTCCTCCCTGTGCAGTGGTTGTGTAGGTCTCAAGACAGAAAGCACCCAGTCCACCCTGTACAGTGGTTGTGTAGGTCTCAAGACAGAAAGCACCCGGTCCACACTGTACAGTGGTTGCGTAGGTCTCAAGACAGAACGTGCCCAGTCCAACTTGTACAGTGGTTGTGTAGGTCTCAAGACAGAAAGCACCCAGTCCACCCTGTACAGTGGTTGTGTAGGTCTCAATTCAGAAAGCACCCAGTCCACCCTGTACAGTGGTTGTGTAGGTCTCAAGACAGAAAGCACCCGGTCCACACTGTACAGTGGTTGCGTAGGTCTCAAGACAGAACGTGCCCAGTCCAACTTGTACAGTGGTTGTGTAAGTCTCAAGACAGAAAGCACCCCGTGCACACTGTACAGTGGTTGTGTAGGTCTCAAGACAGAAAGCACCCAGTCCACCCTGTACAGTGGTTGTGTAGGTCTCAAGACAGAAAGCACCCGGTCCACACTGTACAGTGGTTGTGTAGGTCTCAAGACAGAAAGCACCCAGTCCACCCTCTACAGTGGTTGTGTAGGTCTCAAGACAGAAAGCACCCAGTCCACCCTGTACAGTGGTTTTGTAGGTCTCAAGACAGAAAGAACCCAGTCCACCCTGTACAGTGGTTGTGTAGGTCTCAAGACAGAAAACACCCAGTCCACACTGTACAGTGGTTGTGTAGGTCTCAAGACAGAAAGCACCCAGTCCACCCTGTAGAGTGGTTGTGTAGGTCTCAAGACAGAAAGAACCCAGTCCACACCGTAAAGTGGTTGTGTAGGTCTCAAGACAGAAAGCACCCAGTCCACACTGTACAGTGGTTGTGTAGGTCTCAAGACAGAAAGTGCCCAGTCCACCCTGTACAGTGGTTGTGTAGGTCTCAAGACAGAAAGCACCCAGTCCACCCTGTACAGTGGTTGTGTAGGTGTCAAGACAGAAAGCACCCAGTCCATAGTGTACAGTGGTTGTGTAGGTCTAAAGACAGAAAGCACATGGTCCACCCTGTACAGTGGTTGTGTAGGTCTCTAGACAGAAAGCACCCAGTCCATCCTGTACTGTGGTTGTGTAGGTCTCAAGACAGAAAGCACCAGTCCACCTTGTATAGTGGTTGTGTAGGTCTCAAGACAGAAATCACCCAGTCCACCCTGTACAGTGGTTGTGTAGGTCTCAAGACAGAAATCACCCAGTCCTCCCTGTATAGTGGTTGTGTAGGTCTCAAGACAGAAAGCACCCAGTCCATCCTGTACAGTGGTTGTGTAGGTCTCAAGACAGAAAGCACCCGGTCCACACTGTACAGTGGTTGTGTAGGTCTCAAGACAGAAAGCACCCAGTCCTCCCTGTACAGTGGTTGTGTAGGTCTCAAGACAGAAAGCACCCAGTCCACCCTGTACAGTGGTTGTGTAGGTCTCAAGACAGAAAGCACCCGGTCCACACTGTACAGTGGTTGTGTAGGTCTCAAGACAGAACGTGCCCAGTCCAACTTGTACAGTGGTTGTGTAGGTCTCAAGACAGAAAGCACCCAGTCCACCCTGTACAGTGGTTGTGTAGGTCTCAAGACAGAAAGCACCCCGTTTACACTGTACAGTGGTTGTGTAGGTCTCAAGACAGAAAGCACCCAGTCCACCCTGTACAGTGGTTGTGTAGGTCTCAAGACAGAAATAACCCAGTCCACCCTGTACAGTGGTTGTGTAGGTGTGAAGACAGAAAGCACAGTCCACAGTGTACAGTGGTTGTGTAGGTCTCTAGACAGAAAGCACCCAGTCCATCCTGTACAGTGGTAGTGTAGGTCTCAAGACAGAAAGCACCCAGTCCACCTTGTACAGTGGTTGTGTAGGTCTCAAAACAGAAAGTGCCCAGTCCACCCTGTACAGTGGTTGTGTAGGTCTCAAGACAGAAATCACCCAGTCCACCCAGTAGAGTGGTTGTGTATGTCTCAAGACAGAAAGCACCCAGTCCATCCTGTACAGTGGTAGTGTAGGTCTCAAGACAGAAAGCACCCAGTCCATCCTGTACAGTGGTTGTGTAGGTCTCAAGACAGAAAGCACCCGGTCCACACTGTACAGTGGTTGTGTAGGTCTCAAGACAGAAAGCACCCAGTCCTCCCTGTACAGTGGTTGTGTAGGTCTCAAGACAGAAAGCACCCAGTCCACCCTGTACAATGGTTGTGTAGGTCTCAAGACAGAAAGCACCCGGTCCACACTGTACAGTGGTTGCGTAGGTCTCAAGACAGAACGTGCCCAGTCCAACTTGTACAGTGGTTGTGTAGGTCTCAAGACAGAAAGCACCCAGTCCACCCTGTACAGTGTTTGTGTAGGTCTCAATTCAGAAAGCACCCCGTCCACCCTGTACAGTGGTTGTGTAGGTCTCAAGACAGAAAGCACCCCGTGCACCCTGTACAGTGGTTGTGTAGGTCTCAAGACAGAAAGCACCCAGTCCACCCTGTACAGTGGTTGTGTAGGTCTCAAGACAGAAAGCAGCCGGTCCACACTGTACAGTGGTTGTGTAGGTCTCAAGACAGAAAGCACCCAGTCCTCCCTGTACAGTGGTTGTGTAGGTCTCAAGACAGAAAGCACCCGGTCCACACTGCACAGTGGTTGCGTAGGTCTCAAGACAGAACGTGCCCAGTCCAACTTGTACAGTGGTTGTGTAGGTCTCAAGACAGAAAGCACCCAGTCCACCCTGTACAGTGGTTGTGTAGGTCTCAATTAAGAAAGCACACATTCCACCCTGTACAGTGGTTGTGTAGGTCTCAAGACAGAAAGCACCCCGTGCACACTGTACAGTGGTTGTGTAGGTCTCAAGACAGAAAGTACCCAGTCCACCCTGTACAGTGGTTGTGTAGGTCTCAAGACAGAAAGCACCCGGTCCACACTGTACAGTGGTTGTGTAGGTCTCAAGACAGAAAGCACCCAGTCCACCCTGTACAGTGGTTGTGTAGGTCTCAAGACAGAAAGCACCCAGTCCACCCTGTACAGTGGTTGTGTAGGTCTCAAGACAGAAAGCACCCAGTCCACCCTGTACAGTGTTTGTGTAGGTCTCAAGACAGAAAGCACCCAGTCCACCCTGTAGAGTGGTTGTGTAGGTCTCAAGACAGAAAGCACCCAGTCCACCCTGTACAGCGGTTGTGTAGGTCTCAAGACAGAAAGCACCCAGTCCACCCTGTACATTGGTTGTGTAGGTCTCAAGACAGAAAGCACCCAGTCCACACTGTACAGTGGTTGTGTAGGTCTCAAGATAGAAAGCACCCAGTCCACCCTGTACAGTGGTTGTGTAGGTCTCAAGACAGAAAGTGCCCAGTCCACCCTGTACAGTGGTTGTGTAGGTCTCAAGACAGAAAGCACCCAGTCTACAGTGTACAGTGGTTGTGTAGGTCTCTAGACAGAAAGCACCCAGTCCATCCTGTACAGTGGTTGTGTAGGTCTCAAGACAGAAATCACCCAGTCCACCCAGTACAGTGGTTGTGTAGGTCTAGAGACAGAAAGCACCCAGTCCACCCTGTACAGTGGTTATGTAGGTCTCAAGACAGAAATCACCCAGTCCACCCTGTACAGTAGTTGTGTAGGTGTCAAGACAGAAAGCACACAGTCCACAGCGTACAGTGGTTGTGTAGGTCTCTAGACAGAAAGCACCCAGTCCATCCTGTACAGTGGTCGTGTAGGTCTCAAGACAGAAATAACCCAGTCCACCCTGTACAGTGGTTGTGTAGGTCTCAAGACAGAAAGCACCCAGTCCACCCTGTACAGTGGTTGTGTAGGTCTCAAGACAGAAAGCACCCAGTCCACCCTGTACAGTGGTTGTGTAGGTGTCAAGACAGAAAGCACCCAGTCCACAGTGTACAGTGGTTGTGTAGGTCTCTAGACAGAAAGCACCAAGTCCATCCTGTACAGTGGTTGTGTAGGTCTCAAGACAGAAATCACCCAGTCCACACTGTACAGTGGTTGTGTAGGTCTCAAGACAGAAAGCCCCCAGTCCACACTGTACAGTGGTTGTGTAGGTCTCAAGACAGAAAGCACATGGTCCACCCTGTACAGTGGTTGTGTAGGTCTCTAGACAGAAAGCACCCAGTCCATCCTGTACAGTGGTTGTGTAGGTCTCAAGACAGAAAGCACCAGTCCACCTTGTACAGTGGTTGTGTAGGTCTCAAGACAGAAATCACCCAGTCCACCCTGTACAGTGGTTGTGTAGGTCTCAAGACAGAAATCACCCAGTCCTCCCTGTATAGTGGTTGTGTAGGTCTCAAGACAGAAAGCACCCAGTCCATCCTGTACAGTGGTTGTGTAGGTCTCAAGACAGAAAGCACCCGGTCCACACTGTACAGTGGTTGTGTAGGTCTCAAGACAGAAAGCACCCAGTCCTCCCTGTACAGTGGTTGTGTAGATCTCAAGACAGAAAGCACCCAGTCCACCCTGTACAGTGGTTGTGTAGGTCTCAAGACAGAAAGCACCCGGTCCACACTGTACAGTGGTTGTGTAGGTCTCAAGACAGAACGTGCCCAGTCCAACTTGTACAGTGGTTGTGTAGGTCTCAAGACAGAAAGCACCCAGTCCACCCTGTACCGTGGTTGTGTAGGTCTCAAGACAGAAAGCACCCAGTCCACCCTGTACAGTGGTTGTGTAGGTCTCAAGACAGAAATAACCCAGTCCACCCTGTACAGTGGTTGTGTAGGTATGAAGACAGGAAGCACCCAGTCCACAGTGTACAGTGGTTGTGTAGGTCTCTAGACAGAAAGCACCCAGTCCATCCTGTACAGTGGTAGTGTAGGTCTCAAGACAGAAAGCACCCAGTCCACCTTGTACAGTGGTTGTGTAGGTCTCAAGACAGAAAGCATCCCGTGCACACTGTACAGTGGTTGTGTAGGTCTCAAGACAGAAAGCACCCAGTCCACCCTGTACAGTGGTTGTGTAGGTCTCAAGACAGAAAGCACCCGGTCCACACTGTACAGTGGTTGTGTAGGTCTCAAGACAGAAAGCACCCAGTCCACCCTGTACAGTGGTTGTGTAGGTCTCAAGACAGAAAGCACCCAGTCCACCCTGTACAGTGGTTGTGTAGGTCTCAAGACAGAAAGAACCCAGTCCACCCTGTACAGTGGTTGTGTAGGTCTCAAGACAGAAAACACCCAGTCCACACTGTACAGTGGTTGTGTAGGTCTCAAGACAGAAAGCACCCAGTCCACCCTGTAGAGTGGTTGTGTAGGTCTCAAGACAGAAAGAACCCAGTCCCCACCGTAAAGTGGTTGTGTAGGTCTCAAGACAGAAAGCACCCAGTCCACACTGTACAGTGGTTGTGTAGGTCTCAAGATAGAAAGCACCCAGTCCACCCTGTACAGTGGTTGTGTAGGTCTCAAGACAGAAAGTGCCCAGTCCACCCTGTACAGTGGTTGTGTAGGTCTCAAGACAGAAAGCACCCAGTCTACAGTATACAGTGGTTGTGTAGGTCTCTAGACAGAAAGCACCCAGTCCATCCTGTACAGTGGTTGTGTAGGTCTCAAGACAGAAATCACCCAGTCCACCCAGTACAGTGGTTGTGTAGGTCTAGAGACAGAAAGCACCCAGTCCACCCTGTACAGTGGTTATGTAGGTCTCAAGACAGAAAGCACCCAGTCCACCCTGTACAGTAGTTGTGTAGGTGTCAAGACAGAAACACACAGTCCACAGTGTACAGTGGTTGTGTAGGTCTCTAGACAGAAAGCACCCAGTCCATCCTGTACAGTGGTCGTGTAGGTCTCAAGACAGAAATCACCCAGTGCACCCTGTACAGTGGTTGTGTAGGTCTCAAGACAGAAAGCACCCAGTCCACCCTGTACAGTGGTTGTGTAGGTCTCAAGAAAGAAAGCACCCAGTCCACCCTGTACAGTGGTTGTGTAGGTGTCAAGACAGAAAGCACCCAGTCCACAGTGTACAGTGGTTGTGTAGGTCTCTAGACAGAAAGCACCAAGTCCATCCTGTACAGTGGTTGTGTAGGTCTCAAGACAGAAATCACCCAGTCCACACTGTACAGTGGTTGTGTAGGTCTCAAGACAGAAAGCACCCAGTCCACCCTGTACAGTGGTTATGTAGGTCTCAATACAGAAAGCACCCGGTCCACACTGTACAGTGGTTGTGTAGGTCTCAAGACAGAAAGTGCCCAGTCCACCCTGTACAGTGGTTGTGTAGGTCTCAAGACAGAAATCACCCAGTCCACCCTGTACAGTGGTTGTGTAGGTCTTAAGACAGAAAACACCCAGTCCACACTGTACATTGGTTGTGTAGGTCTCAAGACAGAAAGCACCCAGTCCACCCTGTAGAGTGGTTGTGTAGGTCTCAAGACAGAAAGAGCCCAGTCCACACTGTACAGTGGTTGTGTAGGTCTCAAGACAGAAAGCACCCAGTCCACACTGTACAGTGGTTGTGTAGGTCTCAAGATAGAAAGCACCCAGTCCACCCTGTACAGTAGTTGTGTAGGTCTCAAGACAGAAAGTGCCCAGTCCACCCTGTACAGTGGTTGTGTAGGTCTCAAGACAGAAATCACCCAGTCCACCCTGTACAGTGGTTTTGTAGGTCTCAAGACAGAAAGCAACCAGTCCACCCTGTACATTGGTTATGTAGGTCTCAAGACAGAAATCACCCAGTACACCCTGTACAGTGGTCGTGTAGGTCTCAAGACAGAAAGCACCCAGTCCACCCTGTACAGTGGCTGTGTAGGTCTCAAGACAGAAAGCATGCAGTCCACCATGAACATTGGTTGTGTAGGTCACAAGACAGAAATCACCGAGTCCACCCTGTACAGTGGTTGTGCAGGTCTCAAGACAGGAAGCACCCAGTCCACCCTGTACAGTGGTTGTGTAGGTCTCAAGACAGAAAGCACCCGGTCCACACTGTACAGTTGTTCTGTAGGTCTCAAGACAGAAAGCACCCAGTACTCACTGTACAGTGCTTGTGTAGGTCTCAAGACAGAAAGCACCCAGTACTCACTGTACAGTGGTTGTGCAGGTCTCAAGTCAGAAATCACCCAGTCCACCCTGTACAGTGGTTGTGTAGGTCTCAAGTCAGAAAGCACCCAGTCCACCCTGTACAGTGGTTGTGTAGGTCTCAAGTCAGAAAGCACCCAGTCCACCCTGTACAGTGGTTGAGTAGGTCTCAAGACAGAAAGCACACAGTCCACTCTGTACAGTGGTTGTGTAGGTCAAGACAGAGAGCACCCAGTCCAAACTGTACAGTGGTTGTGTAGGTCTCAAGACAGAAATCCCCCAGTTCACCATGTACAGTGATTGTGTAGATCTCAAGACAGAAAGCACCCAGTCCACACTGTACAGTGTTTGTGTAGCTCTCAAGACAGAACGCACCCAGTCCACACTGTACAGTGGTGGTGTAGGTCTCAAGACAGAAATCACCCAGTCCACCATGTACAGTGGTTGTGTAGGTCTCAAGACAGAAAGCACCCAGTCCACCCTGTACAGTGGTTGTGTAGGTCTCAAGACAGAAAGCAATCAGTCCACACTGTACAGTCGTTGTGTAGGTCTCAAGACAGAAATCACCCACTCCACCCTGTACAGTGGTTGTGTAGGTCTCAAGACAGAAAGCACCCAGTCCACCCTGTACAGTGGTTGTGTAAGTTTCAAGACAGAAAGCACCCAGTCCACAGTGTACAGTGGTTGTGTATGTCTCTAGACAGAAAGCACCCAGTCCATCCTCTACAGTGGTTGTGTAGGTCTCAAGACAGAAAGCACACAGTCCACCTTGTACAGTGGTTGTGTAGGTCTCAAGACAGAAAGTGCCCAGTCCACCCTTTACAGTGGTTGTGTAGGTCTCAAGACAGAAAGCACCCAGTCCACCCTGTACAGTGGTTGTGTAGGTCTCAAGACAGAAAGTGCCCAGTCCACCCTGTACAGTGGTTGTGTAGGTCTCAAGACAGAAAGCACCCAGTCCACCCTGTACAGTGGTTGTGTAGGTCTCAAGACAGAAATCACCCAGTTCACCCTGTACAGTGGTTGTGTAGGTCTCAAGACAGAAATCACCCAGTCCACCCTGTACAGTGGTTGTGTAGGTCTCAAGACAGAAAGCACCCAGTCCACCCTGTACAGTGTTTGTGTAGGTCTCAAGACAGAAAGAACCCAGTCCACACTGTACAGTGGTTGTATAGGTCTCAAGACAGAAAGCACCCAGTCCAGTCTGTACAATGGTTGTATAGGTCTCAAGACAGAAAGTGCCCAGCCCACCCTGTACAGTGGTTGTGTAGGTCTCAAGACAGAAAGCACCCAGTCCACCCTGTACAGTGGTTGTGTAGGTCTCAAGACAGAAGGTGCCCAGTCCACCCTGTACAGTGGTTGTGTAGGTCTCAAGACAGAAATCACCCAGTCCACCCTGTACAGTGTTTGTGTAGGTCTCAAGACAGAAAGAACCCAGTCCACACTGTACAGTGGTTGTGTAGGTCTCAAGACAGAAAGCACACAGTCCACCCTGTACAGTGGTTGTGTAGGTCTCAAGACAGAAAGTGCCCAGTCCACCCTGTACAGTGGTTGTGTAGGTCTCAAGACAGAAAGCACCCAGTCCAACCTGTACAGTGGTTGTGTAGGTCTCAAGACAGAAAGCACCCAGTCCACCCTGTACAGTAGTTGTGTAGGTCTCAAGACAGAAAGAACCCAGTCCACACTGAACAGTGGTTGTGTAGGTCTCAAGACAGAATGCACCCAGTCCACCCTGTACAGTGGTCGTGTAGGTCTCAAGACAGAAAGCACCCAGTCCACCCTGTACAGTGGTTGTGTAGGTCTCGAGACAGAAAGTGCCCAGTCCACCCTGTACAGTGGTTGTGTAGGTATCAAGACATAAAGCACCCAGTCCACCATGTACAGTGGTTGTGTAGGTCTCAAGACAGAAAGCACCCAGTCCACCTTGTACAGTGGTTGTGTAGGTCTCAAGATAGAAAGCACCCAGTCCACCCTGTACAGTGGTTGTGTAGGTCTCAAGACAGAAAGTGCCCAGTCCACCCTGTACAGTGGTTGTGTAGGTCTCAAGACAGAAAGCACCCAGTCCACCCTGTAGAGTGGTTGTGTAGGTCTCAAGACAGAAAGAACCCAGTCCCCACCGTAAAGTGGTTGTGTAGGTCTCAAGACAGAAAGCACCCAGTCCACACTGTACAGTGGTTGTGTAGGTCTCAAGATAGAAAGCACCCAGTCCACCCTGTACAGTGGTTGTGTAGGTCTCAAGACAGAAAGTGCCCAGTCCACCCTGTACAGTGGTTGTGTAGGTCTCAAGACAGAAAGCACCCAGTCTACAGTATACAGTGGTTGTGTAGGTCTCTAGACAGAAAGCACCCAGTCCATCCTGTACAGTGGTTGTGTAGGTCTCAAGACAGAAATCACCCAGTCCACCCAGTACAGTGGTTGTGTAGGTCTAGAGACAGAAAGCACCCAGTCCACCCTGTACAGTGGTTATGTAGGTCTCAAGACAGAATGCACCCAGTCCACCCTGTACAGTAGTTGTGTAGGTGTCAAGACAGAAACACACAGTCCACAGTGTACAGTGGTTGTGTAGGTCTCTAGACAGAAAGCACCCAGTCCATCCTGTACAGTGGTCGTGTAGGTCTCAAGACAGAAATCACCCAGTGCACCCTGTACAGTGGTTGTGTAGGTCTCAAGACAGAAAGCACCCAGTCCACCCTGTACAGTGGTTGTGTAGGTCTCAAGACAGAAAGCACCCAGTCCACCCTGTACAGTGGTTGTGTAGGTGTCAAGACAGAAAGCACCCAGTCCACAGTGTACAGTGGTTGTGTAGGTCTCTAGACAGAAAGCACCAAGTCCATCCTGTACAGTGGTTGTGTAGGTCTCAAGACAGAAATCACCCAGTCCACACTGTACAGTGGTTGTGTAGGTCTCAAGACAGAAAGCACCCAGTCCACCCTGTACAGTGGTTATGTAGGTCTCAAGACAGAAAGCACCCGGTCCACACTGTACAGTGGTTGTGTAGGTCTCAAGACAGAAAGTGCCCAGTCCACCCTGTACAGTGGTTGTGTAGGTCTCAAGACAGAAATCACCCAATCCACCCTGTACAGTGGTTGTGTAGGTCTTAAGACAGAAAACACCCAGTCCACACTGTACATTGGTTGTGTAGGTCTCAAGACAGAATGCACCCAGTCCACCCTGTAGAGTGGTTGTGTAGGTCTCAAGACAGAAAGAGCCCAGTCCACACTGTACAGTGGTTGTGTAGGTCTCAAGACAGAAAGCACCCAGTCCACACTGTACAGTGGTTGTGTAGGTCTCAAGACAGAAAGTGCCCAGTCCACCCTGTACAGTGGTTGTGTAGGTCTCAAGACAGAAAGCAACCAGTCCACCCTGTACATTGGTTATGTAGGTCTCAAGACAGAAATCACCCAGTACACCCTGTACAGTGGTCGTGTAGGTCTCAAGACAGAAAGCACCCAGTCCACCCTGTACAGTGGCTGTGTAGGTCTCAAGACAGAAAGCATGCAGTCCACCATGAACATTGGTTGTGTAGGTCACAAGACAGAAATCACCGAGTCCACCCTGTACAGTGGTTGTGCAGGTCTCAAGACAGGAAGCACCCAGTCCACCCTGTACAGTGGTTGTGTAGGTCTCAAGACAGAAAGCACCCGGTCCACACTGTACAGTTGTTCTGTAGGTCTCAAGACAGAAAGCACCCAGTACTCACTGTACAGTGCTTGTGTAGGTCTCAAGACAGAAAGCACCCAGTACTCACTGTACAGTGGTTGTGCAGGTCTCAAGTCAGAAATCACCCAGTCCACCCTGTACAGTGGTTGTGTAGGTCTCAAGTCAGAAAGCACCCAGTCCACCCTGTACAGTGGTTGTGTAGGTCAAGACAGAGAGCACCCAGTCCAAACTGTATAGTGGTTGTGTAGGTCTCAAGACAGAAAGCACCCAGTCCACCCTGTACAGTGGTTGTGTAGGCCTCAAGTCAGAAAGCACCTAGTCCACCCTGTACAGTGGTTGTGTAGGTCTCAAGACAGAAATCCCCCAGTCCACCATGTACAGTGATTGTGTAGATCTCAAGACAGAAAGCACCCAGTCCACACTGTACAGTATTTGTGTAGCTCTCAAGACAGAACGCACCCAGTCCACACTGTACAGTGGTTGTGTAGGTCTCAAGACAGAAATCACCCAGTCCACCATGTACAGTGGTTGTGTAGGTCTCAAGACAGAAAGCACCCAGTCCACCCTGTACAGTGGTTGTGTAGGTCTCAAGACAGAAAGCAATCAGTCCACACTGTACAGTCGTTGTGTAGGTCTCAAGACAGAAATCACCCACTCCACCCTGTACAGTGGTTGTGTAGGTCTCAAGACAGAAAGCACCCAGTCCACCCTGTACAGTGGTTGTGTAAGTTTCAAGACAGAAAGCACCCAGTCCACAGTGTACAGTGGTTGTGTATGTCTCTAGACAGAAAGCACCCAGTCCATCCTCTACAGTGGTTGTGTAGGTCTCAAGACAGAAAGCACACAGTCCACCTTGTACAGTGGTTGTGTAGGTCTCAAGACAGAAAGTGCCCAGTCCACCCTTTACAGTGGTTGTGTAGGTCTCAAGACAGAAAGCACCCAGTCCACCCTGTACAGTGGTTGTGTAGGTCTCAAGACAGAAAGTGCCCAGTCCACCCTGTACAGTGGTTGTGTAGGTCTCAAGACAGAAAGCACCCAGTCCACCCTGTACAGTGGTTGTGTAGGTCTCAAGACAGAAATCACCCAGTCCACCCTGTACAGTGGTTGTGTAGGTCTCAAGACAGAAAGCACCCAGTCCACCCTGTACAGTGGTTGTGTAGGTCTCAAGACAGAAAGTGCCCAGTTCACCCTGTACAGTGGTTGTGTAGGTCTCAAGACAGAAATCACCCAGTCCACCCTGTACAGTGGTTGTGTAGGTCTCAAGACAGAAAGCACCCAGTCCACCCTGTACAGTGTTTGTGTAGGTCTCAAGACAGAAAGAACCCAGTCCACACTGTACAGTGGTTGTATAGGTCTCAAGATAGAAAGCACCCAGTCCAGCCTGTACAATGGTTGTATAGGTCTCAAGACAGAAAGTGCCCAGCCCACCCTGTACAGTGGTTGTGTAGGTCTCAAGACAGAAAGCACCCAGTCCACCCTGTACAGTGGTTGTGTAGGTCTCAAGACAGAAAGTGCCCAGTCCACCCTGTACAGTGGTTGTGTAGGTCTCAAGACAGAAATCACCCAGTCCACCCTGTACAGTGTTTGTGTAGGTCTCAAGACAGAAAGAACCCAGTCCACACTGTACAGTGGTTGTGTAGGTCTCAAGACAGAAAGCACACAGTCCACCCTGTACAGTGGTTGTGTAGGTCTCAAGACAGAAAGTGCCCAGTCCACCCTGTACAGTGGTTGTGTAGGTCTCAAGACAGAAAGCACCCAGTCCACCCTGTACAGTGGTTGTGTAGGTCTCAAGACAGAAAGCACCCAATCCACCCTGTACAGTAGTTGTGTAGGTCTCAAGACAGAAAGAACCCAGTCCACACTGAACAGTGGTTGTGTAGGTCTCAAGACAGAATGCACCCAGTCCACCCTGTACAGTGGTCGTGTAGGTCTCAAGACAGAAAGCACCCAGTCCACCCTGTACAGTGGTTGTGTAGGTCTCGAGACAGAAAGTGCCCAGTCCACCCTGTACAGTGGTTGTATAGGTATCAAGACATAAAGCACCCAGTCCACCATGTACAGTGGTTGTGTAGGTCTCAAGACAGAAAGCACCCAGTCCACCTTGTACAGTGGTTGTGTAGGTCTCAAAACAGAAAGCACCCAGTCCACCCTGTACAGTGGTTGTGTAGGTCTCAAGTCAGAAAGCACCCAGTCCACCCTCTACAGTGGTTGTGTAGGTCTCAAGTCAGAAAGCACCCAGTCCACCCTGTACAGTGGTTGAGTAGGTCTCAAGACAGAAAGCACACAGTCCACTCTGTACAGTGGTTGTGTAGGTCAAGACAGAGAGCACCCAGTCCAAACTGTATAGTGGTTGTGTAGGTCTCAAGACAGAAAGCACCCAGTCCACCCTGTACAGTGGTTGTGTAGGCCTCAAGTCAGAAAGCACCTAGTCCACCATGTACAGTGGTTGTGTAGGTCTCAAGACAGAAATCCCCCAGTCCACCATGTACAGTGATTGTGTAGATCTCAAGACAGAAAGCACCCAGTCCACACTGTACAGTGGTTGTGTAGGTCTCAAGACAGAAAGCAATCAGTCCACACTGTACAGTCGTTGTGTAGGTCTCAAGACAGAAATCACCCAGTCCACCCTGTACAGTGGTTGTGTAGGTCTCAAGACAGAAAGCACCCAGTCCACCCTGTACAGTGGTTGTGTAAGTTTCAAGACAGAAAGCACCCAGTCCACAGTGTACAGTGGTTGTGTATGTCTCTAGACAGAAAGCACCCAGTCCATCCTCTACAGTGGTTGTGTAGGTCTCAAGACAGAAAGCACCCAGTCCACCTTGTACAGTGGTTGTGTAGGTCTCAAGACAGAAAGTGCCCAGTCCACCCTTTACAGTGGTTGTGTAGGTCTCAAGACAGAAAGCACCCAGTCCACCCTGTACAGTGGTTGTGTAGGTCTCAAGACAGAAAGTGCCCAGTCCACCCTGTACAGTGGTTGTGTAGGTCTCAAGACAGAAAGCACCCAGTCCACCCTGTACAGTGGTTGTGTAGGTCTCAAGACAGAAATCACCCAGTCCACCCTGTACAGTGGTTGTGTAGGTCTCAAGACAGAAAGCACCCAGTCCACCCTGTACAGTGGTTGTGTAGGTCTCAAGACAGAAAGTGCCCAGTTCACCCTGTACAGTGGTTGTGTAGGTCTCAAGACAGAAATCACCCAGTCCACCCTGTACAGTGGTTGTGTAGGTCTCAAGACAGAAAGCACCCAGTCCACCCTGTACAGTGTTTGTGTAGGTCTCAAGACAGAAAGAACCCAGTCCACACTGTACAGTGGTTGTATAGGTCTCAAGACAGAAAGCACCCAGTCCAGCCTGTACAATGGTTGTATAGGTCTCAAGACAGAAAGTGCCCAGCCCACCCTGTACAGTGGTTGTGTAGGTCTCAAGACAGAAAGCACCCAGTCCACCCTGTACAGTGGTTCTGTAGGTCTCAAGACAGAAAGTGCCCAGTCCACCCTGTACAGTGGTTGTGTAGGTCTCAAGACAGAAATCACCCAGTCCACCCTGTACAGTGGTTGTGTAGGTCTCAAGACAGAAAGAACCCAGTCCACACTGTACAGTGGTTGTGTAGGTCTCAAGACAGAAAGCACACAGTCCACCCTGTACAGTGGTTGTGTAGGTCTCAAGACAGAAAGTGCCCATTCCACCCTGTACAGTGGTTGTGTAGGTCTCAAGACAGAAAGCACCCAGTCCACCCTGTACAGTGGTTGTGTAGGTCTCAAGACAGAAAGCACCCAGTCCACCCTGTACAGTAGTTGTGTAGGTCTCAAGACAGAAAGCACCCAGTCCACCCTGTACAGTGGTTGTGTAGGTCTCAAGACAGAAAGCACCCGGTCCACACTGTACAGTGGTTGTGTAGGTCTCAAGACAGAAAGCACCCGGTCCACACTGTACAGTGGTTGTGTAGGTCTCAAGACAGAAAGTGCCAAGTCCACCCTGTACAGTGGTTGTGTAGGTATCAAGACATAAAGCACCCAGTCCACCATGTACAGTGGTTGTGTAGGTCTCAAGACAGAAAGCACCCAGTCCACCTTGTACAGTGGTTGTGTAGGTCTCAAAACAGAAAGCACCCAGTCCACCCTGTACAGTGGTTGTGTAGGTCTCAAGACAGAAAGCACCCAGTCCACACTGTACAGTGGTTGTGTAGGTCTCAAGACAGAAATCACCCAGTCCACCATGTACAGTGGTTGTGTAGGTCTCAAGACAGAAAGCACCCAGTCCACCCTGTACAGTGGTTGTGTAGGTCTCAAGACAGAAAGCACCCAGTCCACACTGTACAGTGGTTGTGTAGGTCTCAAGACAGAAAGCACCCAGTCCACACTGTACAGTGGTTGTGTAGGTCTCAAGACAGAATGCACCCAGTCCACCCTGTACAGTGGTTGTGTAGGTCTCAAGACAGAAATCACCCAGTCCACCCTGTCCAGTGGTTGTGTAGGTCTCAAGACAGAAATCACCCAGTCCACCCTGTCCAGTGGTTGTGTAGGTCTCAAGACAGAAAGAACCCAGTCCACCCTGTACAGTGGTTGTGTAGGTCTCAAGACAGAAAGCACCCGGTCCACACTGTACAGTGGTTGTGTAGGTCTCAACACAGAAAGCACCCGGTCCACACTGTACAGTGGTTGTGTAGGTCTCAAGACAGAAAGCACCCGGTCCACACTGTACAGTGGTTGTGTAGGTCTCAAGACAGAAAGCACCCAGTCCTCCCTGTACAGTGGTTGTGTAGGTCTCAAGACAGAAAACACCCGGTCCACACTGTACAGTGGTTGTGTAGGTCTCAAGACAGAAAGCACCCGGTCCACACTGTACAGTGGTTGTGTAGGTCTCAAGACAGAAAGCACCCAGTCCTCCCTGTACAGTGGTTGTGTAGGTCTCAAGACAGAAAGCACCCAGTCCACCCTGTACAGTGGTTGTGTAGGTCTCAAGACAGAAAGCACCCGGTCCACACTGTACAGTGGTTGTGTAGGTCTCAAGACAGAACGTGCCCAGTCCAACTTGTACAGTGGTAGTGTAGGACTCAAGACAGAAAGCACCCAGTCCATCCTGTACAGTGGTTGTGTAGGTCTCAAGACAGAAAGCACCCGGTCCACACTGTACAGTGGTTGTGTAGGTCTCAAGACAGAAAGCACCCAGTCCTCCCTGTACAGTGGTTGTGTAGGTCTCAAGACAGAAAGCACCCAGTCCACCCTGTACAGTGGTTGTGTAGGTCTCAAGACAGAAAGTACCCGGTCCACACTGTACAGTGGTTGTGTAGGTCTCAAGACAGAACGTGCCCAGTCCAACTTGTACAGTGGTAGTGTAGGTCTCAAGACAGAAAGCACCCAGTCCACCCTGTACAGTGGTTGTGTAGGTCTCAAGACAGAAAGCACCCCGTGCACACTGTACAGTGGTTGTGTAGGTCTCAAGACAGAAAGCACCCAGTCCACCCTGTACAGTGGTTGTGTAGGTCTCAAGACAGAAAGCACCCGGTCCACACTGTACAGTGGTTGTGTAGGTCTCAAGACAGAAAGCACCCAGTCCACCCTGTACAGTGGTTGTGTAGGTCTCAAGACAGAAAGCACCCAGTCCACCCTGTACAGTGGTTGTGTAGGTCTCAAGACAGAAAGAACCCAGTCCACCCTGTACAGTGGTTGTGTAGGTCTCAAGACAGAAAACACCCAGTCCACACTGTACAGTGGTTGTGTAGGTCTCAAGACAGAAAGCACCCAGTCCACCCTGTAGAGTGGTTGTGTAGGTCTCAAGACAGAAAGAACCCAGTCCACACCGTAAAGTGGTTGTGTAGGTCTCAAGACAGAAAGCACCCAGTCCACACTGTACAGTGGTTGTGTAGGTCTCAAGATAGAAAGCACCCAGTCCACCCTGTACAGTGGTTGTGTAGGTCTCAAGACAGAAAGTGCCCAGTCCACCCTGTACAGTGGTTGTGTAGGTCTCAAGACAGAAATCACCCAGTCCACCCTGTACAGTGGTCGTGTAGGTCTCAAGACAGAAAGCACCCAGTCCACCCTGTACAGTGGCTGTGTAGGTCTCAAGACAGAAAGCATGCAGTCCACCATGAACATTGGTTGTGTAGGTCTCAAGACAGAAAGCACCCAGTCCACCCTGTACAGTGGTTGTGTAGGTCTCGAGACAGAAAGTGCCCAGTCCACCCTGTACAGTGGTTGTATAGGTATCAAGACATAAAGCACCCAGTCCACCATGTACAGTGGTTGTGTAGGTCTCAAGACAGAAAGCACCCAGTCCACCTTGTACAGTGGTTGTGTAGGTCTCAAAACAGAAAGCACCCAGTCCACCCTGTACAGTGGTTGTGTAGGTCTCAAGTCAGAAAGCACCCAGTCCACCCTCTACAGTGGTTGTGTAGGTCTCAAGTCAGAAAGCATCCAGTCCACCCTGTACAGTGGTTGAGTAGGTCTCAAGACAGAAAGCACACAGTCCACTCTGTACAGTGGTTGTGTAGGTCAAGACAGAGAGCACCCAGTCCAAACTGTATAGTGGTTGTGTAGGTCTCAAGACAGAAAGCACCCAGTCCACCCTGTACAGTGGTTGTGTAGGCCTCAAGTCAGAAAGCACCTAGTCCACCATGTACAGTGGTTGTGTAGGTCTCAAGACAGAAATCCCCCAGTCCACCATGTACAGTGATTGTGTAGATCTCAAGACAGAAAGCACCCAGTCCACACTGTACAGTGGTTGTGTAGGTCTCAAGACAGAAAGCAATCAGTCCACACTGTACAGTCGTTGTGTAGGTCTCAAGACAGAAATCACCCAGTCCACCCTGTACAGTGGTTGTGTAGGTCTCAAGACAGAAAGCACCCAGTCCACCCTGTACAGTGGTTGTGTAAGTTTCAAGACAGAAAGCACCCAGTCCACAGTGTACAGTGGTTGTGTATGTCTCTAGACAGAAAGCACCCAGTCCATCCTCTACAGTGGTTGTGTAGGTCTCAAGACAGAAAGCACCCAGTCCACCTTGTACAGTGGTTGTGTAGGTCTCAAGACAGAAAGTGCCCAGTCCACCCTTTACAGTGGTTGTGTAGGTCTCAAGACAGAAAGCACCCAGTCCACCCTGTACAGTGGTTGTGTAGGTCTCAAGACAGAAAGTGCCCAGTCCACCCTGTACAGTGGTTGTGTAGGTCTCAAGACAGAAAGCACCCAGTCCACCCTGTACAGTGGTTGTGTAGGTCTCAAGACAGAAATCACCCAGTCCACCCTGTACAGTGGTTGTGTAGGTCTCAAGACAGAAAGCACCCAGTCCACCCTGTACAGTGGTTGTGTAGGTCTCAAGACAGAAAGTGCCCAGTTCACCCTGTACAGTGGTTGTGTAGGTCTCAAGACAGAAATCACCCAGTCCACCCTGTACAGTGGTTGTGTAGGTCTCAAGACAGAAAGCACCCAGTCCACCCTGTACAGTGTTTGTGTAGGTCTCAAGACAGAAAGAACCCAGTCCACACTGTACAGTGGTTGTATAGGTCTCAAGACAGAAAGCACCCAGTCCAGCCTGTACAATGGTTGTATAGGTCTCAAGACAGAAAGTGCCCAGCCCACCCTGTACAGTGGTTGTGTAGGTCTCAAGACAGAAAGCACCCAGTCCACCCTGTACAGTGGTTGTGTAGGTCTCAAGACAGAAAGTGCCCAGTCCACCCTGTACAGTGGTTGTGTAGGTCTCAAGACAGAAATCACCCAGTCCACCCTGTACAGTGGTTGTGTAGGTCTCAAGACAGAAAGAACCCAGTCCACACTGTACAGTGGTTGTGTAGGTCTCAAGACAGAAAGCACACAGTCCACCCTGTACAGTGGTTGTGTAGGTCTCAAGACAGAAAGTGCCCAGTCCACCCTGTACAGTGGTTGTGTAGGTCTCAAGACAGAAAGCACCCAGTCCACCCTGTACAGTGGTTGTGTAGGTCTCAAGACAGAAAGCACCCAGTCCACCCTGTACAGTAGTTGTGTAGGTCTCAAGACAGAAAGCACCCAGTCCACCCTGTACAGTGGTTGTGTAGGTCTCAAGACAGAAAGCACCCGGTCCACACTGTACAGTGGTTGTGTAGGTCTCAAGACAGAAAGCACCCGGTCCACACTGTACAGTGGTTGTGTAGGTCTCAAGACAGAAAGTGCCAAGTCCACCCTGTACAGTGGTTGTGTAGGTATCAAGACATAAAGCACCCAGTCCACCATGTACAGTGGTTGTGTAGGTCTCAAGACAGAAAGCACCCAGTCCACCTTGTACAGTGGTTGTGTAGGTCTCAAAACAGAAAGCACCCAGTCCACCCTGTACAGTGGTTGTGTAGGTCTCAAGACAGAAAGCACCCAGTCCACACTGTACAGTGGTTGTGTAGGTCTCAAGACAGAAATCACCCAGTCCACCATGTACAGTGGTTGTGTAGGTCTCAAGACAGAAAGCACCCAGTCCACCCTGTACAGTGGTTGTGTAGGTCTCAAGACAGAAAGCACCCAGTCCACACTGTACAGTGGTTGTGTAGGTCTCAAGACAGAAAGCACCCAGTCCACACTGTACAGTGGTTGTGTAGGTCTCAAGACAGAAAGCACCCAGTCCACCCTGTACAGTGGTTGTGTAGGTCTCAAGACAGAAATCACCCAGTCCACCCTGTCCAGTGGTTGTGTAGGTCTCAAGACAGAAAGAACCCAGTCCACCCTGTCCAGTGGTTGTGTAGGTCTCAAGACAGAAAGAACCCAGTCCACCCTGTACAGTGGTTGTGTAGGTCTCAAGACAGAAAGCACCCGGTCCACACTGTACAGTGGTTGTGTAGGTCTCAACACAGAAAGCACCCGGTCCACACTGTACAGTGGTTGTGTAGGTCTCAAGACAGAAAGCACCCGGTCCACACTGTACAGTGGTTGTGTAGGTCTCAAGACAGAAAGCACCCAGTCCTCCCTGTACAGTGGTTGTGTAGGTCTCAAGACAGAAAACACCCGGTCCACACTGTACAGTGGTTGTGTAGGTCTCAAGACAGAAAGCACCCGGTCCACACTGTACAGTGGTTGTGTAGGTCTCAAGACAGAAAGCACCCAGTCCTCCCTGTACAGTGGTTGTGTAGGTCTCAAGACAGAAAGCACCCAGTCCACCCTGTACAGTGGTTGTGTAGGTCTCAAGACAGAAAGCACCCGGTCCACACTGTACAGTGGTTGTGTAGGTCTCAAGACAGAACGTGCCCAGTCCAACTTGTACAGTGGTAGTGTAGGTCTCAAGACAGAAAGCACCCAGTCCATCCTGTACAGTGGTTGTGTAGGTCTCAAGACAGAAAGCACCCGGTCCACACTGTACAGTGGTTGTGTAGGTCTCAAGACAGAAAGCACCCAGTCCTCCCTGTACAGTGGTTGTGTAGGTCTCAAGACAGAAAGCACCCAGTCCACCCTGTACAGTGGTTGTGTAGGTCTCAAGACAGAAAGCACCCGGTCCACACTGTACAGTGGTTGTGTAGGTCTCAAGACAGAACGTGCCCAGTCCAACTTGTACAGTGGTAGTGTAGGTCTCAAGACAGAAAGCACCCAGTCCACCCTGTACAGTGGTTGTGTAGGTCTCAAGACAGAAAGCACCCCGTGCACACTGTACAGTGGTTGTGTAGGTCTCAAGACAGAAAGCACCCAGTCCACCCTGTACAGTGGTTGTGTAGGTCTCAAGACAGAAAGCACCCGGTCCACACTGTACAGTGGTTGTGTAGGTCTCAAGACAGAAAGCACCCAGTCCACCCTGTACAGTGGTTGTGTAGGTCTCAAGACAGAAAGCACCCAGTCCACCCTGTACAGTGGTTGTGTAGGTCTCAAGACAGAAAGAACCCAGTCCACCCTGTACAGTGGTTGTGTAGGTCTCAAGACAGAAAACACCCAGTCCACACTGTACAGTGGTTGTGTAGGTCTCAAGACAGAAAGCACCCAGTCCACCCTGTAGAGTGGTTGTGTAGGTCTCAAGACAGAAAGAACCCAGTCCACACCGTAAAGTGGTTGTGTAGGTCTCAAGACAGAAAGCACCCAGTCCACACTGTACAGTGGTTGTGTAGGTCTCAAGATAGAAAGCACCCAGTCCACCCTGTACAGTGGTTGTGTAGGTCTCAAGACAGAAAGTGCCCAGTCCACCCTGTACAGTGGTTGTGTAGGTCTCAAGACAGAAATCACCCAGTCCACCCTGTACAGTGGTCGTGTAGGTCTCAAGACAGAAAGCACCCAGTCCACCCTGTACAGTGGCTGTGTAGGTCTCAAGACAGAAAGCATGCAGTCCACCATGAACATTGGTTGTGTAGGTCACAAGACAGAAATCACCGAGTCCACCCTGTACAGTGGTTGTGCAGGTCTCAAGACAGAAAGCACCCGTTCCACACTGTACAGTGGTTGTGTAGGTCTCAAGGCAGAAAGCACCCAGTACTCACTGTACAGTGCTTGTGTAGGTCTCAAGACAGAAAGCACCCAGTACTCACTGTACAGTGGTTGTGCAGGTCTCAAGTCAGAAATCACCCAGTCCACCCGGTACAGTGGTTGTGTAGGTCTCAAGTCAGAAAGCACCCAGTCCACCCTGTACAGTGGTTGTGTAGGTCTCAAGTCAGAAAGCACCCAGTCCACCCTGTACAGTGGTTGAGTAGATCTCAAGACAGAAAGCACCCAGTCCACTCTGTACAGTGGTTGTGTAGGTCAAGACAGAAAGCACCCAGTCCACACTGTATAGTGGTTGTGTAGGTCTCAAGACAGAAAGCACCCAGTCCTCCCTGTACAGTGGTTGTTTAGGTCTCAAGACAGAAAACACCCGGTCCACACTGTACAGTGGTTGTGTAGGTCTCAAGACAGAAAGCACCCAGTCCACCCTGTACAGTGGTTGTGTAGGTCTCAAGTCAGAAAGCACCTAGTCCAGCCTGTACAGTGGTTGTGTAGGTCTCAAGTCAGAATTCACCCAGTCCACCCTGTACAGTGGTTGTGTAGGTCTCAAGACAGAAATCACCCAGTCCACCATGTACAGTGATTGTGTAGATCTCAAGACAGAAAGCACCCAGTCCACCCTGTACAGTGGTTGTGTAGCTCTCAAGACAGAACGCACCCAGTCCACCCTGTACAGTGGTGGTGTAGGTCTCAAGACAGAAATCACCCAGGCCACCATGTACAGTGGTTGTGTAGGTCTCAAGACAGAAAGCACCCAGTCCACCCTGTACAGTGGTTGTGTAGGTCTCAAGACCGAAAGCAATCAGTCCACACTGTACAGTGGTTGTGTAGGTCTCAAGACAGAAAGCACCCAGTCCACCCTGTACAGTGGTTGTGTAGATCTCAAGACAGAAATCACGCAGTCCACCCTGTACAGTGGTTGTGTAGGTCTCAAGACAGAAAGCACCCAGTCCACCCTGTACAGTGGTTGTGTAGGTGTCAAGACAGAAAGCACCCAGTCCACAGTGTACAGTGGTTGTGTAGGTCTCTAGACAGAAAGCACCCAGTCCATCCTCTACAGTGGTTGTGTAGGTCTCAAGACAGAAAGCACCCAGTCCACCCTGTACGGTGGTTGTGTAGGTCTCAAGACAGAAAGCACCCAGTCCACCCTGTACAGTGGTTGTGTAGGTGTCAAGACAGAAAGCACCCAGTCCACACTGTACAGTGGTTGTGTAGGTCTCAAGACAGAAATCACCCAGTCCACCCTGTACAGTGGTTGTGTAGGTCTCAAGACAGAAAGCACCCAGTCCACCCTGTACAGTGGTTGTGTAGGTCTCAAGACAGAAAGAACCCAGTCCACACTGTACAGTGGTTGTGTAGGTCTCAAGGCAGAAATCACCCAGTCCACCCTGTACAGTGGTTGTGTAGGTCTCAAGACAGAAAGCACCCAGTCCACCCTGTACAGTGGTTGTGTAGGTCTCAAGACAGAAATCACCCAGTCCACACTGTACAGTGGTTGTGTAGGTCTCAAGACAGAAAGCACCCATTCCACCCTGTACAATGGTTGTGTAGGTCTCAAGACAGAAAGTGCCCAGTCCACCCTGTACAGTGGTTGTGTAGGTCTCAAGACAGAAAGAACCCAGTCCACACTGTACAGTGGTTGTGTAGGTCTCAAGACAGAAAGCACCCAGTCCACCCTGTACAGTGGTTGTGTAGGTCTCAAGACAGAAAGTGCCCAGTCCACCCTGTACAGTGGTTGTGTAGGTCTCAAGACAGAAATCACCCAGTCCACACTGAACAGTGGTTGTGTAGGTCTCAAGAAAGAATGCACCCAGTCCACCCTGTACATTGGTCGTGTTGGTCTCAAGACAGAAAGCACCCAGTCCACCCTGTACAGTGGTTGTGTAGGTCTCGAGACAGAATGTGCCCAGTCCACCCTGTACAGTGGTTGTGTAGGTCTCAAGACAGAAATCACCCAGTCCACCCTGTACAGTGGTTGTGTAGGTCTCAAGACAGAAATAACCCAGTCCCCCCTGTACAGTGGTTGTGTAGGTCTCAAGACAGAAAGGACCCAGTCCACACTGTAGAGTGGTTGTGTAGGTCTCAAGACAGAAAGCACCCAGTCCTCCCTGTACAGTGGTTGTGTAGGTCTCAAGACAGAAAGCACCCGGTCCACACTGTACAGTGGTTGTGTAGGTCTCAAGACAGAAAGCACCCAGTCCACCCTGTACAGTGGTTGTGTAGGTCACTAGTCAGAAAGCACCTAGTCCACCCTGTACAGTGGTTGTGTAGGTCTCAAGTCAGAAAACATCCAGTCCACCCTGTGCAGTGGTTGTGTAGGTCTCAAGACAGAAAGCACCCAGTCCACCATGTCCAGTGGTTGTGTAGGTCCCAAGACAGAAATAACCCAGTCCACCCTGTACAGTGGTTGTGTAGGTGTGAAGACAGAAAGCACCCAGTCCACAGTGTACAGTGGTTGTGTAGGTCTCTAGACAGAAAGCACCCAGTCCATCCTGTACAGTGGTAGTGTAGGTCTCAAGACAGAAAGCACCCAGTCCACCTTGTACAGTGGTTGTGTAGGTCTCAAGACAGAAAGCCCCCAGTCCACACTGTACAGTGGTTGTGTAGGTCTCAAGACAGAAAGCACCCAGTCCACCCTGTACAGTGGTTGTGTAGGTCTCAAAACAGAAATTGCCCAGTCCACCCTGTACAGTGGTTGTGTAGGTCTCAAGACAGAAATCACCCAGTCCACCCTGTAGAGTGGTTGTGTAGGTCTCAAGACAGAAAGCACCCAGTCCACACTGTACAGTGGTTGTGTAGATCTCAAGACAGAAAGCACCCAGTCCACCCTGTACAGTGGTTGTGTAGGTCTCAAGACAGAAAATGCCCAATCCACCCTGTACAGTGGTTGTGTAGGTCTCAAGACAGAAATCACCCAGTCCACCCTGTACAGTGGTTGTGTAGGTCTCAAGACAGAAAGCACCCAGTCCACCCTGTACAGTGGTTGTGTAGGTCTCAAGACAGAAAGCATGCAGTCCACCATGTACATTAGTTGTGTAGCTCTCAAGACAGAAAGCACACAGTCCACTTTGTACAGTGGTTGTGTAGGTCTCAAGACAGAAAGCACCCAGTCCACCCTGTACAGTGGCTGCGTAGGTCTCAAGACAGAAAGCATGCAGTTCACCATGTACATTGGTTGCGTAGGTCTCAAGACAGAAATCACCCAGTCCACCCTGTACAGTGGTTTTGTAGGTCTCAAGACAGAAAGAACCCAGTCCACACTGTACAGTGGTTGTGTAGGTCTCAAGACAGAAAGCACCCAGTCCACCCTGTACAGTGGTTGTGTAGGTCTCATGACAGAAAGTGCCCAGTCCACCCTGTACAGTGGTTGTGTAGGTCTCAAGAGAGAAATCACCCAGTTCACCCTGTACAGTGGTTGTGTAGGTCTCAAGACAGAAAGCACCCAGTCCACCCTGTAGAGTGGTTGTGTAGGTCTCAAGACAGAAATCACCCAGTCCACCATGTACAGTGGTTGTGTAGGTCTCAAGACAGAAAGCACCCAGTCCACACTGTACAGTGGTTGTGTAGGTCTCAAGACAGAAAGCACCCAGTCCAACCTGTACAGTGGTTGTGTAGGTCTCAAGACAGAAAGCACCCAGTCCACACCGTACAGTGGTTGTGTAGGTCTCAAGACAGAAAGCACCCAGTCCACCATGTACAGTGGTTGTGTAGGTCTCAAGACAGAAATCACCCAGTCCACACTGTACAGTGGTTGTGTAGGTCTCAAGACAGAAAGCACCCAGTCCAACCTGTACAGTGGTTGTGTAGGTGTCAAGACAGAAATCACCCAGTCCACAGTGTACAGTGGTTGTGTAGGTCTCTAGACAGAAAGCACCCAGTCCATCCTGTACAGTGGTTGTGTAGGTCTCAAGACAGAAAGTGCCCAATCCACCCTGTTCAGTGTTTGTGTAGGTCTCAAGACAGAAAGCATACAGTCCACCATGTACATTGGTTGTGTAGGTCTCAAGACAGAAATCACTCAGTCCACCCTGTACAGTGGTTGTGTAGGTCTCAAGAGAGAAAGCATCCAGTTCTCCCTGTACAGTGGTTGTGTAGGTCTCAAGACAGAAAGCACCCAGTACTCACTGTACAGTGGTTGTGCAGGTCTCAAGTCAGAAATCACCCAGTCCACCCTGTACAGTGGTTGTGTAGGTCTCAAGTCAGAAATCACCCAGTCCACCCTGTACAGTGGTTGTGCAGGTCTCAAGACAGAAAGCTCCCACTTCTCCCTGTACAGTGGTTGTGTAGGTCTCAAGACAGAAAGCACCCAGTACTCACTGTACAGTGGTTGTGCATGTCTCAAGTCAGAAATCACCCGGTCCACCCTGTACAGTGGTTGTGTAGGTCTCAAGTCAGAAAGCATCCAGTCCACCCTGTACAGTGGTTGTGTAGGTCTCAAGACAGAAAGCACCCAGTCCACCCTGTACAGTGGTTGTGTAGGTCTCAAGACAGAAAGAACCCAGTCCACACTGTACAGTGGTTGTGCAGGTCTCAAGACAGAAAGCACCCAGTCCACCCTGTACAGTGGTTGTGTAGGTCTCAAAACAGAAAGCACCCGTTCCACACTGTACAGTGGTTGTGTAGGTCTCAAGACAGAAAGCACCCAGTACTCACTGTACAGTGCTTATGTAGGTCTCAAGACAGAAAGGACCCAGTACTCACTGTACAGTGGTTGTGCAGGTCTCAAGTCAGAAATCACCCAGTCCACCCTGTACAGTGGTTGTGTAGGTCTCAAGTCAGAAAGCACCCAGTCCACCCTGTACAGTGGTTTTGTAGGTCTCAAGTCAGAAAGCACCCAGCCAACCCTGTACAGTGGTTGAGTAGGTCTCAAGACAGAAAGCACCCAGTCCACTCTGTACAGTGGTTGTGTAGGTCAAGACAGAAAGCACCCAGTCCACACTGTATAGTGGTTGTGTAGGTCTCAAGACAGAAAGCACCCAGTCCTCCCTGTACAGTGGTTGTTTAGGTCTCAAGACAGAAAGCACCCAGTCCACCCTGTACAGTGGTTGTGTAGGTCTCAAGTCAGAAAGCACCTAGTCCAGCCTGTACAGTGGTTGTGTAGGTCTCAAGTCAGAATTCACCCAGTCCACCCTGTACAGTGGTTTTGTAGGTCTCAAGACAGAAATCACCCAGTCCACCATGTACAGTGATTGTGTAGATCTCAAGACAGAAAGCACCCAGTCCACCCTGTACAGTGGTTGTGTAGCTCTCAAGACAGAACGCACCCAGTCCACCCTGTACAGTGCTGGTGTAGGTCTCAAGACAGAAATCACCCAGGCCACCATGTACAGTGGTTGTGTAGGTCTCAAGACAGAAAGCACCCAGTCCACCCTGTACAGTGGTTGTGTAGGTGTCAAGACAGAAAGCACCCAGTCCACCCTGTACGGTGGTTGTGTAGGTCTCAAGACAGAAAGTGCCCAGTCCACCCTGTACAGTGGTTGTGTAGGTCTCAAGACAGAAATCACCCAGTCCACCCTGTACAGTGGTTGTGTAGGTCTCAAGACAGAAAGAACCCAGTCCACCCTGTACAGTGGTTGTGTAGGTCTCAAGACAGAAAGCACCCAGTCCACCCAGTACAGTGGTTGTGTAGGTCTCAAGACGGAAAGCACCCAGTCCACCCTGTACAGTGGTTGTGTAGGTCTCAAGACAGAAAGCACCCAGTCCACCCTGTACAGTGGTTGTGTAGGTCTCAAGACAGAAATCACCCAGTCCACCCTGTACAGTGGTTGTGTAGGTCTCAAGACAGAAAGCACCCAGTCCACCCTGTACAGTGGTTGTGTAGGTGTCAAGACAGAAAGAACCCAGTCCACACTGTACAGTGGTTGTGTAGGTCTCAAGACAGAAATCACCCAGTCCACCCTGTACAGTGGTTGTGTAGGTCTCAAGACAGAAAGCACCCAGTCCACCCTGTACAGTGGTTGTGTAGGTCTCAAGACAGAAAGAACCCAGTCCACACTGTACAGTGGTTGTGTAGGTCTCAAGGCAGAAATCACCCAGTCCACCCTGTACAGTGGTTGTGTAGGTCTCAAGACAGAAAGCACCCAGTCCACCCTGTACAGTGGTTGTGTAGGTCTCAAGACAGAAAGAACCCAGTCCACACTGTACAGTGGTTGTGTAGGTCTCAAGACAGAAAGCACCCATTCCACCCTGTACAATGGTTGTGTAGGTCTCAAGACAGAAAGTGCCCAGTCCACCCTGTACAGTGGTTGTGTAGGTCTCAAGACAGAAAGAACCCAGTCCACACTGTACAGTGGTTGTGTAGGTCTCAAGACAGAAAGCACCCAGTCCACCCTGTACAGTGGTTGTGTAGGTCTCAAGACAGAAAGTGCCCAGTCCACCCTGTACAGTGGTTGTGTAGGTCTCAAGACAGAAATCACCCAGTCCACACTGAACAGTGGTTGTGTAGGTCTCAAGAAAGAATGCACCCAGTCCACCCTGTACATTGGTCGTGTAGGTCTCAAGACAGAAAGCACCCAGTCCACCCTGTACAGTGGTTGTGTAGGTCTCGAGACAGAACGTGCACAGTCCACCCTGTACAGTGGTTGTGTAGGTCTCAAGACAGAAATCACCCAGTCCACCCTGTACAGTGGTTGTGTAGGTCTCAAGACAGAAAGAACCCAGTCCACCCTGTACAGTGGTTGTGTAGGTCTCAAGACAGAAAGGACCCAGTCCACACTGTACAGTGGTTGTGTAGGTCTCAGGACAGAAAGCACCCAGTCCTCCCTGTACAGTGGTTGTGTAGGTCTCAAGACAGAAAGCACCCGGTCCACACTGTACAGTGGTTGTGTAGGTCTCAAGACAGAAAGCACCCAGTCCACCCTGTACAGTGGTTTTGTAGGTCACTAGTCAGAAAGCACCTAGTCCACCCTGTACAGTGGTTGTGTAGGTCTCAAGTCAGAAAGCATCCAGTCCACCCTGTGCAGTGGTTGTGTAGGTCTCAAGACAGAAAGCACCCAGTCCACCATGTCCAGTGGTTGTGTAGGTCCCAAGACAGAAATAACCCAGTCCACCCTGTACAGTGGTTGTGTAGGTGTGAAGACAGAAAGCACCCAGTCCACAGTGTACAGTGGTTGTGTAGGTCTCTAGACAGAAAGCACCCAGTCCATCCTGTACAGTGGTAGTGTAGGTCTCAAGACAGAAAGCACCCAGTCCACCTTGTACAGTGGTTGTGTAGGTCTCAAGACAGAAAGCCCCCAGTCCACACTGTACAGTGGTTGTGTAGGTCTCAAGACAGAAAGCACCCAGTCCACCCTGTACAGTGGTTGTGTAGGTCTCAAAACAGAAATTGCCCAGTCCACCCTGTACAGTGGTTGTGTAGGTCTCAAGACAGAAATCACCCAGTCCACCCTGTAGAGTGGTTGTGTAGGTCTCAAGACAGAAAGCACCCAGTCCACACTGTACAGTGGTTGTGTAGATCTCAAGACAGAAAGCACCCAGTCCACCCTGTACAGTGGTTGTGTAGGTCTCAAGACAGAAAATGCCCAATCCACCCTGTACAGTGGTTGTGTAGGTCTCAAGACAGAAATCACCCAGTCCACCCTGTACAGTGGTTGTGTAGGTCTCAAGACAGAAAGCACCCAGTCCACCCTGTACAGTGGTTGTGTAGGTCTCAAGACAGAAAGCATGCAGTCCACCATGTACATTAGTTGTGTAGCTCTCAAGACAGAAAGCACCCAGTCCACTTTGTACAGTGGTTGTGTAGGTCTCAAGACAGAAAGCACCCAGTCCACCCTGTACAGTGGCTGCGTAGGTCTCAAGACAGAAAGCATGCAGTTCACCATGTACATTGGTTGCGTAGGTCTCAAGACAGAAATCACCCAGTCCACCCTGTACAGTGGTTTTGTAGGTCTCAAGACAGAAAGAACCCAGTCCACACTGTACAGTGGTTGTGTAGGTCTCAAGACAGAAAGCACCCAGTCCACCCTGTACAGTGGTTGTGTAGGTCTCATGACAGAAAGTGCCCAGTCCACCCTGTACAGTGGTTGTGTAGGTCTCAAGACAGAAATCACCCAGTTCACCCTGTACAGTGGTTGTGTAGGTCTCAAGACAGAAAGCACCTAGTCCACCCTGTAGAGTGGTTGTGTAGGTCTCAAGACAGAAATCACCCAGTCCACCATGTACAGTGGTTGTGTAGGTCTCAAGACAGAAAGCACCCAGTCCACACTGTACAGTGGTTGTGTAGGTCTCAAGACAGAAAGCACCCAGTCCAACCTGTACAGTGGTTGTGTAGGTCTCAAGACAGAAAGCACCCAGTCCACACCGTACAGTGGTTGTGTAGGTCTCAAGACAGAAAGCACCCAGTCCACCATGTACAGTGGTTGTGTAGGTCTCAAGACAGAAAGCACCCAGTCCACACTGTACAGTGGTTGTGTAGGTCTCAAGACAGAAAGCACCCAGTCCAACCTGTACAGTGGTTGTGTAGGTGTCAAGACAGAAATCACCCAGTCCACAGTGTACAGTGGTTGTGTAGGTCTCTAGACAGAAAGCACCCAGTCCATCCTGTACAGTGGTTGTGTAGGTCTCAAGACAGAAAGTGCCCAATCCACCCTGTTCAGTGTTTGTGTAGGTCTCAAGACAGAAAGCATACAGTCCACCATGTACATTGGTTGTGTAGGTCTCAAGACAGAAATCACTCAGTCCACCCTGTACAGTGGTTGTGTAGGTCTCAAGAGAGAAAGCACCCAGTTCTCCCTGTACAGTGGTTGTGTAGGTCTCAAGACAGAAAGCACCCAGTACTCACTGTACAGTGGTTGTGCAGGTCTCAAGTCAGAAATCACCCAGTCCACCCTGTACAGTGGTTGTGTAGGTCTCAAGTCAGAAATCACCCAGTCCACCCTGTACAGTGGTTGTGCAGGTCTCAAGACAGAAAGCACCCACTTCTCCCTGTACAGTGGTTGTGTAGGTCTCAAGACAGAAAGCACCCAGTACTCACTGTACAGTGGTTGTGCATGTCTCAAGTCAGAAATCACCCGGTCCACCCTGTACAGTGGTTGTGTAGGTCTCAAGTCAGAAAGCATCCAGTCCACCCTGTACAGTGGTTGTGTAGGTCTCAAGACAGAAAGCACCCAGTCCACCCTGTACAGTGGTTGTGTAGGTCTCAAGACAGAAAGAACCCAGTCCACCCTGTACAGTGGTTGTGTACGTCTCAAGCCAGAAAGTGCCCAATCCACCCTGTACAGTGGTTGTGTAGGTCTCAAGACGGAAATCACCCAGTCCAACCTGTACAGTGGTTGTGTAGGTCTCAAGACAGAAAGCCCCCAGTCCACCCTGTACAGTGGTTGTGTAGGTCTCAAGACAGAAAGAACCCAGTCCACCCTGTACCGTGGTTGTGTAGATCTCAAGTCAGAAATCACCCAGTCCACTTTGTACAGTGGTTGTGTAGGTCTCAAGACAGAAAGCACCCGGTCCACCCTGTACAGTGGCTGTGTAGGTCTCAAGACAGAAAGCATGCAGTCCACCATGTACATTGGTTGTGTAGGTCTCAAGACAGAAAGAACCCAGTCCACACTGAACAGTGGTTGTGTAGGTCTCAAGACAGAAAGCACCCAGTACTCACTGTACAGTGGTTGTGCATGTCTCAAGTCAGAAATCACCCAGTCCACCCTGTACAGTGGTTGTGTAGGTCTCAAGTCAGAAAGCACCCAGTCCACCCTGTACAGTGGTTGTGTAGGTCTCAAGACAGAAAGCACCCAGTCCACCCTGTACAGTGGTTGTGTAGGTCTCAAGACAGAAAGAACCCAGTCCACCCTGTAGAGTGGTTGTGTAGGTCTCAAGACAGAAAGCACCCAGTCCACCCTGTACAGTGGTTGTGTAGGTCTCAAGACAGAAATCACCCAGTCCACCATGTACAGTGGTTGTGTAGGTCTCAAGACAGAAAGCACCCAGTCCACCCTGTACAGTGGTTGTGTAGGTCTCAAGACAGAAAGTGCCCAGTCCACCCTGTACAGTGGTTGTGTAGGTCTCAAGACAGAAAGCACCCAGTCCACCCTGTACAGTGGTTGTGTAGGTCTCAAGACAGAAAGTGCCCAGTCCACCCTGTACAGTGGTTGTGTAGGTCTCAAGACAGAAAGCACCCAGTCCACCCTGTACAGTGGTTGTGTAGGTCTCAAGACAGAAATCACCCAGTCCACCATGTACAGTGGTTGTGTAGGTCTCAAGACAGAAAGCACCCAGTCCACACTGTACAGTGGTTGTGTAGGTCTCAAGACAGAAAGCACCCAGTCCAACCTGTACAGTGGTTGTGTAGGTCTCAAGACAGAAAGTGCCCAGTCCACCCTGTACAGTGGTTGTGTAGGTCTCAAGACAGAAATCACCCAGTCCACCATGTGCAGTGGTTGTGTAGGTCTCAAGACAGAAAGCACCCAGTCCACCCTGTACAGTGGTTGTGTAGGTCTCAAGACAGAAATCACCCAGTCCACCATGTACAGTGGTTGTGTAGGTCTCAAGACAGAAAGCACCCAGTCCACACTGTACAGTGGTTGTGTAGGTCTCAAGACAGAAAGCACCCAGTCCAACCTGTACAGTGGTTGTGTAGGTCTCAAGACAGAAAGCACCCAGTCCACACTGTACAGTGGTTGTGTAGGTCTCAAGACAGAAAGCACCCAGTCCACACTGTACAGTGGTTGTGTAGGTCTCAAGACAGAAAGCACCCAGTCCAACCTGTACAGTGGTTGTGTAGGTCTCAAGACAGAAAGCACCCAGTCCACCCTGTACAGTGGTTGTGTAGGTCTCAAGACAGAAAGCACCCAGTCCACCCTGTACAGTGGTTGTGTAGGTCTCAAGACAGAAAGCACCCAGTCCAACCTGTACAGTGGTTGTGTAGGTCTCAAGACAGAAAGCACCCAGTCCACCCTGTACAGTGGTTGTGTAGGTCTCAAGACAGAAAGCACACAGTCCACCCTGTACAGTGGTTGTGTAGGTCTCAAGACAGAAAGCACCCAGTCCAACCTGTACAGTGGTTGTGTAGGTCTCAAGACAGAAAGCACCCAGTCCAACCTGTACAGTGGTTGTGTAGGTCTCAAGACAGAAAGCACCCAGTCCACACTGTACAGTGGTTGTGTAGGTCTCAAGACAGAAAGCACCCAGTCCAACCTGTACAGTGGTTGTGTAGGTCTCAAGACAGAAAGCACCCAGTCCAACCTGTACAGTGGTTGTGTAGGTCTCAAGACAGAAAGCACCCAGTCCACCCTGTACAGTGGTTGTGTAGGTCTCAAGACAGAAAGCACCCAGTCCACCCTGTACAGTGGTTGTGTAGGTCTCAAGACAGAAATCACCCAGTCCACCATGTACAGTGGTTGTGTAGGTCTCAAGACAGAAAGCACCCAGTCCACCCTGTACAGTGGTTGTGTAGGTCTCAAGACAGAAAGCATGCAGTTCACCATGTACATTGGTTGCGTAGGTCTCAAGACAGAAATCACCCAGTCCACCCTGTACAGTGGTTTTGTAGGTCTCAAGACAGAAAGTGCCCAATCCACCCTGTTCAGTGTTTGTGTAGGTCTCAAGACAGAAAGAACCCAGTCCTCCCTGTACAGTGGTTGTGTAGGTCTCAAGACAGAAATCACCCAGTCCACCCTGTACAGTGGTTGTGTAGGTCTCAAGACAGAAAGCACCCAGTCCACCCTGTACAGTGGTTGCGTAGGCCTCAAGACAGAAAGCACCCAGTCCACACTGTACAGTGGTTGTGTAGGTCTCAAGACAGAAAGCACCCAGTCCACCCTGTACAGTGGTTGTGTAGGCCTCAAGACAGAAAGTGCCCAGTCCACCATGTACAGTGGTTGTGTAGGTCTCAAGACAGAAAGCACCCAGTCCACACTGTACAGTGGTTGTGTAGGTCTCAAGACAGAAAGCACCCAGTCCAACCTGTACAGTGGTTGTGTAGGTGTCAAGACAGAAATCACCCAGTCCACTGTGTACAGTGGTTGTGTAGGTCTCTAGACAGAAAGCACCCAGTCCATCCTGTACAGTGGTTCTGTAGGTCTCAAGACAGAAAGTGCCCAATCCACCCTGTTCAGTGTTTGTGTAGGTCTCAAGACAGAAAGCATACAGTCCACCATGTACATTGGTTGTGTAGGTCTCAAGACAGAAATCACCCAGTTCACCCTGTACAGTGGTTGTGTAGGTCTCAAGACAGAAATCACCTAGTCCACCCTGTACAGTGGTTGTGTAGGTCTCAAGACAGAAAGCACCCAGTCCACCCTGTACAGTGGTTGTGTAGCTCTCAAGACAGAAAGCATGCAGTCCACCATGTACATTAGTTGTGTAGCTCTCAAGACAGAAAGCACCCAGTCCACTTTGTACAGTGGTTGTGTAGGTCTCAAGACAGAAAGTGCCCAGTCCACCCTTTACAGTGGTTGTGTAGGTCTCAAGACAGAAAGCACCCAGTCCACCCTGTACAGTGGTTGTGTAGGTCTCATGACAGAAAGTGCCCAGTCCACCCTGTACAGTGGTTGTGTAGGTCTCAAGACAGAAATCACCCAGTTCACCCTGTACAGTGGTTGTGTAGGTCTCAAGACAGAAAGCACCCAGTCCACCCTGTACAGTGGTTGTGTAGGTCTCAAGACAGAAATCACCCAGTCCACCATGTACAGTGGTTGTGTAGGTCTCAAGACAGAAAGCACCCAGTCCACACTGTACAGTGGTTGTGTAGGTCTCAAGACAGAAAGCACCCAGTCCAACCTGTACAGTGGTTGTGTAGGTCTCAAGACAGAAAGCACCCAGTCCACACCGTACAGTGGTTGTGTAGGTCTCAAGACAGAAAGCACCCAGTCCACCATGTACAGTGGTTGTGTAGGTCTCAAGACAGAAAGCACCCAGTCCACACTGTACAGTGGTTGTGTAGGTCTCAAGACAGAAAGCACCCAGTCCAACCTGTACAGTGGTTGTGTAGGTGTCAAGACAGAAATCACCCAGTCCACTGTGTACAGTGGTTGTGTAGGTCTCAAGACAGAAAGCACCCAGTCCATCCTGTACAGTGGTTCTGTAGGTCTCAAGACAGAAAGTGCCCAATCCACCCTGTTCAGTGTTTGTGTAGGTCTCAAGACAGAAAGCATACAGTCCACCATGTACATTGGTTGTGCAGGTCTCAAGACAGAAATCACTCAGTCCACCCTGTACAGTGGTTGTGTAGGTCTCAAGAGAGAAAGCACCCAGTTCTCCCTGTACAGTGGTTGTGTAGGTCTCAAGACAGAAAGCACCCAGTACTCACTGTACAGTGGTTGTGCAGGTCTCAAGTCAGAAATCACCCAGTCCACACTGTACAGTGGTTGTGTAGGTTTCAAGTCAGAAATCACCCAGTCCACCCTGTACAGTGGTTGGGCAGGTCTCAAGACAGAAAGCACCCACTTCTCCCTGTACAGTGGTTGTGTAGGTCTCAAGACAGAAAGCACCCAGTACTCACTGTACAGTGGTTGTGCATGTCTCAAGTCAGAAATCACCCGGTCCACCCTGTACAGTGGTTGTGTAGGTCTCAAGTCAGAAAGCATCCAGTCCACCCTGTACAGTGGTTGTGTAGGTCTCAAGACAGAAAGCACCCAGTCCACCCTGTACAGTGGTTGTGTAGGTCTCAAGACAGAAAGAACCCAGTCTACACTGTACAGTGGTTGTGTAGGTCTCAAGACAGAAAGCACCCAGTCCACCCTGTACAGTGGTTTTGTAGGTCTCAAGACAGAAATTGCCCAGTCCACCCTGTACAGTGGTTGTGTAGGTCTCAAGACAGAAATCACCCAGTTCACCCTGTACAGTGGTTGTGTAGGTCTCAAGACAGAAAGCACCCAGTCCTCCCTGTACAGTGGTTGTGTAGGTCTCAAGACAGAAATCACCCAGTCCACCTTGTACAGTGGTTGTGTAGGTCTTAAGACAGAAAGCACCCAGTCCACCCTATACAGTGGTTGTGTAGGTCTCAAGACAGAAAGAACCCAGTCCACACTGTACAGTGGTTCTGTAGGTCTCAAGACAGAAAGCACCCAGTCCACACTGTACAGTGGCTGTGTAGATCTCAAGACAGAAAGCACCCAGTCCAACCTGTACAGTGGTTGTGTAGGTCTCAAGACAGAAAGCACCCAGTCCACCCTGTACAGTGGTTGTGTAGCTCTCAAGACAGAAAGCATGCAGTCCACCATGTACATTAGTTGTGTAGCTCTCAAGACAGAAAGCACCCAGTCCACTTTGTACAGTGGTTGTGTAGGTCTCAAGACAGAAAGTGCCCAGTCCACCCTTTACAGTGGTTGTGTAGGTCTCAAGACAGAAAGCACCCAGTCCACCCTGTACAGTGGTTGTGTAGGTCTCATGACAGAAATCACCCAGTCCACCATGTGCAGTGGTTGTGTAGGTCTCAAGACAGAAAGCACCCAGTCCACCCTGTACAGTGGTTGTGTAGGTCTCAAGACAGAAATCACCCAGTCCACCATGTACAGTGGTTGTGTAGGTCTCAAGACAGAAAGCACCCAGTCCACACTGTACAGTGGTTGTGTAGGTCTCAAGACAGAAAGCACCCAGTCCAACCTGTACAGTGGTTGTGTAGGTCTCAAGACAGAAAGCACCCAGTCCACACTGTACAGTGGTTGTGTAGGTCTCAAGACAGAAAGCACCCAGTCCACACTGTACAGTGGTTGTGTAGGTCTCAAGACAGAAAGCACCCAGTCCAACCTGTACAGTGGTTGTGTAGGTCTCAAGACAGAAAGCACCCAGTCCACCCTGTACAGTGGTTGTGTAGGTCTCAAGACAGAAAGCACCCAGTCCACCCTGTACAGTGGTTGTGTAGGTCTCAAGACAGAAAGCACCCAGTCCAACCTGTACAGTGGTTGTGTAGGTCTCAAGACAGAAAGCACCCAGTCCACCCTGTACAGTGGTTGTGTAGGTCTCAAGACAGAAAGCACACAGTCCACCCTGTACAGTGGTTGTGTAGGTCTCAAGACAGAAAGCACCCAGTCCAACCTGTACAGTGGTTGTGTAGGTCTCAAGACAGAAAGCACCCAGTCCAACCTGTACAGTGGTTGTGTAGGTCTCAAGACAGAAAGCACCCAGTCCACACTGTACAGTGGTTGTGTAGGTCTCAAGACAGAAAGCACCCAGTCCAACCTGTACAGTGGTTGTGTAGGTCTCAAGACAGAAAGCACCCAGTCCAACCTGTACAGTGGTTGTGTAGGTCTCAAGACAGAAAGCACCCAGTCCACCCTGTACAGTGGTTGTGTAGGTCTCAAGACAGAAAGCACCCAGTCCACCCTGTACAGTGGTTGTGTAGGTCTCAAGACAGAAATCACCCAGTCCACCATGTACAGTGGTTGTGTAGGTCTCAAGACAGAAAGCACCCAGTCCACCCTGTACAGTGGTTGTGTAGGTCTCAAGACAGAAAGCATGCAGTTCACCATGTACATTGGTTGCGTAGGTCTCAAGACAGAAATCACCCAGTCCACCCTGTACAGTGGTTTTGTAGGTCTCAAGACAGAAAGTGCCCAATCCACCCTGTTCAGTGTTTGTGTAGGTCTCAAGACAGAAAGAACCCAGTCCTCCCTGTACAGTGGTTGTGTAGGTCTCAAGACAGAAATCACCCAGTCCACCCTGTACAGTGGTTGTGTAGGTCTCAAGACAGAAAGCACCCAGTCCACCCTGTACAGTGGTTGCGTAGGCCTCAAGACAGAAAGCACCCAGTCCACACTGTACAGTGGTTGTGTAGGTCTCAAGACAGAAAGCACCCAGTCCACCCTGTACAGTGGTTGTGTAGGCCTCAAGACAGAAAGTGCCCAGTCCACCATGTACAGTGGTTGTGTAGGTCTCAAGACAGAAAGCACCCAGTCCACACTGTACAGTGGTTGTGTAGGTCTCAAGACAGAAAGCACCCAGTCCAACCTGTACAGTGGTTGTGTAGGTGTCAAGACAGAAATCACCCAGTCCACTGTGTACAGTGGTTGTGTAGGTCTCTAGACAGAAAGCACCCAGTCCATCCTGTACAGTGGTTCTGTAGGTCTCAAGACAGAAAGTGCCCAATCCACCCTGTTCAGTGTTTGTGTAGGTCTCAAGACAGAAAGCATACAGTCCACCATGTACATTGGTTGTGTAGGTCTCAAGACAGAAATCACCCAGTTCACCCTGTACAGTGGTTGTGTAGGTCTCAAGACAGAAATCACCTAGTCCACCCTGTACAGTGGTTGTGTAGGTCTCAAGACAGAAAGCACCCAGTCCACCCTGTACAGTGGTTGTGTAGCTCTCAAGACAGAAAGCATGCAGTCCACCATGTACATTAGTTGTGTAGCTCTCAAGACAGAAAGCACCCAGTCCACTTTGTACAGTGGTTGTGTAGGTCTCAAGACAGAAAGTGCCCAGTCCACCCTTTACAGTGGTTGTGTAGGTCTCAAGACAGAAAGCACCCAGTCCACCCTGTACAGTGGTTGTGTAGGTCTCATGACAGAAAGTGCCCAGTCCACCCTGTACAGTGGTTGTGTAGGTCTCAAGACAGAAATCACCCAGTTCACCCTGTACAGTGGTTGTGTAGGTCTCAAGACAGAAAGCACCCAGTCCACCCTGTACAGTGGTTGTGTAGGTCTCAAGACAGAAATCACCCAGTCCACCATGTACAGTGGTTGTGTAGGTCTCAAGACAGAAAGCACCCAGTCCACACTGTACAGTGGTTGTGTAGGTCTCAAGACAGAAAGCACCCAGTCCAACCTGTACAGTGGTTGTGTAGGTCTCAAGACAGAAAGCACCCAGTCCACACCGTACAGTGGTTGTGTAGGTCTCAAGACAGAAAGCACCCAGTCCACCATGTACAGTGGTTGTGTAGGTCTCAAGACAGAAAGCACCCAGTCCACACTGTACAGTGGTTGTGTAGGTCTCAAGACAGAAAGCACCCAGTCCAACCTGTACAGTGGTTGTGTAGGTGTCAAGACAGAAATCACCCAGTCCACTGTGTACAGTGGTTGTGTAGGTCTCAAGACAGAAAGCACCCAGTCCATCCTGTACAGTGGTTCTGTAGGTCTCAAGACAGAAAGTGCCCAATCCACCCTGTTCAGTGTTTGTGTAGGTCTCAAGACAGAAAGCATACAGTCCACCATGTACATTGGTTGTGCAGGTCTCAAGACAGAAATCACTCAGTCCACCCTGTACAGTGGTTGTGTAGGTCTCAAGAGAGAAAGCACCCAGTTCTCCCTGTACAGTGGTTGTGTAGGTCTCAAGACAGAAAGCACCCAGTACTCACTGTACAGTGGTTGTGCAGGTCTCAAGTCAGAAATCACCCAGTCCACACTGTACAGTGGTTGTGTAGGTTTTAAGTCAGAAATCACCCAGTCCACCCTGTACAGTGGTTGGGCAGGTCTCAAGACAGAAAGCACCCACTTCTCCCTGTACAGTGGTTGTGTAGGTCTCAAGACAGAAAGCACCCAGTACTCACTGTACAGTGGTTGTGCATGTCTCAAGTCAGAAATCACCCGGTCCACCCTGTACAGTGGTTGTGTAGGTCTCAAGTCAGAAAGCATCCAGTCCACCCTGTACAGTGGTTGTGTAGGTCTCAAGACAGAAAGCACCCAGTCCACCCTGTACAGTGGTTGTGTAGGTCTCAAGACAGAAAGAACCCAGTCCACACTGTACAGTGGTTGTGTAGGTCTCAAGACAGAAAGCACCCAGTCCACCCTGTACAGTGGTTTTGTAGGTCTCAAGACAGAAATTGCCCAGTCCACCCTGTACAGTGGTTGTGTAGGTCTCAAGACAGAAATCACCCAGTTCACCCTGTACAGTGGTTGTGTAGGTCTCAAGACAGAAAGCACCCAGTCCTCCCTGTACAGTGGTTGTGTAGGTCTCAAGACAGAAATCACCCAGTCCACCTTGTACAGTGGTTGTGTAGGTCTTAAGACAGAAAGCACCCAGTCCACCCTATACAGTGGTTGTGTAGGTCTCAAGACAGAAAGAACCCAGTCCACACTGTACAGTGGTTCTGTAGGTCTCAAGACAGAAAGCACCCAGTCCACACTGTACAGTGGCTGTGTAGATCTCAAGACAGAAAGCACCCAGTCCAACCTGTACAGTGGTTGTGTAGGTCTCAAGACAGAAAGCACCCAGTCCACCCTGTACAGTGGTTGTGTAGCTCTCAAGACAGAAAGCATGCAGTCCACCATGTACATTAGTTGTGTAGCTCTCAAGACAGAAAGCACCCAGTCCACTTTGTACAGTGGTTGTGTAGGTCTCAAGACAGAAAGTGCCCAGTCCACCCTTTACAGTGGTTGTGTAGGTCTCAAGACAGAAAGCACCCAGTCCACCCTGTACAGTGGTTGTGTAGGTCTCATGACAGAAAGTGCCCAGTCCACCCTGTACAGTGGTTGTGTAGGTCTCAAGACAGAAATCACCCAGTTCACCCTGTACAGTGGTTGTGTAGGTCTCAAGACAGAAAGCACCCAGTCCACCCTGTACAGTGGTTGTGTAGGTCTCAAGACAGAAATCACCCAGTCCACCATGTACAGTGGTTGTGTAGGTCTCAAGACAGAAAGCACCCAGTCCACACTGTACAGTGGTTGTGTAGGTCTCAAGACAGAAAGCACCCAGTCCAACCTGTACAGTGGTTGTGTAGGTCTCAAGACAGAAAGCACCCAGTCCACACCGTACAGTGGTTATGTAGGTCTCAAGACAGAAAGCACCCAGTCCACCATGTACAGTGGTTGTGTAGGTCTCAAGACAGAAAGCACCCAGTCCACACTGTACAGTGGTTGTGTAGGTCTCAAGACAGAAAGCACCCAGTCCAACCTGTACAGTGGTTGTGTAGGTCTCAAGACAGAAAGTGCCCAATCCACCCTGTTCAGTGTTTGTGTAGGTCTCAAGACAGAAAGCATACAGTCCACCATGTACATTGGTTGTGTAGGTCTCAAGACAGAAATCACTCAGTCCACCCTGTACAGTGGTTGTGTAGGTCTCAAGAGAGAAAGCACCCAGTTCTCCCTGTACAGTGGTTGTGTAGGTCTCAAGACAGAAAGCACCCAGTACTCACTGTACAGTGGTTGTGCAGGTCTCAAGTCAGAAATCACCCAGTCCACCCTGTACAGTGGTTGTGTAGGTCTCAAGTCAGAAATCACCCAGTCCACCCTGTACAGTGGTTGTGCAGGTCTCAAGACAGAAAGCACCCACTTCTCCCTGTACAGTGGTTGTGTAGGTCTCAAGACAGAAAGCACCCAGTACTCACTGTACAGTGGTTGTGCATGTCTCAAGTCAGAAATCACCCGGTCCACCCTGTACAGTGGTTGTGTAGGTCTCAAGTCAGAAAGCATCCAGTCCACCCTGTACAGTGGTTGTGTAGGTCTCAAGACAGAAAGCACCCAGTCCACCCTGTACAGTGGTTGTGTAGGTCTCAAGACAGAAAGAACCCAGTCCACCCTGTACAGTGGTTGTGTACGTCTCAAGCCAGAAAGTGCCCAATCCACCCTGTACAGTGGTTGTGTAGGTCTCAAGACGGAAATCACCCAGTCCAACCTGTACAGTGGTTGTGTAGGTCTCAAGACAGAAAGCCCCCAGTCCACCCTGTACCGTGGTTGTGTAGATCTCAAGTCAGAAATCACCCAGTCCACTTTGTACAGTGGTTGTGTAGGTCTCAAGACAGAAAGCACCCGGTCCACCCTGTACAGTGGCTGTGTAGGTCTCAAGACAGAAAGCATGCAGTCCACCATGTACATTGGTTGTGTAGGTCTCAAGACAGAAAGAACCCAGTCCACACTGAACAGTGGTTGTGTAGGTCTCAAGACAGAAAGCACCCAGTACTCACTGTACAGTGGTTGTGCATGTCTCAAGTCAGAAATCACCCAGTCCACCCTGTACAGTGGTTGTGTAGGTCTCAAGTCAGAAAGCACCCAGTCCACCCTGTACAGTGGTTGTGTAGGTCTCAAGACAGAAAGCACCCAGTCCACCCTGTACAGTGGTTGTGTAGGTCTCAAGACAGAAAGAACCCAGTCCACCCTGTAGAGTGGTTGTGTAGGTCTCAAGACAGAAAGCACCCAGTCCACCCTGTACAGTGGTTGTGTAGGTCTCAAGACAGAAATCACCCAGTCCACCATGTACAGTGGTTGTGTAGGTCTCAAGACAGAAAGCACCCAGTCCACCCTGTACAGTGGTTGTGTAGGTCTCAAGACAGAAAGTGCCCAGTCCACCCTGTACAGTGGTTGTGTAGGTCTCAAGACAGAAAGCACCCAGTCCACCCTGTACAGTGGTTGTGTAGGTCTCAAGACAGAAAGTGCCCAGTCCACCCTGTACAGTGGTTGTGTAGGTCTCAAGACAGAAAGCACCCAGTCCACCCTGTACAGTGGTTGTGTAGGTCTCAAGACAGAAATCACCCAGTCCACCATGTACAGTGGTTGTGTAGGTCTCAAGACAGAAAGCACCCAGTCCACACTGTACAGTGGTTGTGTAGGTCTCAAGACAGAAAGCACCCAGTCCAACCTGTACAGTGGTTGTGTAGGTCTCAAGACAGAAAGTGCCCAGTCCACCCTGTACAGTGGTTGTGTAGGTCTCAAGACAGAAATCACCCAGTCCACCATGTACAGTGGTTGTGTAGGTCTCAAGACAGAAAGCACCCAGTCCACCCTGTACAGTGGTTGTGTAGGTCTCAAGACAGAAATCACCCAGTCCACCATGTACAGTGGTTGTGTAGGTCTCAAGACAGAAAGCACCCAGTCCACACTGTACAGTGGTTGTGTAGGTCTCAAGACAGAAAGCACCCAGTCCAACCTGTACAGTGGTTGTGTAGGTCTCAAGACAGAAAGCACCCAGTCCACACTGTACAGTGGTTGTGTAGGTCTCAAGACAGAAAGCACCCAGTCCACACTGTACAGTGGTTGTGTAGGTCTCAAGACAGAAAGCACCCAGTCCAACCTGTACAGTGGTTGTGTAGGTCTCAAGACAGAAAGCACCCAGTCCACCCTGTACAGTGGTTGTGTAGGTCTCAAGACAGAAAGCACCCAGTCCACCCTGTACAGTGGTTGTGTAGGTCTCAAGACAGAAAGCACCCAGTCCAACCTGTACAGTGGTTGTGTAGGTCTCAAGACAGAAAGCACCCAGTCCACCCTGTACAGTGGTTGTGTAGGTCTCAAGACAGAAAGCACACAGTCCACCCTGTACAGTGGTTGTGTAGGTCTCAAGACAGAAAGCACCCAGTCCAACCTGTACAGTGGTTGTGTAGGTCTCAAGACAGAAAGCACCCAGTCCAACCTGTACAGTGGTTGTGTAGGTCTCAAGACAGAAAGCACCCAGTCCACACTGTACAGTGGTTGTGTAGGTCTCAAGACAGAAAGCACCCAGTCCAACCTGTACAGTGGTTGTGTAGGTCTCAAGACAGAAAGCACCCAGTCCAACCTGTACAGTGGTTGTGTAGGTCTCAAGACAGAAAGCACCCAGTCCACCCTGTACAGTGGTTGTGTAGGTCTCAAGACAGAAAGCACCCAGTCCACCCTGTACAGTGGTTGTGTAGGTCTCAAGACAGAAATCACCCAGTCCACCATGTACAGTGGTTGTGTAGGTCTCAAGACAGAAAGCACCCAGTCCACCCTGTACAGTGGTTGTGTAGGTCTCAAGACAGAAAGTGCCCAGTCCACCCTGTACAGTGGTTGTGTAGGTCTCAAGACAGAAAGCACCCAGTCCAACCTGTACAGTGGTTGTGTAGGTCTCAAGACAGAAAGCACCCAGTCCAACCTGTACAGTGGTTGTGTAGGTCTCAAGACAGAAAGCACCCAGTCCACCCTGTACAGTGGTTGTGTAGGTCTCAAGACAGAAAGCACCCAGTCCAACCTGTACAGTGGTTGTGTAGGTCTCAAGACAGAAAGCACCCAGTCCAACCTGTTCAGTGTTTGTGTAGGTCTCAAGACAGAAAGCACCCAGTCCATCCTGTACAGTGGTTGTGTAGGTCTCAAGACAGAAATCACCCAGTCCACCCTGTACAGTGGTTGTGTAGATCTCAAGACAGAAAGCATGCAGTCCACCCTGTACAGTGGTTGTGTAGGTCTCAAGACAGAAAGCATGCAGTCCACCCTGTACATTGGTTGTGTAGGTCTCAAGACAGAAATCACCCAGTCCACTTTGTACAGTGGTTGTGTAGGTCTCAAGACAGAAAGCATGCAGTCCACCATGTACATTGGTTGTGTAGGTCTCAAGACAGAAAGCACCCAGTCCACACTGTACAGTGGTTGTGTAGGTCTCAAGACAGAAAGCACCCAGTCCAACCTGTACAGTGGTTGTGTAGGTCTCAAGACAGAAAGCACCCAGTCCACACTGTACAGTGGTTGTGTAGGTCTCAAGACAGAAAGCACCCAGTCCACACTGTACAGTGGTTGTGTAGGTCTCAAGACAGAAAGCACCCAGTCCAACCTGTACAGTGGTTGTGTAGGTCTCAAGACAGAAAGCACCCAGTCCACCCTGTACAGTGGTTGTGTAGGTCTCAAGACAGAAAGCACCCAGTCCACCCTGTACAGTGGTTGTGTAGGTCTCAAGACAGAAAGCACCCAGTCCAACCTGTACAGTGGTTGTGTAGGTCTCAAGACAGAAAGCACCCAGTCCACCCTGTACAGTGGTTGTGTAGGTCTCAAGACAGAAAGCACACAGTCCACCCTGTACAGTGGTTGTGTAGGTCTCAAGACAGAAAGCACCCAGTCCAACCTGTACAGTGGTTGTGTAGGTCTCAAGACAGAAAGCACCCAGTCCAACCTGTACAGTGGTTGTGTAGGTCTCAAGACAGAAAGCACCCAGTCCACACTGTACAGTGGTTGTGTAGGTCTCAAGACAGAAAGCACCCAGTCCAACCTGTACAGTGGTTGTGTAGGTCTCAAGACAGAAAGCACCCAGTCCAACCTGTACAGTGGTTGTGTAGGTCTCAAGACAGAAAGCACCCAGTCCACCCTGTACAGTGGTTGTGTAGGTCTCAAGACAGAAAGCACCCAGTCCACCCTGTACAGTGGTTGTGTAGGTCTCAAGACAGAAATCACCCAGTCCACCATGTACAGTGGTTGTGTAGGTCTCAAGACAGAAAGCACCCAGTCCACCCTGTACAGTGGTTGTGTAGGTCTCAAGACAGAAAGCATGCAGTTCACCATGTACATTGGTTGCGTAGGTCTCAAGACAGAAATCACCCAGTCCACCCTGTACAGTGGTTTTGTAGGTCTCAAGACAGAAAGTGCCCAATCCACCCTGTTCAGTGTTTGTGTAGGTCTCAAGACAGAAAGAACCCAGTCCTCCCTGTACAGTGGTTGTGTAGGTCTCAAGACAGAAATCACCCAGTCCACCCTGTACAGTGGTTGTGTAGGTCTCAAGACAGAAAGCACCCAGTCCACCCTGTACAGTGGTTGCGTAGGCCTCAAGACAGAAAGCACCCAGTCCACACTGTACAGTGGTTGTGTAGGTCTCAAGACAGAAAGCACCCAGTCCACCCTGTACAGTGGTTGTGTAGGCCTCAAGACAGAAAGTGCCCAGTCCACCATGTACAGTGGTTGTGTAGGTCTCAAGACAGAAAGCACCCAGTCCACACTGTACAGTGGTTGTGTAGGTCTCAAGACAGAAAGCACCCAGTCCAACCTGTACAGTGGTTGTGTAGGTGTCAAGACAGAAATCACCCAGTCCACTGTGTACAGTGGTTGTGTAGGTCTCTAGACAGAAAGCACCCAGTCCATCCTGTACAGTGGTTCTGTAGGTCTCAAGACAGAAAGTGCCCAATCCACCCTGTTCAGTGTTTGTGTAGGTCTCAAGACAGAAAGCATACAGTCCACCATGTACATTGGTTGTGTAGGTCTCAAGACAGAAATCACCCAGTTCACCCTGTACAGTGGTTGTGTAGGTCTCAAGACAGAAATCACCTAGTCCACCCTGTACAGTGGTTGTGTAGGTCTCAAGACAGAAAGCACCCAGTCCACCCTGTACAGTGGTTGTGTAGCTCTCAAGACAGAAAGCATGCAGTCCACCATGTACATTAGTTGTGTAGCTCTCAAGACAGAAAGCACCCAGTCCACTTTGTACAGTGGTTGTGTAGGTCTCAAGACAGAAAGTGCCCAGTCCACCCTTTACAGTGGTTGTGTAGGTCTCAAGACAGAAAGCACCCAGTCCACCCTGTACAGTGGTTGTGTAGGTCTCATGACAGAAAGTGCCCAGTCCACCCTGTACAGTGGTTGTGTAGGTCTCAAGACAGAAATCACCCAGTTCACCCTGTACAGTGGTTGTGTAGGTCTCAAGACAGAAAGCACCCAGTCCACCCTGTACAGTGGTTGTGTAGGTCTCAAGACAGAAATCACCCAGTCCACCATGTACAGTGGTTGTGTAGGTCTCAAGACAGAAAGCACCCAGTCCACACTGTACAGTGGTTGTGTAGGTCTCAAGACAGAAAGCACCCAGTCCAACCTGTACAGTGGTTGTGTAGGTCTCAAGACAGAAAGCACCCAGTCCACACCGTACAGTGGTTGTGTAGGTCTCAAGACAGAAAGCACCCAGTCCACCATGTACAGTGGTTGTGTAGGTCTCAAGACAGAAAGCACCCAGTCCACACTGTACAGTGGTTGTGTAGGTCTCAAGACAGAAAGCACCCAGTCCAACCTGTACAGTGGTTGTGTAGGTGTCAAGACAGAAATCACCCAGTCCACTGTGTACAGTGGTTGTGTAGGTCTCAAGACAGAAAGCACCCAGTCCATCCTGTACAGTGGTTCTGTAGGTCTCAAGACAGAAAGTGCCCAATCCACCCTGTTCAGTGTTTGTGTAGGTCTCAAGACAGAAAGCATACAGTCCACCATGTACATTGGTTGTGCAGGTCTCAAGACAGAAATCACTCAGTCCACCCTGTACAGTGGTTGTGTAGGTCTCAAGAGAGAAAGCACCCAGTTCTCCCTGTACAGTGGTTGTGTAGGTCTCAAGACAGAAAGCACCCAGTACTCACTGTACAGTGGTTGTGCAGGTCTCAAGTCAGAAATCACCCAGTCCACACTGTACAGTGGTTGTGTAGGTTTCAAGTCAGAAATCACCCAGTCCACCCTGTACAGTGGTTGGGCAGGTCTCAAGACAGAAAGCACCCACTTCTCCCTGTACAGTGGTTGTGTAGGTCTCAAGACAGAAAGCACCCAGTACTCACTGTACAGTGGTTGTGCATGTCTCAAGTCAGAAATCACCCGGTCCACCCTGTACAGTGGTTGTGTAGGTCTCAAGTCAGAAAGCATCCAGTCCACCCTGTACAGTGGTTGTGTAGGTCTCAAGACAGAAAGCACCCAGTCCACCCTGTACAGTGGTTGTGTAGGTCTCAAGACAGAAAGAACCCAGTCCACACTGTACAGTGGTTGTGTAGGTCTCAAGACAGAAAGCACCCAGTCCACCCTGTACAGTGGTTTTGTAGGTCTCAAGACAGAAATTGCCCAGTCCACCCTGTACAGTGGTTGTGTAGGTCTCAAGACAGAAATCACCCAGTTCACCCTGTACAGTGGTTGTGTAGGTCTCAAGACAGAAAGCACCCAGTCCTCCCTGTACAGTGGTTGTGTAGGTCTCAAGACAGAAATCACCCAGTCCACCTTGTACAGTGGTTGTGTAGGTCTTAAGACAGAAAGCACCCAGTCCACCCTATACAGTGGTTGTGTAGGTCTCAAGACAGAAAGAACCCAGTCCACACTGTACAGTGGTTCTGTAGGTCTCAAGACAGAAAGCACCCAGTCCACACTGTACAGTGGCTGTGTAGATCTCAAGACAGAAAGCACCCAGTCCAACCTGTACAGTGGTTGTGTAGGTCTCAAGACAGAAAGCACCCAGTCCACCCTGTACAGTGGTTGTGTAGCTCTCAAGACAGAAAGCATGCAGTCCACCATGTACATTAGTTGTGTAGCTCTCAAGACAGAAAGCACCCAGTCCACTTTGTACAGTGGTTGTGTAGGTCTCAAGACAGAAAGTGCCCAGTCCACCCTTTACAGTGGTTGTGTAGGTCTCAAGACAGAAAGCACCCAGTCCACCCTGTACAGTGGTTGTGTAGGTCTCATGACAGAAAGTGCCCAGTCCACCCTGTACAGTGGTTGTGTAGGTCTCAAGACAGAAATCACCCAGTTCACCCTGTACAGTGGTTGTGTAGGTCTCAAGACAGAAAGCACCCAGTCCACCCTGTACAGTGGTTGTGTAGGTCTCAAGACAGAAATCACCCAGTCCACCATGTACAGTGGTTGTGTAGGTCTCAAGACAGAAAGCACCCAGTCCACACTGTACAGTGGTTGTGTAGGTCTCAAGACAGAAAGCACCCAGTCCAACCTGTACAGTGGTTGTGTAGGTCTCAAGACAGAAAGCACCCAGTCCACACCGTACAGTGGTTGTGTAGGTCTCAAGACAGAAAGCACCCAGTCCACCATGTACAGTGGTTGTGTAGGTCTCAAGACAGAAAGCACCCAGTCCACACTGTACAGTGGTTGTGTAGGTCTCAAGACAGAAAGCACCCAGTCCAACCTGTACAGTGGTTGTGTAGGTCTCAAGACAGAAAGTGCCCAATCCACCCTGTTCAGTGTTTGTGTAGGTCTCAAGACAGAAAGCATACAGTCCACCATGTACATTGGTTGTGTAGGTCTCAAGACAGAAATCACTCAGTCCACCCTGTACAGTGGTTGTGTAGGTCTCAAGAGAGAAAGCACCCAGTTCTCCCTGTACAGTGGTTGTGTAGGTCTCAAGACAGAAAGCACCCAGTCTACCCTGTACGGTGGTTGTGTAGGTCTCAAGACAGAAAGAACCCAGTCCACACTGTACAGTGGTTGTGTAGGTCTCAAGACAGAAAGCACCCAGTACTCACTGTACAGTGGTTGTGCAGGTCTCAAGTCAGAAATCACCCAGTCCACCCTGTACAGTGGTTGTGTAGGTCTCAAGTCAGAAATCACCCAGTCCACCCTGTACAGTGGTTGTGCAGGTCTCAAGACAGAAAGCACCCACTTCTCCCTGTACAGTGGTTGTGTAGGTCTCAAGACAGAAAGCACCCAGTACTCACTGTACAGTGGTTGTGCATGTCTCAAGTCAGAAATCACCCGGTCCACCCTGTACAGTGGTTGTGTAGGTCTCAAGTCAGAAAGCATCCAGTCCACCCTGTACAGTGGTTGTGTAGGTCTCAAGACAGAAAGCACCCAGTCCACCCTGTACAGTGGTTGTGTAGGTCTCAAGACAGAAAGAACCCAGTCCACCCTGTACAGTGGTTGTGTACGTCTCAAGCCAGAAAGTGCCCAATCCACCCTGTACAGTGGTTGTGTAGGTCTCAAGACGGAAATCACCCAGTCCAACCTGTACAGTGGTTGTGTAGGTCTCAAGACAGAAAGCCCCCAGTCCACCCTGTACCGTGGTTGTGTAGATCTCAAGTCAGAAATCACCCAGTCCACTTTGTACAGTGGTTGTGTAGGTCTCAAGACAGAAAGCACCCGGTCCACCCTGTACAGTGGCTGTGTAGGTCTCAAGACAGAAAGCATGCAGTCCACCATGTACATTGGTTGTGTAGGTCTCAAGACAGAAAGAACCCAGTCCACACTGAACAGTGGTTGTGTAGGTCTCAAGACAGAAAGCACCCAGTACTCACTGTACAGTGGTTGTGCATGTCTCAAGTCAGAAATCACCCAGTCCACCCTGTACAGTGGTTGTGTAGGTCTCAAGTCAGAAAGCACCCAGTCCACCCTGTACAGTGGTTGTGTAGGTCTCAAGACAGAAAGCACCCAGTCCACCCTGTACAGTGGTTGTGTAGGTCTCAAGACAGAAAGAACCCAGTCCACCCTGTAGAGTGGTTGTGTAGGTCTCAAGACAGAAAGCACCCAGTCCACCCTGTACAGTGGTTGTGTAGGTCTCAAGACAGAAATCACCCAGTCCACCATGTACAGTGGTTGTGTAGGTCTCAAGACAGAAAGCACCCAGTCCACCCTGTACAGTGGTTGTTAGGTCTCAAGACAGAAAGTGCCCAGTCCACCCTGTACAGTGGTTGTGTAGGTCTCAAGACAGAAAGCACCCAGTCCACCCTGTACAGTGGTTGTGTAGGTCTCAAGACAGAAAGTGCCCAGTCCACCCTGTACAGTGGTTGTGTAGGTCTCAAGACAGAAAGCACCCAGTCCACCCTGTACAGTGGTTGTGTAGGTCTCAAGACAGAAATCACCCAGTCCACCATGTACAGTGGTTGTGTAGGTCTCAAGACAGAAAGCACCCAGTCCACACTGTACAGTGGTTGTGTAGGTCTCAAGACAGAAAGCACCCAGTCCAACCTGTACAGTGGTTGTGTAGGTCTCAAGACAGAAAGTGCCCAGTCCACCCTGTACAGTGGTTGTGTAGGTCTCAAGACAGAAATCACCCAGTCCACCATGTACAGTGGTTGTGTAGGTCTCAAGACAGAAAGCACCCAGTCCACCCTGTACAGTGGTTGTGTAGGTCTCAAGACAGAAATCACCCAGTCCACCATGTACAGTGGTTGTGTAGGTCTCAAGACAGAAAGCACCCAGTCCACACTGTACAGTGGTTGTGTAGGTCTCAAGACAGAAAGCACCCAGTCCAACCTGTACAGTGGTTGTGTAGGTCTCAAGACAGAAAGCACCCAGTCCACACTGTACAGTGGTTGTGTAGGTCTCAAGACAGAAAGCACCCAGTCCACACTGTACAGTGGTTGTGTAGGTCTCAAGACAGAAAGCACCCAGTCCAACCTGTACAGTGGTTGTGTAGGTCTCAAGACAGAAAGCACCCAGTCCACCCTGTACAGTGGTTGTGTAGGTCTCAAGACAGAAAGCACCCAGTCCACCCTGTACAGTGGTTGTGTAGGTCTCAAGACAGAAAGCACCCAGTCCAACCTGTACAGTGGTTGTGTAGGTCTCAAGACAGAAAGCACCCAGTCCACCCTGTACAGTGGTTGTGTAGGTCTCAAGACAGAAAGCACACAGTCCACCCTGTACAGTGGTTGTGTAGGTCTCAAGACAGAAAGCACCCAGTCCAACCTGTACAGTGGTTGTGTAGGTCTCAAGACAGAAAGCACCCAGTCCAACCTGTACAGTGGTTGTGTAGGTCTCAAGACAGAAAGCACCCAGTCCACACTGTACAGTGGTTGTGTAGGTCTCAAGACAGAAAGCACCCAGTCCAACCTGTACAGTGGTTGTGTAGGTCTCAAGACAGAAAGCACCCAGTCCAACCTGTACAGTGGTTGTGTAGGTCTCAAGACAGAAAGCACCCAGTCCACCCTGTACAGTGGTTGTGTAGGTCTCAAGACAGAAAGCACCCAGTCCACCCTGTACAGTGGTTGTGTAGGTCTCAAGACAGAAATCACCCAGTCCACCATGTACAGTGGTTGTGTAGGTCTCAAGACAGAAAGCACCCAGTCCACCCTGTACAGTGGTTGTGTAGGTCTCAAGACAGAAAGTGCCCAGTCCACCCTGTACAGTGGTTGTGTAGGTCTCAAGACAGAAAGCACCCAGTCCAACCTGTACAGTGGTTGTGTAGGTCTCAAGACAGAAAGCACCCAGTCCAACCTGTACAGTGGTTGTGTAGGTCTCAAGACAGAAAGCACCCAGTCCACCCTGTACAGTGGTTGTGTAGGTCTCAAGACAGAAAGCACCCAGTCCAACCTGTACAGTGGTTGTGTAGGTCTCAAGACAGAAAGCACCCAGTCCAACCTGTTCAGTGTTTGTGTAGGTCTCAAGACAGAAAGCACCCAGTCCATCCTGTACAGTGGTTGTGTAGGTCTCAAGACAGAAATCACCCAGTCCACCCTGTACAGTGGTTGTGTAGATCTCAAGACAGAAAGCATGCAGTCCACCCTGTACAGTGGTTGTGTAGGTCTCAAGACAGAAAGCATGCAGTCCACCCTGTACATTGGTTGTGTAGGTCTCAAGACAGAAATCACCCAGTCCACTTTGTACAGTGGTTGTGTAGGTCTCAAGACAGAAAGCATGCAGTCCACCATGTACATTGGTTGTGTAGGTCTCAAGACAGAAAGCACCCAGTTCTCCCTGTACAGTGGTTGTGTAGGTCTCAAGACAGAAAGCACCCAGTACTCACTGTACAGTGGTTGTGCATGTCTCAAGTCAGAAATCACCCAGTCCTCCCTGTACAGTGGTTGTGTATGTCTCAAGACAGAAAGCACCCAGTCCACCCTGTACAGTGGTTGTGTAGGTCTCAAGTCACAAAGCACCCAGTCCACCCTGTACAGTGGTTGTGTAGGTCTCAAGACAGAAAGCACCCAGTCCACCCTGTACAGTGGTTGTGTAGGTCTCAAGACAGAAAGAACCCAGTCCACACTGTACAGTGGTTGTGTAGGTCTCAAGACAGAAAGCACCCAGTCCACTCTGTACAGTGGTTGTGTAGGTCTCAACACAGAAAGTGCCCAGTCCACCCTGTACAGTGGTTGTGTAGGTCTCAAGACAGAAATCACCCAGTTCACCCTGTACAGTGGTTGTGTAGGTCTCAAGACAGAAAGCACCCAGTCCACCCTGTACAGTGGTTGTGTAGGTCTCAAGACAGAAATCACCCAGTCCACCATGTACAGTGGTTGTGTAGGTCTCAAGACAGAAAGCACCCAGTCCACACTGTACAGTGGTTGTGTAGGTCTCAAGACAGAAAGCACCCAGTCCAACCTGTACAGTGGTTGTGTAGGTCTCAAGACAGAAAGCACCCAGTCCACACTGTACAGTGGTTGTGTAGGTCTCAAGACAGAAAGCACCCAGTCCACCATGTACAGTGGTTGTGTAGGTCTCAAGACAGAAATCACCCAGTCCACAGTGTACAGTGGTTGTGTAGGTCTCTAGACAGAAAGCACCCAGTCCATCCTGTACAGTGGTTGTGTAGGTCTCAAGACAGAAAGTGCCCAATCCACCCTGTTCAGTGTTTGTGTAGGTCTCAAGACAGAAAGCATACAGTCCACCATGTACATTGGTTGTGTAGGTCTCAAGACAGAAATCACTCAGTCCACCCTGTACAGTGGTTGTGTAGGTCTCAAGAGAGAAAGCACCCAGTTCTCCCTGTACAGTGGTTGTGTAGGTCTGAAGACAGAAAGCACCCAGTACTCACTGTACAGTGGTTGTGCAGGTCTCAAGTCAGAAATCACCCAGTCCACCCTGTACAGTGGTTGTGTAGGTCTCAAGTCAGAAATCACCCAGTCCACCCTGTACAGTGGTTGTGCAGGTCTCAAGACAGAAAGCACCCAGTTCTCCCTGTACAGTGGTTGTGTAGGTCTCAAGACAGAAAGCACCCAGTACTCACTGTACAGTGGTTGTGCATGTCTCAAGTCAGAAATCACCCAGTCCACCCTGTACAGTGGTTGTGTAGGTCTCAAGTCAGAAAGCATCCAGTCCACCCTGTACAGTGGTTGTGTAGGTCTCAAGACAGAAAGTGCCCAGTCCACCCTGTAGAGCGGTTGTGTAGGTCTCAAGACAGAAATCACCCAGTTCTCCCTGTACAGTGGTTGTGTAGGTCTCAAGACAGAAAGCACCCAGTACTCACTGTACAGTGGTTGTGCAGGTCTCAAGTCAGAAATCACCCAGTCCACCCTGTACAGTGGTTGTGTAGGTCTCAAGTCAGAAATCACCCAGTCCACCCTGTACAGTGGTTGTGCAGGTCTCAAGACAGAAAGCACCCAGTTCTCCCTGTACAGTGGTTGTGTAGGTCTCAAGACAGAAAGCAACCAGTACTCACTGTACAGTGGTTGTGCATGTATCAAGTCAGAAATCACCCAGTCCACCCTGTACAGTGGTTGTGTAGGTCTCAAGTCAGAAAGCATCCAGTCCACCCTGTACAGTGGTTGTGTAGGTCTCAAGACAGAAAGTGCCCAGTCCACCCTGTACAGCGGTTGTGTAGGTCTCAAGACAGAAATCACCCAGTTCACCCTGTACAGTGGTTGTGTAGGTCTCAAGACAGAAAGAACCCAGTCCTCCCTGTACAGTGGTTGTGTAGGTCTCAAGACAGAAATCACCCAGTCCACCCTGTACAGTGGTTGTGTAGGTCTCAAGACAGAAAGCACCCAGTCCACCCTGTACAGTGGTTGTGTAGGCCTCAAGACAGAAAGCACCCAGTCCACACTGTACAGTGGTTGTGTAGGTCTCAAGACAGAAAGCACCCAGTCCACCCTGTACAGTGGTTGTGTAGGCCTCAAGACAGAAAGTGCCCAGTCCACCATGTACAGTGGTTGTGTAGGTCTCAAGACAGAAAGCACCCAGTCCACACTGTACAGTGGTTGTGTAGGTCTCAAGACAGAAAGCACCCAGTCCAACCTGTACAGTGGTTGTGTAGGTGTCAAGACAGAAATCACCCAGTCCACTGTGTACAGTGGTTGTGTAGGTCTCTAGACAGAAAGCACCCAGTCCATCCTGTACAATGGTTCTGTAGGTCTCAAGACAGAAAGTGCCCAATCCACCCTGTTCAGTGTTTGTGTAGGTCTCAAGACAGAAAGCATACAGTCCACCATGTACATTGGTTGTGTAGGTCTCAAGACAGAAATCACCCAGTTCACCCTGTACAGTGGTTGTGTAGGTCTCAAGACAGAAATCACCTAGTCCACCCTGTACAGTGGTTGTGTAGGTCTCAAGACAGAAAGCACCCAGTCCACCCTGTACAGTGGTTGTGTAGCTCTCAAGACAGAAAGCATGCAGTCCACCATGTACATTAGTTGTGTAGCTCTCAAGACAGAAAGCACCCAGTCCACTTTGTACAGTGGTTGTGTAGGTCTCAAGACAGAAAGTGCCCAGTCCACCCTTTACAGTGGTTGTGTAGGTCTCAAGACAGAAAGCACCCAGTCCACCCTGTACAGTGGTTGTGTAGGTCTCATGACAGAAAGTGCCCAGTCCACCCTGTACAGTGGTTGTGTAGGTCTCAAGACAGAAATCACCCAGTTCACCCTGTACAGTGGTTGTGTAGGTCTCAAGACAGAAAGCACCCAGTCCACCCTGTACAGTGGTTGTGTAGGTCTCAAGACAGAAATCACCCAGTCCACCATGTACAGTGGTTGTGTAGGTCTCAAGACAGAAAGCACCCAGTCCACACTGTACAGTGGTTGTGTAGGTCTCAAGACAGAAAGCACCCAGTCCAACCTGTACAGTGGTTGTGTAGGTCTCAAGACAGAAAGCACCCAGTCCACACCGTACAGTGGTTGTGTAGGTCTCAAGACAGAAATCACCCAGTCCACCATGTACAGTGGTTGTGTAGGTCTCAAGACAGAAAGCACCCAGTCCAACCTGTACAGTGGTTGTGTAGGTCTCAAGACAGAAAGCACCCAGTCCACACTGTACAGTGGTTGTGTAGGTCTCAAGACAGAAAGCACCCAGTCCACCATGTACAGTGGTTGTGTAGGTCTCAAGACAGAAATCACCCAGTCCACAGTGTACAGTGGTTGTGTAGGTCTCTAGACAGAAAGCACCCAGTCCATCCTGTACAGTGGTTGTGTAGGTCTCAAGACAGAAAGTGCCCAATCCACCCTGTTCAGTGTTTGTGTAGGTCTCAAGACAGAAAGCATACAGTCCACCATGTACATTGGTTGTGTAGGTCTCAAGACAGAAATCACTCAGTCCACCCTGTACAGTGGTTGTGTAGGTCTCAAGAGAGAAAGCACCCAGTTCTCCCTGTACAGTGGTTGTGTAGGTCTGAAGACAGAAAGCACCCAGTACTCACTGTACAGTGGTTGTGCAGGTCTCAAGTCAGAAATCACCCAGTCCACCCTGTACAGTGGTTGTGTAGGTCTCAAGTCAGAAATCACCCAGTCCACCCTGTACAGTGGTTGTGCAGGTCTCAAGACAGAAAGCACCCAGTTCTCCCTGTACAGTGGTTGTGTAGGTCTCAAGACAGAAAGCACCCAGTACTCACTGTACAGTGGTTGTGCATGTCTCAAGTCAGAAATCACCCAGTCCACCCTGTACAGTGGTTGTGTAGGTCTCAAGTCAGAAAGCATCCAGTCCACCCTGTACAGTGGTTGTGTAGGTCTCAAGACAGAAAGTGCCCAGTCCACCCTGTAGAGCGGTTGTGTAGGTCTCAAGACAGAAATCACCCAGTTCTCCCTGTACAGTGGTTGTGTAGGTCTCAAGACAGAAAGCACCCAGTACTCACTGTACAGTGGTTGTGCAGGTCTCAAGTCAGAAATCACCCAGTCCACCCTGTACAGTGGTTGTGTAGGTCTCAAGTCAGAAATCACCCAGTCCACCCTGTACAGTGGTTGTGCAGGTCTCAAGACAGAAAGCACCCAGTTCTCCCTGTACAGTGGTTGTGTAGGTCTCAAGACAGAAAGCAACCAGTACTCACTGTACAGTGGTTGTGCATGTATCAAGTCAGAAATCACCCAGTCCACCCTGTACAGTGGTTGTGTAGGTCTCAAGTCAGAAAGCATCCAGTCCACCCTGTACAGTGGTTGTGTAGGTCTCAAGACAGAAAGTGCCCAGTCCACCCTGTACAGCGGTTGTGTAGGTCTCAAGACAGAAATCACCCAGTTCACCCTGTACAGTGGTTGTGTAGGTCTCAAGACAGAAAGAACCCAGTCCTCCCTGTACAGTGGTTGTGTAGGTCTCAAGACAGAAATCACCCAGTCCACCCTGTACAGTGGTTGTGTAGGTCTCAAGACAGAAAGCACCCAGTCCACCCTGTACAGTGGTTGTGTAGGCCTCAAGACAGAAAGCACCCAGTCCACACTGTACAGTGGTTGTGTAGGTCTCAAGACAGAAAGCACCCAGTCCACCCTGTACAGTGGTTGTGTAGGCCTCAAGACAGAAAGTGCCCAGTCCACCATGTACAGTGGTTGTGTAGGTCTCAAGACAGAAAGCACCCAGTCCACACTGTACAGTGGTTGTGTAGGTCTCAAGACAGAAAGCACCCAGTCCAACCTGTACAGTGGTTGTGTAGGTGTCAAGACAGAAATCACCCAGTCCACTGTGTACAGTGGTTGTGTAGGTCTCTAGACAGAAAGCACCCAGTCCATCCTGTACAGTGGTTCTGTAGGTCTCAAGACAGAAAGTGCCCAATCCACCCTGTTCAGTGTTTGTGTAGGTCTCAAGACAGAAAGCATACAGTCCACCATGTACATTGGTTGTGTAGGTCTCAAGACAGAAATCACCCAGTTCACCCTGTACAGTGGTTGTGTAGGTCTCAAGACAGAAATCACCTAGTCCACCCTGTACAGTGGTTGTGTAGGTCTCAAGACAGAAAGCACCCAGTCCACCCTGTACAGTGGTTGTGTAGCTCTCAAGACAGAAAGCATGCAGTCCACCATGTACATTAGTTGTGTAGCTCTCAAGACAGAAAGCACCCAGTCCACTTTGTACAGTGGTTGTGTAGGTCTCAAGACAGAAAGTGCCCAGTCCACCCTTTACAGTGGTTGTGTAGGTCTCAAGACAGAAAGCACCCAGTCCACCCTGTACAGTGGTTGTGTAGGTCTCATGACAGAAAGTGCCCAGTCCACCCTGTACAGTGGTTGTGTAGGTCTCAAGACAGAAATCACCCAGTTCACCCTGTACAGTGGTTGTGTAGGTCTCAAGACAGAAAGCACCCAGTCCACCCTGTACAGTGGTTGTGTAGGTCTCAAGACAGAAATCACCCAGTCCACCATGTACAGTGGTTGTGTAGGTCTCAAGACAGAAAGCACCCAGTCCACACTGTACAGTGGTTGTGTAGGTCTCAAGACAGAAAGCACCCAGTCCAACCTGTACAGTGGTTGTGTAGGTCTCAAGACAGAAAGCACCCAGTCCACACCGTACAGTGGTTGTGTAGGTCTCAAGACAGAAATCACCCAGTCCACCATGTACAGTGGTTGTGTAGGTCTCAAGACAGAAAGCACCCAGTCCAACCTGTACAGTGGTTGTGTAGGTCTCAAGACAGAAAGCACCCAGTCCACCCTGTACAGTGGTTGTGTAGGTCTCAAGACAGAAAGCACCCAGTCCACCCTGTACAGTGGTTGTGTAGGTCTCAAGACAGAAATCACCCAGTCCACCATGTACAGTGGTTGTGTAGGTCTCAAGACAGAAAGCACCCAGTCCACCCTGTACAGTGGTTGTGTAGGTCTCAAGACAGAAAGTGCCCAGTCCACCCTGTACAGTGGTTGTGTAGGTCTCAAGACAGAAAGCACCCAGTCCAACCTGTACAGTGGTTGTGTAGGTCTCAAGACAGAAAGCACCCAGTCCAACCTGTACAGTGGTTGTGTAGGTCTCAAGACAGAAAGCACCCAGTCCACCCTGTACAGTGGTTGTGTAGGTCTCAAGACAGAAAGCACCCAGTCCAACCTGTACAGTGGTTGTGTAGGTCTCAAGACAGAAAGCACCCAGTCCAACCTGTTCAGTGTTTGTGTAGGTCTCAAGACAGAAAGCACCCAGTCCATCCTGTACAGTGGTTGTGTAGGTCTCAAGACAGAAATCACCCAGTCCACCCTGTACAGTGGTTGTGTAGATCTCAAGACAGAAAGCACCCAGTCCACACTGTACAGTGGTTGTGTAGGTCTCAAGACAGAAAGCACCCAGTCCACCATGTACAGTGGTTGTGTAGGTCTCAAGACAGAAATCACCCAGTCCACAGTGTACAGTGGTTGTGTAGGTCTCTAGACAGAAAGCACCCAGTCCATCCTGTACAGTGGTTGTGTAGGTCTCAAGACAGAAAGTGCCCAATCCACCCTGTTCAGTGTTTGTGTAGGTCTCAAGACAGAAAGCATACAGTCCACCATGTACATTGGTTGTGTAGGTCTCAAGACAGAAATCACTCAGTCCACCCTGTACAGTGGTTGTGTAGGTCTCAAGAGAGAAAGCACCCAGTTCTCCCTGTACAGTGGTTGTGTAGGTCTGAAGACAGAAAGCACCCAGTACTCACTGTACAGTGGTTGTGCAGGTCTCAAGTCAGAAATCACCCAGTCCACCCTGTACAGTGGTTGTGTAGGTCTCAAGTCAGAAATCACCCAGTCCACCCTGTACAGTGGTTGTGCAGGTCTCAAGACAGAAAGCACCCAGTTCTCCCTGTACAGTGGTTGTGTAGGTCTCAAGACAGAAAGCACCCAGTACTCACTGTACAGTGGTTGTGCATGTCTCAAGTCAGAAATCACCCAGTCCACCCTGTACAGTGGTTGTGTAGGTCTCAAGTCAGAAAGCATCCAGTCCACCCTGTACAGTGGTTGTGTAGGTCTCAAGACAGAAAGTGCCCAGTCCACCCTGTAGAGCGGTTGTGTAGGTCTCAAGACAGAAATCACCCAGTTCTCCCTGTACAGTGGTTGTGTAGGTCTCAAGACAGAAAGCACCCAGTACTCACTGTACAGTGGTTGTGCAGGTCTCAAGTCAGAAATCACCCAGTCCACCCTGTACAGTGGTTGTGTAGGTCTCAAGTCAGAAATCACCCAGTCCACCCTGTACAGTGGTTGTGCAGGTCTCAAGACAGAAAGCACCCAGTTCTCCCTGTACAGTGGTTGTGTAGGTCTCAAGACAGAAAGCAACCAGTACTCACTGTACAGTGGTTGTGCATGTATCAAGTCAGAAATCACCCAGTCCACCCTGTACAGTGGTTGTGTAGGTCTCAAGTCAGAAAGCATCCAGTCCACCCTGTACAGTGGTTGTGTAGGTCTCAAGACAGAAAGTGCCCAGTCCACCCTGTACAGCGGTTGTGTAGGTCTCAAGACAGAAATCACCCAGTTCACCCTGTACAGTGGTTGTGTAGGTCTCAAGACAGAAAGAACCCAGTCCTCCCTGTACAGTGGTTGTGTAGGTCTCAAGACAGAAATCACCCAGTCCACCCTGTACAGTGGTTGTGTAGGTCTCAAGACAGAAAGCACCCAGTCCACCCTGTACAGTGGTTGTGTAGGCCTCAAGACAGAAAGCACCCAGTCCACACTGTACAGTGGTTGTGTAGGTCTCAAGACAGAAAGCACCCAGTCCACCCTGTACAGTGGTTGTGTAGGCCTCAAGACAGAAAGTGCCCAGTCCACCATGTACAGTGGTTGTGTAGGTCTCAAGACAGAAAGCACCCAGTCCACACTGTACAGTGGTTGTGTAGGTCTCAAGACAGAAAGCACCCAGTCCAACCTGTACAGTGGTTGTGTAGGTGTCAAGACAGAAATCACCCAGTCCACTGTGTACAGTGGTTGTGTAGGTCTCTAGACAGAAAGCACCCAGTCCATCCTGTACAGTGGTTCTGTAGGTCTCAAGACAGAAAGTGCCCAATCCACCCTGTTCAGTGTTTGTGTAGGTCTCAAGACAGAAAGCATACAGTCCACCATGTACATTGGTTGTGTAGGTCTCAAGACAGAAATCACCCAGTTCACCCTGTACAGTGGTTGTGTAGGTCTCAAGACAGAAATCACCTAGTCCACCCTGTACAGTGGTTGTGTAGGTCTCAAGACAGAAAGCACCCAGTCCACCCTGTACAGTGGTTGTGTAGCTCTCAAGACAGAAAGCATGCAGTCCACCATGTACATTAGTTGTGTAGCTCTCAAGACAGAAAGCACCCAGTCCACTTTGTACAGTGGTTGTGTAGGTCTCAAGACAGAAAGTGCCCAGTCCACCCTTTACAGTGGTTGTGTAGGTCTCAAGACAGAAAGCACCCAGTCCACCCTGTACAGTGGTTGTGTAGGTCTCATGACAGAAAGTGCCCAGTCCACCCTGTACAGTGGTTGTGTAGGTCTCAAGACAGAAATCACCCAGTTCACCCTGTACAGTGGTTGTGTAGGTCTCAAGACAGAAAGCACCCAGTCCACCCTGTACAGTGGTTGTGTAGGTCTCAAGACAGAAATCACCCAGTCCACCATGTACAGTGGTTGTGTAGGTCTCAAGACAGAAAGCACCCAGTCCACACTGTACAGTGGTTGTGTAGGTCTCAAGACAGAAAGCACCCAGTCCAACCTGTACAGTGGTTGTGTAGGTCTCAAGACAGAAAGCACCCAGTCCACACCGTACAGTGGTTGTGTAGGTCTCAAGACAGAAAGCACCCAGTCCACCATGTACAGTGGTTGTGTAGGTCTCAAGACAGAAAGCACCCAGTCCACACTGTACAGTGGTTGTGTAGGTCTCAAGACAGAAAGCACCCAGTCCAACCTGTACAGTGGTTGTGTAGGTGTCAAGACAGAAATCACCCAGTCCACTGTGTACAGTGGTTGTGTAGGTCTCAAGACAGAAAGCACCCAGTCCATCCTGTACAGTGGTTCTGTAGGTCTCAAGACAGAAAGTGCCCAATCCACCCTGTTCAGTGTTTGTGTAGGTCTCAAGACAGAAAGCATACAGTCCACCATGTACATTGGTTGTGCAGGTCTCAAGACAGAAATCACTCAGTCCACCCTGTACAGTGGTTGTGTAGGTCTCAAGACAGAAAGCACCCAGTTCTCCCTGTACAGTGGTTGTGTAGGTCTCAAGACAGAAAGCAACCAGTACTCACTGTACAGTGGTTGTGCATGTATCAAGTCAGAAATCACCCAGTCCACCCTGTACAGTGGTTGTGTAGGTCTCAAGTCAGAAAGCATCCAGTCCACCCTGTACAGTGGTTGTGTAGGTCTCAAGACAGAAAGTGCCCAGTCCACCCTGTACAGCGGTTGTGTAGGTCTCAAGACAGAAATCACCCAGTTCACCCTGTACAGTGGTTGTGTAGGTCTCAAGACAGAAAGAACCCAGTCCTCCCTGTACAGTGGTTGTGTAGGTCTCAAGACAGAAATCACCCAGTCCACCCTGTACAGTGGTTGTGTAGGTCTCAAGACAGAAAGCACCCAGTCCACCCTGTACAGTGGTTGCGTAGGCCTCAAGACAGAAAGCACCCAGTCCACACTGTACAGTGGTTGTGTAGGTCTCAAGACAGAAAGCACCCAGTCCACCCTGTACAGTGGTTGTGTAGGCCTCAAGACAGAAAGTGCCCAGTCCACCATGTACAGTGGTTGTGTAGGTCTCAAGACAGAAAGCACCCAGTCCACACTGTACAGTGGTTGTGTAGGTCTCAAGACAGAAAGCACCCAGTCCAACCTGTACAGTGGTTGTGTAGGTGTCAAGACAGAAATCACCCAGTCCACTGTGTACAGTGGTTGTGTAGGTCTCTAGACAGAAAGCACCCAGTCCATCCTGTACAGTGGTTCTGTAGGTCTCAAGACAGAAAGTGCCCAATCCACCCTGTTCAGTGTTTGTGTAGGTCTCAAGACAGAAAGCATACAGTCCACCATGTACATTGGTTGTGTAGGTCTCAAGACAGAAATCACCCAGTTCACCCTGTACAGTGGTTGTGTAGGTCTCAAGACAGAAATCACCTAGTCCACCCTGTACAGTGGTTGTGTAGGTCTCAAGACAGAAAGCACCCAGTCCACCCTGTACAGTGGTTGTGTAGCTCTCAAGACAGAAAGCATGCAGTCCACCATGTACATTAGTTGTGTAGCTCTCAAGACAGAAAGCACCCAGTCCACTTTGTACAGTGGTTGTGTAGGTCTCAAGACAGAAAGTGCCCAGTCCACCCTTTACAGTGGTTGTGTAGGTCTCAAGACAGAAAGCACCCAGTCCACCCTGTACAGTGGTTGTGTAGGTCTCATGACAGAAAGTGCCCAGTCCACCCTGTACAGTGGTTGTGTAGGTCTCAAGACAGAAATCACCCAGTTCACCCTGTACAGTGGTTGTGTAGGTCTCAAGACAGAAAGCACCCAGTCCACCCTGTACAGTGGTTGTGTAGGTCTCAAGACAGAAATCACCCAGTCCACCATGTACAGTGGTTGTGTAGGTCTCAAGACAGAAAGCACCCAGTCCACACTGTACAGTGGTTGTGTAGGTCTCAAGACAGAAAGCACCCAGTCCAACCTGTACAGTGGTTGTGTAGGTCTCAAGACAGAAAGCACCCAGTCCACACCGTACAGTGGTTGTGTAGGTCTCAAGACAGAAAGCACCCAGTCCACCATGTACAGTGGTTGTGTAGGTCTCAAGACAGAAAGCACCCAGTCCACACTGTACAGTGGTTGTGTAGGTCTCAAGACAGAAAGCACCCAGTCCAACCTGTACAGTGGTTGTGTAGGTGTCAAGACAGAAATCACCCAGTCCACTGTGTACAGTGGTTGTGTAGGTCTCAAGACAGAAAGCACCCAGTCCATCCTGTACAGTGGTTCTGTAGGTCTCAAGACAGAAAGTGCCCAATCCACCCTGTTCAGTGTTTGTGTAGGTCTCAAGACAGAAAGCATACAGTCCACCATGTACATTGGTTGTGCAGGTCTCAAGACAGAAATCACTCAGTCCACCCTGTACAGTGGTTGTGTAGGTCTCAAGAGAGAAAGCACCCAGTTCTCCCTGTACAGTGGTTGTGTAGGTCTCAAGACAGAAAGCACCCAGTACTCACTGTACAGTGGTTGTGCAGGTCTCAAGTCAGAAATCACCCAGTCCACACTGTACAGTGGTTGTGTAGGTTTCAAGTCAGAAATCACCCAGTCCACCCTGTACAGTGGTTGGGCAGGTCTCAAGACAGAAAGCACCCACTTCTCCCTGTACAGTGGTTGTGTAGGTCTCAAGACAGAAAGCACCCAGTACTCACTGTACAGTGGTTGTGCATGTCTCAAGTCAGAAATCACCCGGTCCACCCTGTACAGTGGTTGTGTAGGTCTCAAGTCAGAAAGCATCCAGTCCACCCTGTACAGTGGTTGTGTAGGTCTCAAGACAGAAAGCACCCAGTCCACCCTGTACAGTGGTTGTGTAGGTCTCAAGACAGAAAGAACCCAGTCCACACTGTACAGTGGTTGTGTAGGTCTCAAGACAGAAAGCACCCAGTCCACCCTGTACAGTGGTTTTGTAGGTCTCAAGACAGAAATTGCCCAGTCCACCCTGTACAGTGGTTGTGTAGGTCTCAAGACAGAAATCACCCAGTTCACCCTGTACAGTGGTTGTGTAGGTCTCAAGACAGAAAGCACCCAGTCCTCCCTGTACAGTGGTTGTGTAGGTCTCAAGACAGAAATCACCCAGTCCACCTTGTACAGTGGTTGTGTAGGTCTTAAGACAGAAAGCACCCAGTCCACCCTATACAGTGGTTGTGTAGGTCTCAAGACAGAAAGAACCCAGTCCACACTGTACAGTGGTTCTGTAGGTCTCAAGACAGAAAGCACCCAGTCCACACTGTACAGTGGCTGTGTAGATCTCAAGACAGAAAGCACCCAGTCCAACCTGTACAGTGGTTGTGTACGTCTCAAGCCAGAAAGTGCCCAATCCACCCTGTACAGTGGTTGTGTAGGTCTCAAGACGGAAATCACCCAGTCCAACCTGTACAGTGGTTGTGTAGGTCTCAAGACAGAAAGTACCCAGTCCACCCTGTACAGTGGTTGTGTAGATCTCAAGACAGAAAGCATGCAGTCCACCATGTACATTGGTTGTGTAGGTCTCAAGTCAGAAATCACCCAGTCCACTTTGTACAGTGGTTGTGTAGGTCTCAAGACAGAAAGCACCCAGTCCACCCTGTACAGTGGCTGTGTAGGTCTCAAGACAGAAAGCATGCAGTCCACCATGTACATTGGTTGTGTAGGTCTCAAGACAGAAAGCACCCAGTTCTCCCTGTACAGTGGTTGTGTAGGTCTCAAGACAGAAAGCACCCAGTACTCACTGTACAGTGGTTGTGCATGTCTCAAGTCAGAAATCACCCAGTCCACCCTGTACAGTGGTTGTGTAGGTCTCAAGTCAGAAAGCACCCAGTCCACCCTGTACAGTGGTTGTGTAGGTCTCAAGACAGAAAGCACCCAGTCCACCCTGTACAGTGGTTGTGTAGGTCTCAAGACAGAAAGAGCCCAGTCCACACTGTACAGTGGTTGTGTAGGTCTCAAGACAGAAAGCACCCAGTCCACCCTGTACAGTGGTTGTGTAGGTCTCAAGACAGAAAGTGCCCAGTCCACCCTGTACAGTGGTTGTGTAGGTCTCAAGACAGAAATCACCCAGTTCACCCTGTACAGTGGCTGTGTAGGTCTCAAGACAGAAAGCACCCAGTCCACCCTGTACAGTGGTTGTGTAGGTCTCAAGACAGAAATCACCCAGTCCACCATGTACAGTGGTTGTGTAGGTCTCAAGACAGAAAGCACCCAGTCCACACTGTACAGTGGTTGTGTAGGTCTCAAGACAGAAAGCACCCAGTCCAACCTGTACAGTGGTTGTGTAGGTCTCAAGACAGAAAGCACCCAGTCCACACTGTACAGTGGTTGTGTAGGTCTCAAGACAGAAAGCACCCAGTCCACCATGTACAGTGGTTGTGTAGGTCTCAAGACAGAAAGCACCCAGTCCACACTGTACAGTGGTTGTGTAGGTCTCAAGACAGAAAGCACCCAGTCCAACCTGTACAGTGGTTGTGTAGGTGTCAAGACAGAAATCACCCAGTCCACAGTGTACAGTGGTTGTGTAGGTCTTTAGACAGAAAGCACCCAGTCCATCCTGTACAGTGGTTGTGTAGGTCTCAAGAGAGAAAGTGCCCAATCCACCCTGTACAGTGGTTGTGCAGGTCTCAAGACAGAAAGCACCCAGTTCTCCCTGTACAGTGGTTGTGTAGGTCTCAAGACAGAAAGCATACAGTCCACAATGTACATTGGTTGTGTAGGTCTCAAGACAGAAATCACTCAGTCCACCCTGTACAGTGGTTGTGTAGGTCTCAAGAGAGGAAGCACCCAGTTCTCCCTGTACAGTGGTTGTGTAGGTCTGAAGACAGAAAGCACCCAGTACTCACTGTACAGTGGTTGTGCAGGTCTCAAGTCAGAAATCACCCAGTCCACCCTGTACAGTGGTTGTGTAGGTCTCAAGTCAGAAATCAGCCAGTCCACCCTGTACAGTGGTTGTGCAGGTCTCAAGACAGAAAGCACCCAGTTCTCCCTGTACAGTGGTTGTGTAGGTCTCAAGACAGAAAGCACCCAGTACTCACTGTACAGTGGTTGTGCATGTCTCAAGTCAGAAATCACCCAGTCCACCCTGTACAGTGGTTGTGTAGGTCTCAAGTCAGAAAGCATCCAGTCCACCCTGTACAGTGGTTGTGTAGGTCTCAAGACAGAAAGTGCCCAGTCCACCCTGTAGAGCGGTTGTGTAGGTCTCAAGACAGAAATCACCCAGTTCTCCCTGTACAGTGGTTGTGTAGGTCTCAAGACAGAAAGCACCCAGTACTCACTGTACAGTGGTTGTGCAGGTCTCAAGTCAGAAATCACCCAGTCCACCCTGTACAGTGGTTGTGTAGGTCTCAAGTCAGAAATCACCCAGTCCACCCTGTACAGTGGTTTTGCAGGTCTCAAGACAGAAAGCACCCAGTTCTCCCTGTACAGTGGTTGTGTAGGTCTCAAGACAGAAAGCAACCAGTACTCACTGTACAGTGGTTGTGCATGTATCAAGTCAGAAATCACCCAGTCCACCCTGTACAGTGGTTGTGTAGGTCTCAAGTCAGAAAGCATCCAGTCCACCCTGTACAGTGGTTGTGTAGGTCTCAAGACAGAAAGTGCCCAGTCCACCCTGTACAGCAGCTGTGTAGGTCTCAAGACAGAAATCACCCAGTTCACCCTGTACAGTGGTTGTGTAGGTCTCAAGACAGAAAGAACCCAGTCCTCCCTGTACAGTGGTTGTGTAGATCTCAAGACAGAAATCACCCAGTCCACCCTGTACAGTGGTTGTGTAGGTCTCAAGACAGAAAGCACCCAGTCCACCCTGTACAGTGGTTGTGTAGGCCTCAAGACAGAAAGCACCCAGTCCACACTGTACAGTGGTTGTGTAGGTCTCAAGACAGAAAGCACCCAGTCCACCCTGTACAGTGGTTGTGTAGGCCTCAAGACAGAAAGTACCCAGTCCACCCTGTACAGTGGTTGTGTAGGTCTCAAGACAGAAAGTGCCCAGTCCACCCTGTACAGCGGTTGTGTAGGTCTCAAGACAGAAATCACCCAGTTCACCCTGTACAGTGGTTGTGTAGGTCTCAAGACAGAAAGCATCCAGTCCACACTGTACAGTGGTTGTGTAGATCTCAAGACAGAAAGCACCCAGTCCTCCCTGTACAGTGGTTGTGTAGGTCTCAAGACAGAAAGCACCCGGTCCACACTGTACAGTGGTTGTGTAGGTCTCAAGACAGAAAGCACCCAGTCCACCCTGTACAGTGGTTGTGTAGGTCTCAAGTCAGAAAGCACCTAGTCCACCCTGTACAGTGGTTGTGTAGGTCTCAAGTCAGAAAGCACCCAGTCCACCCTGTACAGTGGTTGTGTAGGTGTCAAGAGAGAAAGCACCCAGTCCACCCTGTACAGTGGTTGTGTAGCTCTCAAGACAGAAAGCACCCAGTCCACCCTGAACAGTGGTTGTGTAGGTCTCAAGACAGAAGTCACCAAGTCCACCATGTACAGTGGTTGTGTAGGTCTCAAGACAGAATGCACCCAGTCCACACTGTACAGTGGTTGTGTAGATCTCAAGACATTAAGCACCCAGTCCAACCTGTACAGTGGTTGTGTAGGTCTCAAGACAGAAAGCACCCAGTCCGCACTGTACAGTGGTTGTGTAGGTCTCAAGACAGAAAGCACCCAATCCACCCTGTACAGTGGTTGTGTAGGTCTCAAGACAGAAATCACCCAGTCCACCCTGTACAGTGGTTGTGTAGGTCTCAAGACAGAAAGCACCCAGTCCACCCTGTAGAGTGGTTGTGTAGGTGTCAAGACAGAAAGCACCCAGTCCACAGTGTACAGTGGTTGTGTAGGTCTCTAGAAGGAAAGCACCCAGTCCATCCTGTACAGTGGTTGTGTAGGTCTCAAGACAGAAAGCACCCAGTACACCCTGTACAGTGGTTGTGTAGGTCTCAAGACAGAAAGTGCCCAATCCACCCTGTTCAGTGTTTGTGTAGGTCTCAAGACAGAAAGCATACAGTCCACCATGTACATTGGTTGTGTAGGTCTCAAGACAGAAATCACCCAGTCCACCCTCTACAGTGGTTGTGTAGGTATCAAGAGAGAAAGCACCCAGTTCTCCCTGTACAGTGGTTGTGTAGGTCTCAAGACAGAAAGCACCCAGTACTCACTGTACAGTGGTTGTGCAGGTCTCAAGTCAGAAATCACCCAGTCCACCCTGTACAGTGGTTGTGTAGGTCTCAAGACAGAAAGCACCCAGTCCACCCTGTACAGTGGTTGTGTAGGTCTCAAGTCAGAAAGCACCTAGTCCACCCTGTACAGTGGTTGTGTAGGTCTCAAGTCAGAAAGCACCCAGTCCACCCTGTACAGTGGTTGTGTAGGTGTCAAGACAGAAATCACCCAGTCTACCATGTACAGTGGTTGTGTAGCTCTCAAGAGAGAAAGCACCCAGTCCACCCTGTACAGTGGTTGTGTAGCTCTCAAGACAGAAAGCACCCAGTCCACCCTGAACAGTGGTTGTGTAGGTCTCAAGACAGAAGTCACCAAGTCCACCATGTACAGTGGTTGTGTAGGTCTCAAGACAGAATGCACCCAGTCCACACTGTACAGTGGTTGTGTAGATCTCAAGACATTAAGCACCCAGTCCAACCTGTACAGTGGTTGTGTAGGTCTCAAGACAGAAAGCACCCAGTCCGCACTGTACAGTGGTTGTGTAGGTCTCAAGACAGAAAGCACCCAATCCACCCTGTACAGTGGTTGTGTAGGTCTCAAGACAGAAATCACCCAGTCCACCCTGTACAGTAGTTGTGTAGGTCTCAAGACAGAAAGCACCCAGTCCACCCTGTAGAGTGGTTGTGTAGGTGTCAAGACAGAAAGCACCCAGTCCACAGTGTACAGTGGTTGTGTAGGTCTCTAGAAGGAAAGCACCCAGTCCATCCTCTACAGTGGTTGTGTAGGTCTCAAGACAGAAAGCACCCAGTACACCCTGTACAGTGGTTGTGTAGGTCTCAAGACAGAAAGTGCCCAATCCACCCTGTTCAGTGTTTGTGTAGGTCTCAAGACAGAAAGCATACAGTCCACCATGTACATTGGTTGTGTAGGTCTCAAGACAGAAATCACCCAGTCCACCCTCTACAGTGGTTGTGTAGGTATCAAGAGAGAAAGCACCCAGTTCTCCCTGTACAGTGGTTGTGTAGGTCTCAAGACAGAAGTCACCAAGTCCACCATGTACAGTGGTTGTGTAGGTCTCAAGACAGAATGCACCCAGTCCACACTGTACAGTGGTTGTGTAGATCTCAAGACATTAAGCACCCAGTCCAACCTGTACAGTGGTTGTGTAGGTCTCAAGACAGAAAGCACCCAGTCCGCACTGTACAGTGGTTGTGTAGGTCTCAAGACAGAAAGCACCCAATCCACCCTGTACAGTGGTTGTGTAGGTCTCAAGACAGAAATCACCCAGTCCACCCTGTACAGTGGTTGTGTAGGTCTCAAGTCAGAAAGCATCCAGTCCACCCTGTACAGTGGTTGTGTAGGTCTCAAGACAGAAAGCACCCAGTCTACCCTGTACAGTGGTTGTGTAGGTCTCAAGACAGAAAGAACCCAGTCCACACTGTACAGTGGTTGTGTAGGTCTCAAGACAGAAAGGACCCAGTCCACCCTGTACAGTGGTTGTGTAGGTCTCAAGACAGAAAGTGCCCAGTCCAGCCTGTACAGCGGTTGTGTAGGTCTCAAGACAGAAATCACCCAGTTCACCCTGTACAGTGGTTGTGTAGGTCTCAAGACAGAAAGCACCCAGTCCTCCCTGTACAATGGTTGTGTAGGTCTCAAGACAGAAATCACCCAGTCCACCCTGTAGAGTGGTTGTGTAGGTCTCAAGACAGAAAGCACCCAGTCCACCCTGTATAGTGGTTGTGTAGGCCTCAAGACAGAAAGCACCCAGTCCACACTGTACAGTGGTTGTGTAGGTCTCAAGACAGAAATTGCCCAGTCCAAACTGTACAGTGGTTGTGTAGGTCTCAAGACAGAAATCACCCAGTTCACCCTGTACAGTGGTTGTGTAGGTCTCAAGACAGAAAGCACCCAGTCCTCCCTGTACAGTGGTTGTGTAGGTCTCAAGACAGAAATCACCCAGTCCACCTTGTACAGTGGTTGTGTAGGTCTTAAGACAGAAAGCACCCAGTCCACCCTATACAGTGGTTGTGTAGGTCTCAAGACAGAAAGAACCCAGTCCACACTGTACAGTGGTTCTGTAGGTCTCAAGACAGAAAGCACCCAGTCCACACTGTACAGTGGTTGTGTAGATCTCAAGACAGAAAGCACCCAGTCCACCCTGTACAGTGGTTGTGTACGTCTCAAGCCAGAAAGTGCCCAATCCACCCTGTACAGTGGTTGTGTAGGTCTCAAGACGGAAATCACCCAGTCCAACCTGTACAGTGGTTGTGTAGGTGTCAAGACAGAAAGTACCCAGTCCACCCTGTACAGTGGTTGTGTAGGTCTCAAGACAGAAAGCACCCAGTCCACACTGTACAGTGGTTGTGTAGATCTCAAGACAGAAAGCATGCAGTCCACCATGTACATTGGTTGTGTAGGTCTCAAGTCAGAAATCACCCAGTCCACTTTGTACAGTGGTTGTGTAGGTCTCAAGACAGAAAGCACCCAGTCCACCCTGTACAGTGGCTGTGTAGGTCTCAAGACAGAAAGCATGCAGTCCACCATGTACATTGGTTGTGTAGGTCTCAAGACAGAAAGCACCCAGTCCACCCTGTACAGTGGTTGTGTAGGTCTCAAGTCAGAAAGCATCCAGTCCACCCTGTACAGTGGTTGTGTAGGTCTCAAGACAGAAAGCACCCAGTCCAGCCTGTACAGTGGTTGTGTAGGTCTCAAGACAGAAAGAACCCAGTCCACACTGTACAGTGGTTGTGTAGGTCTCAAGACAGAAAGCACCCAGTCCACCCTGTACAGTGGTTGTGTAGGTCTCAAGACAGAAAGTGCCCAGTCCACCCTGTACAGTGGTTGTGTAGGTCTCAAGACAGAAATCACCCAGTTCACCCTGTACAGTGGTTGTGTAGGTCTCAAGACAGAAAGCACCCAGTCCACCCTGTACAGTGGTTGTGTAGGTCTCAAGACAGAAATCACCCAGTCCACCATGTACAGTGGTTGTGTAGGTCTCAAGACAGAAAGCACCCAGTCCACACTGTACAGTGGTTGTGTAGGTCTCAAGACAGAAAGCACCCAGTCCAACCTGTACAGTGGTTGTGTAGGTCTCAAGACAGAAAGCACCCAGTCCACACTGTACAGTGGTTGTGTAGGTCTCAAGACAGAAAGCACCCAGTCCACCATGTACAGTGGTTGTGTAGGTCTCAAGACAGAAAGCACCCAGTCCACACTGTACAGTGGTTGTGTAGGTTTCAAGACAGAAAGCACCCAGTCCAACCTGTACAGTGGTTGTGTAGGTGTCAAGACAGAAATCACCCAGTCCACAGTGTACAGTGGTTGTGTAGGTCTCTAGACAGAAAGCACCCAGTCCATCCTGTACAGTGGTTCTGTAGGTCTCAAGACAGAAAGTGCCCAATCCACCCTGTTTAGTGTTTGTGTAGGTCTCAAGACAGAAAGCATACAGTCCACCATGTACATTGGTTGTGTAGGTCTCAAGACAGAAATCACTCAGTCCACACTGTACAGTGGTTGTGTAGGTCTGAAGACAGAAAACACCCAGTACTCACTGTACAGTGGTTGTGCAGGTCTCAAGTCAGAAATCACCCAGTCCACCCTGTACAGTGGTTGTGTAGGTCTCAAGTCAGAAATCACCCAGTCCACCCTGTACATTGGTTGTGCAGGTCTCAAGACAGAAAGCACCCAGTTCTCCCTGTACAGTGGTTGTGTAGGTCTCAAGACAGAAAGCACCCAGTACTCACTGTACAGTGGTTGTGCATGTCTCAAGTCAGAAATCACCCAGTCCACCCTGTACAGTGGTTGTGTAGGTCTCAAGTCAGAAAGCATCCAGTCCACCCTGTACAGTGGTTGTGTAGGTCTCAAGACAGAAAGTGCCCAGTCCACACTGTAGAGCGGTTGTGTAGGTCTCAAGACAGAAATCACCCAGTTCTCCCTGTACAGTGGTTGTGTAGGTCTCAAGACAGAAAGCAGCCAGTACTCACTGTACGGTGGTTGTGCAGGTCTCAAGTCAGAAATCACCCAGTCCACCCTGTACAGTGGTTGTGTAGGTCTCAAGTCAGAAATCACCCAGTCCACCCTGTACAGTGGTTGTGCAGGTCTCAAGACAGAAAGCACCCAGTTCTCCCTGTACAGTGGTTGTGTAGGTCTCAAGACAGAAAGCAACCAGTACTCACTGTACAGTGGTTGTGCATGTATCAAGTCAGAAATCACCCAGTCCACCCTGTACAGTGGTTGTGTAGGTCTCAAGTCAGAAAGCATCCAGTCCACCCTGTACAGTGGTTGTGTACGTCTCAAGACAGAAAGTGCCCAGTCCACCCTGTACAGCGGTTGTGTAGGTCTCAAGACAGAAATCACCCAGTTCACCCTGTACAGTGGTTGTGTAGGTCTCAAGACAGAAAGAACCCAGTCCTCCCTGTACAGTGGTTGTGTAGGTCTCAAGACAGAAATCACCCAGTCCACCCTGTACAGTGGTTGTGTAGGTCTCAAGACAGAAAGCACCCAGTCCACCCTGTACAGTGGTTCTGTAGGCCTCAAGACAGAAAGTACCCAGTCCACCCTGTACAGTGGTTGTGTAGGTCTCAAGACAGAAAGTGCCCAGTCCACCCTGTACAGCGGTTGTGTAGGTCTCAAGACAGAAATCACCCAGTTCACCCTGTACAGTGGTTGTGTAGGTCTCAAGACAGAAAGCATCCAGTCCACACTGTACAGTGGTTGTGTAGATCTCAAGACAGAAAGCACCCAGTCCTCCCTGTACAGTGGTTGTGTAGGTCTCAAGACAGAATGCACCCAGTCCACACTGTACAGTGGTTGTGTAGGTCTCAAGACATTAAGCACCCAGTCCAACCTGTACAGTGGTTGTGTAGGTCTCAAGACAGAAAGCACCCAGTCCGCACTGTACAGTGGTTGTGTAGGTAACAAGACAGAAAGCACCCAATCCACCCTGTACAGTGGTTGTGTAGGTCTCAAGACAGAAATCACCCAGTCCACCCTGTACAGTAGTTGTGTAGGTCTCAAGACAGAAAGCACCCAGTCCACCCTGTACAGTGGTTGTGTAGGTGTCAAGACAGAAAGCACCCAGTCCACAGTGTACAGTGGTTGTGTAGGTCTCTAGAAGGAAAGCACCCAGTCCATCCTGTACAGTGGTTGTGTAGGTCTCAAGACAGAAAGCACCCAGTACGCCCTGTACAGTGGTTGTGTAGGTCTCAAGACAGAAAGTGCCCAATCCACCCTGTTCAGTGTTTGTGTAGGTCTCAAGACAGAAAGCATACAGTCCACCATGTACATTGGTTGTGTAGGTCTCAAGACAGAAATCACCCAGTCCACCCTGTACAGTGGTTGTGTAGGTATCAAGAGAGAAAGCACCCAGTTCTCCCTGTACAGTGGTTGTGTAGGTCTCAAGACAGAAAGCACCCAGTACTCACTGTACAGTGGTTGTGCAGGTCTAAAGTCAGAAATCACCCAGTCCACCCTGTACAGTGGTTGTGTAGGTCTCAAGACAGAAAGCACCCAGTACTCACTGTACAGTGGTTGTGCATGTCTCAAGTCAGAAATCACCCAGTCCACCCTGTACAGTGGTTGTGTAGGTCTCCAATCAGAAAGCATCCAGTCCACCCTGTACAGTGGTTGTGTAGGTCTCAAGACAGAAAGCACCCAGTCTACCCTGTACAGTGGTTGTGTAGGTCTCAAGACAGAAAGAACCCAGTCCACACTGTACAGTGGTTGTGTAGGTCTCAAGACAGAAAGAACCCAGTCCACCCTGTACAGTGGTTGTGTAGGTCTCAAGACAGAAAGTGCCCAGTCCAGCCTGTACAGCGGTTGTGTAGGTCTCAAGACAGAAATCACCCAGTTCACCCTGTACAGTGGTTGTGTAGGTCTCAAGACAGAAAGCACCCAGTCCACCCTGTATAGTGGTTGTGTAGGCCTCAAGACAGAAAGCACCCAGTCCACACTGTACAGTGCTTGTGTAGGTCTCAAGACAGAAAGCACCCAGTCCAGACTGTACAGTGGTTGTGTAGATCTCAAGACAGAAAGCACCCAGTCCACCCTGTACAGTGGTTGTGTAGGTCTCAAGCCAGAAAGTGCCCAATCCACCCTGTACAGTGGTTGTGTAGGTCTCAAGACAGAAATCACCCAGTCCACGTTGTACAGTGGTTGTGTAGGTCTCAAGACAGAAAGCACCCAGTCCACCCTGTACAGTGGCTGTGTAGGTCTCAAGACAGAAAGCATGCAGTCCAACATGTACATTGGTTGTGTAGGTCTCAAGACAGAAATCACCCAGTCCACCCTGTACAGTGGTTGTGCAGGTCTCAAGACAGAAAGCACCCAGTTCTCCCTGTACAGTGGTTGTGTAGGTCTCAAGACAGAAAGCACCCAGTACTCACTGTACAGTGGTTGTGCATGTCTCAACTCAGAAATAACCCAGTCCACTCTGTACAGTGGTTGTGTAGGTCTCAAGACAGAAAGTACCCAGTCCACCCTGTACAGTGGTTGTGTAGCTCTCAAGACAGAAAGAAACCAGACCACACTGTACAGTGGTTGTGTAGGTCTCAAGACAGAAAGCACCCAGTCCACGCTGTACAGTGGTTGTGTAAGTCTCAAGACAGAAAGTGCCCAGTCCACCCTGTACAGTGATTGTGTAGGTCTCAAGACAGAAATCACCCAGTTCACCCTGTACAGTGGTTGTGTACGTCTCAAGACAGAAAGTGCCCAGTCCACCCTGTACAGCGGTTGTGTAGGTCTCAAGACAGAAATCACCCAGTTCACCCTGTACAGTGGTTGTGTAGGTCTCAAGACAGAAAGCATCCAGTCCACACTGTACAGTGGTTGTGTAGATCTCAAGACAGAAAGCACCCAGTCCTCCCTGTACAGTGGTTGTGTAGGTCTCAAGACAGAATGCACCCAGTCCACACTGTACAGTGGTTGTGTAGGTCTCAAGACATTAAGCACCCAGTCCAACCTGTACAGTGGTTGTGTAGGTCTCAAGACAGAAAGCACCCAGTCCGCACTGTACAGTGGTTGTGTAGGTAACAAGACAGAAAGCACCCAATCCACCCTGTACAGTGGTTGTGTAGGTCTCAAGACAGAAATCACCCAGTCCACCCTGTACAGTAGTTGTGTAGGTCTCAAGACAGAAAGCACCCAGTCCACCCTGTACAGTGGTTGTGTAGGTGTCAAGACAGAAAGCACCCAGTCCACAGTGTACAGTGGTTGTGTAGGTCTCTAGAAGGAAAGCACCCAGTCCATCCTGTACAGTGGTTGTGTAGGTCTCAAGACAGAAAGCACCCAGTACGCCCTGTACAGTGGTTGTGTAGGTCTCAAGACAGAAAGTGCCCAATCCACCCTGTTCAGTGTTTGTGTAGGTCTCAAGACAGAAAGCATACAGTCCACCATGTACATTGGTTGTGTAGGTCTCAAGACAGAAATCACCCAGTCCACCCTGTACAGTGGTTGTGTAGGTATCAAGAGAGAAAGCACCCAGTTCTCCCTGTACAGTGGTTGTGTAGGTCTCAAGACAGAAAGCACCCAGTACTCACTGTACAGTGGTTGTGCAGGTCTAAAGTCAGAAATCACCCAGTCCACCCTGTACAGTGGTTGTGTAGGTCTCAAGACAGAAAGCACCCAGTACTCACTGTACAGTGGTTGTGCATGTCTCAAGTCAGAAATCACCCAGTCCACCCTGTACAGTGGTTGTGTAGGTCTCCAATCAGAAAGCATCCAGTCCACCCTGTACAGTGGTTGTGTAGGTCTCAAGACAGAAAGCACCCAGTCTACCCTGTACGGTGGTTGTGTAGGTCTCAAGACAGAAAGAACCCAGTCCACACTGTACAGTGGTTGTGTAGGTCTCAAGACAGAAAGAACCCAGTCCACCCTGTACAGTGGTTGTGTAGGTCTCAAGACAGAAAGTGCCCAGTCCAGCCTGTACAGCGGTTGTGTAGGTCTCAAGACAGAAATCACCCAGTTCACCCTGTACAGTGGTTGTGCAGGTCTCAAGACAGAAAGCACCCAGTCCTCCCTGTACAATGGTTGTGTAGGTCTCAAGACAGAAATCACCCAGTCCACCCTGTAGAGTGGTTGTGTAGGTCTCAAGACAGAAAGCACCCAGTCCACCCTGTATAGTGGTTGTGTAGGCCTCAAGACAGAAAGCACCCAGTCCACACTGTACAGTGCTTGTGTAGGTCTCAAGACAGAAAGCACCCAGTCCAGACTGTACAGTGGTTGTGTAGATCTCAAGACAGAAAGCACCCAGTCCACCCTGTACAGTGGTTGTGTAGGTCTCAAGCCAGAAAGTGCCCAATCCACCCTGTACAGTGTTTGTGTAGGTCTCAAGACAGAAATCACCCAGTCCACGTTGTACAGTGGTTGTGTAGGTCTCAAGACAGAAAGCACCCAGTCCACCCTGTACAGTGGCTGTGTAGGTCTCAAGACAGAAAGCATGCAGTCCAACATGTACATTGGTTGTGTAGGTCTCAAGACAGAAATCACCCAGTCCACCCTGTACAGTGGTTGTGCAGGTCTCAAGACAGAAAGCACCCAGTTCTCCCTGTACAGTGGTTGTGTAGGTCTCAAGACAGAAAGCACCCAGTACTCACTGTACAGTGGTTGTGCATGTCTCAACTCAGAAATAACCCAGTCCACTCTGTACAGTGGTTGTGTAGGTCTCAAGACAGAAAGTACCCAGTCCACCCTGTACAGTGGTTGTGTAGCTCTCAAGACAGAAAGAAACCAGTCCACACTGTACAGTGGTTGTGTAGGTCTCAAGACAGAAAGCACCCAGTCCACGCTGTACAGTGGTTGTGTAAGTCTCAAGACAGAAAGTGCCCAGTCCACCCTGTACAGTGATTGTGTAGGTCTCAAGACAGAAATCACCCAGTTCACCCTGTACAGTGGTTGTGTAGGTCTCAAGAGAGAAAGCACCCAGTCCTCCCTGTACAGTGGTTGTGTAGGTCTCAAGACAGAAATCACCCAGTCCACCCTGTACAGTGGTTGTGTAGGTCTCAAGACAGAAAGCACCCAGTCCACCCGGTACAGTGGTTGTGTAGGTCTCAAGACAGAAAGAACCGAGTCCACACTGTACAGTGGTTGTGTAGGTCTCAAGACAGAAAGCACCCAGTCCTCCCTGTACAGTGGTTGTGTAGGTCTCAAGACAGAAAGCACCCGGTCCACACTGTACAGTGGTTGTGTAGGTCTCAAGACAGAAAGTACCCAGTCCACCCTGTACAGTGGTTGTGTAGGTCTCAAGTCAGAATGCACCTTGTCCACCCTGTACAGTGGTTGTGTAGGTGTCAAGACAGAAATCACCCAGTCCACCATGTACAGTGGTTGTGTAGCTCTCAAGAGAGAAAGCACCCAGTCCACCCTGTACAGTGGTTGTGTAGCTCTCAAGACAGAAAGCACCCAGTCCACCCTGTACAGTGGTTGTGTAGGTCTCAAGACAGAAATCACCCAGTCCACCATGTACAGTGGTTGTGTAGGTCTCAAGACAGAAAGCACCCAATCCACCCTGTACAGTGGTTGTGTAGCTCTCAAGAGAGAAAGCACCCAGTCCTCCCTGTACAGTGGTTGTGTAGGTCTCAAGACAGAAATCACCCAGTCCACCCTGTACAGTGGTTGTGTAGGTCTCAAGACAGAAAGCACCCAGTCCACCCGGTACAGTGGTTGTGTAGGTCTCAAGACAGAAAGAACCGAGTCCACACTGTACAGTGGTTGTGTAGGTCTCAAGACAGAAAGCACCCAGTCCTCCCTGTACAGTGGTTGTGTAGGTCTCAAGACAGAAAGCACCCGGTCCACACTGTACAGTGGTTGTGTAGGTCTCAAGACAGAAAGTACCCAGTCCACCCTGTACAGTGGTTGTGTAGGTCTCAAGTCAGAATGCACCTTGTCCACCCTGTACAGTGGTTGTGTAGGTGTCAAGACAGAAATCACCCAGTCCACCATGTACAGTGGTTGTGTAGCTCTCAAGAGAGAAAGCACCCAGTCCACCCTGTACAGTGGTTGTGTAGCTCTCAAGACAGAAAGCACCCAGTCCACCCTGTACAGTGGTTGTGTAGGTCTCAAGACAGAAATCACCCAGTCCACCATGTACAGTGGTTGTGTAGGTCTCAAGACAGAAAGCACCCAGTCCACCCTGTACAGTGGTTGTGTAGCTCTCAAGACAGAAAGCACCCAGTCCTCCCTGTACAGTGGTTGTGTAGGTCTCAAGACAGAAATCACCCAGTCCAACCTGCACAGTGGTTTTGTAGGTCTCAAGACAGAAAGCACCCAGTCCACCCTGTACAGTAGTTGTGTAGGTGTCAAGACAGAAAGCACCCAGTCCACAGTGTACAGTGGTTGTGTAGGTCTCTAGACAGAAAGCACCCAGTCCATCCTGTACAGTGGTTGTGTAGGTCTCAAGACAGAAAGCACCCAGTCCACCCTGTACAGTGGTTTTGTATGTCTCAAGACAGAAATCACCCTGTCCACCCTGTACAGTGGTTGTGCAGGTCTCAAGAGAGAAATCACCCAGTCAACCCTGTACAGTGGTTGTGTAGGTCTCAAGACAGAAAGCACCCAGTCCACACTGTACAGTGGTTGTGTAGGTCTCAAGTCAGGAAGCACACACTCCTCCCTGTACAGTGGTTGTGTAGGTCTTAAGACAGAAAGCACCCGGTCCACACTGTACAGTGGTTGTGTAAGTCTCAAGACAGAAAGCACCCAGTCCACACTGTACAGTGGTTGTGTAGGTCTCAAGACAGGAAGCACACAGTCCTCCCTCTACAGTGGTTGTGTAGGTCTTAAGACAGAAAGCACCCGGTCCACACTGTACAGTGGTTGTGTAGGTCTCAAGACAGAAAGCACCCAGTCCACGCTGTACAGTGGTTGTGTAGGTCTCAAGTCAGAAAGCACCTAGTCCACCCTGTACAGTGGTAGTGTAGGTCTCAAGTCAGAAAGCACCCAGTCCACCCTGTACAGTGGTTGTGTAGGTCTCAAGACAGAAATCACCCAGTCCACCATGTACAGTGGTTGTGTAGGTCTCAAGACAGAAAGCACCCAGTCCACCCTGTACAGTGGTTGTGTAGGTCTCAAGACAGAAAGAACCCAGTCCACACTGTACAGTGTTTGTGTAGGTCTCAAGACAGAAAGCACCCAGTCCACACTGTACAGTGGTTGTGTAGGTCTCAAGACAGAAAGCACCCAGTCCACCCTGTACAGTGGTTATGTAGGTCTGAAGACATAAAGTGCCCAGTCCACCCTGTACAGTGGTTGTGTAGGTCTCAAGACAGAAATCACCCAGTCCACCCTGTACAGTGGTTGTGTAGGTCTCAAGACAGAAAGCACCCAGTCCTCCCTGTACAGTGGTTGTGTAGGTCTCAAGACAGAAATCACCCAGTTCACCCTGTAGAGTGGTTGTGTAGGTCTCAAGACAGAAATCACCCAGTCCTCCCTGTACAGTGGTTGTGTAGGTCTCAAGACAGAAAGCACCCAGTCCACCCTGTACAGTGGTTGTGTGGGTCTCAAGACAGAAAGAACCCAGTCCACACGGTACAGTGGTTGTGTATGTCTCAAGACAGAAAGCACCCAGTCCACCCTGTACAGTGGTTGTGTAGGTCTCAAGACAGAAAGCACCCAGTCCACCCTGTACAGTGGCTGTGTATGTCTCAAGACAGAAAGCATGCAGTCCACCATGTACATTGGTTGTGTAGGTCTCAAGACAGAAATCACCCAGTCCACCCTGTACAGTGGTTGTGTAGGTCTCAAGACAGAAAGCACCCAGTCCACCCTGTACAGTGGCTGTGTAGGTCTCAAGACAGAAAACATGCAGTCCACCATGTACATTGGTTGTGTAGGTCTCAAGACAGAAAGCACCCAGTACTCCCTGTACAGTTGTTGTGTAGGTCTCAAGACAGAAAGCACCCAGTACTCCCTGTACAGTGGTTGTGTAGGTCTCAAGACAGAAAGGAACCAGTACTCACTGTACAGTGGTTCTGCAGGTCTCAAGTCAGAAATCACCCAGTCCACCCTGTACAGTGGTTGTGTAGGTCTCAAGACAAAAAGCAGCCGTTCAACACTGTACAGTGGTTGTGTAGGTCTCAAGACAGAAAATAGCCAGTCCACCCTGTACAGTGGTTGTGTAGGTCTGAAGACAGAAAGCACCCAGTCCACCCTGTACAGTGGTTGTGTAGCTCTCAAGACAGAAAGCACCCAGTCCACCCTGTACAGTGGTTGTGTAGGTCTCAAGACAGAAATCACCCAGTCCACCATGTACAGTGGTTGTGTAGGTCTCAAGACAGAAAGCACCCAGTCCACCCTGTACAGTGGTTGTGTAGGTCTCAAGACAGACACCACCCAGTCCACCCTGTACAGTGGTTGTGTAGGTCTCAAGTCAGAAAGAGGCCAGTCCACCCTGTACAGTGTTTGTGTAGGTCTCAAGACAGAAAGCACCCAGTCTAACCTGTACAGTGGTTGTGTAGGTGTCAAGATAGAAAGCACCCAGTCCACCCTGTACAGTGGCTGTGTAGGTGACAAGATAGAAAGCACCCTGTCCACCCTGTACAGTGGTTGTGTAGGTCTCAAGACAGAAAGCACCCAGTCCAACCTGTACAGTGGTTGTGTAGCTCTCAAGACAGAAAGCGCCCATTCGACATTGTACAGTGGTTGTGTAGGTCTCAAGACAGAAAGCACCCAGTCCACCCTGTACAGTGGTTGTGTAGGTCTCAAGACAGAAAGCGCCCAGTCTATATTGTACAGTGGTTGTGTAGGTCTCAAGACAGAAATCACCCAGTCCACAGTGTACAGTGGTTGTTTAGGTCTCAAGTCAGAAAGCACCCAGTCCACCCTGTACAGTGGTTGTGTAGGTCTCAAGTCAGAAAGCACCTAGTCCACCCTGTACAGTGGTTGTGTAGGTCTCAAGTCAGAAAGCACCCAGTCCACCCTGTACAGTGGTTGTGTAGGTCTCAAGACAGAAAGCACCCAGTCCACAGTGTACAGTGGTTGTGTAGGTCTCAAGACAGAAAGCACCCGGTCCAACCTGTACAGTGGTTGTGTAGGTCTCAAGACAGAAAGCACCCAGTCCACCCTGTACAGTGGTTGTGTAGGTCTCAAGTCAGAAAGCACCTAGTCCACCCTGTACAGTGGTTGTGTAGGTCTCAAGTCAGAAAGCACCCAGTCCACCCTGTACAGTGGTTGTGTAGGTGTCAAGACTGAAATCACCCAGTCTACCATGTACAGTGGTTGTGTAGCTCTCAAGAGAGAAAGCACCCAGTCCACCCTGTACAGTGGTTGTGTAGCTCTCAAGACAGAAAGCACCCAGTCCACCCTGTACAGTGGTCGTGTAGGTCTCAAGACAGAAATCACCCAGTCCACCATGTACAGTGGTTGTGTAGGTCACAAGATAGAAAGCACCCAGTCCACCCTGTACAGTGGTTGTGTAGGTCTCAAGACAGAAAGCACCCAGTCCAACCTGTACAGTGGTTGTGTAGGTCTCAAGACAGAAAGCACCCAGTCCACCCTGTACAGTGGTTGTGTAGGTCTCAAGACAGAAAGCACCCAGTCCACCCTGTACAGTGGTTGTGTAGGTCTCAAGACAGAAAGCACCCAGTCCACCCTGTACAGTGGTTGTGTAGGTCTCAAGACAGAAAGCACCCAGTCCACACTGTACAGTGGTTGTGTAGGTCTCAAGACAGAAAGCACCCAATCCACCCTGTACAGTGGTTGTGTAGGTCTCAAGACAGAAATCACCCAGTCCACCCTGTACAGTGGTTGTGTAGGTCTCAAGACAGAAAGCACCCAGTCCACCCTGTACAGTGGTTGTGTAGGTGTCAAGACAGAAAGCACCCAGGCCACAGTGTACAGTGGTTGTGTAGGTCTCTAGACAGAAAGCACCCAGTCCATCCTGTACAGTGGTTGTGTAGGTCTCAAGACAGAAAGCACCCACTACACCCTGTACAGTGGTTGTGTAGGTCTCAAGACAGAAAGCACCCATTCCTCCCTGTTCAGTGGCTGTGTAGGTCTCAAGACAGAAAGCATACAGTCCACCATGTACATTGGTTGTGTAGGTCTCAAGACAGAAATCACCCAGTCCACCCTGTACAGTGGTTGTGTAGGTCTCAAGAGAGAAAGCACCCAGTTCTCCCTGTACAGTGGTTGTGTAGGTCTCAAGACAGAAAGCACCCAGTACTCACTGTACAGTCGTTGTGCAGGTCTCAAGTCAGAAATCACCCAGTCCATCCTGTACAGTGGTTGTGTAGGTCTCAAGTCAGAAATCACCCAGTCCACCCTGTACAGTGGTTGTGCAGGTCTCAAGACAGAAAGCACCCAGTTCTCCCTGTACAGTGGTTGTGTAGGTCTCAAGACAGAAAGCACCCAGTACTCACTGTACAGTGGTTGTGCATGTCTCAAGTCAGAAATCACCCAGTCCACCCTGTACAGTGGTTGTGTAGGTCTCAAGTCAGAAAGCATCCAGTCCACCCTGTACAGTGGTTGTGTAGGTCTCAAGACAGAAAGCACCCAGTCTACCCTGTACAGTGGTTGTGTATGTCTCAAGACAGAAAGAACCCAGTCCACACTGTACAGTGGTTGTGTAGGTCTCAAGACAGAAAGGACCCAGTCCACCCTGTACAGTGGTTGTGTAGGTCTCAAGACAGAAAGTGCCCAGTCCACCCTGTACAGCGGTTGTGTAGGTCTCAAGACAGAAATCACCCAGTTCACCCTGTACAGTGGTTGTGTAGGTCTCAAGACAGAAAGCACCCAGTCCTCCCTGTACAATGGTTGTGTAGGTCTCAAGACAGAAATCACCCAGTCCACCCTGTACAGTGGTTGTGTAGGTCTCCAGACAGAAAGCACCCAGTCCACCCTGTACAGTGGTTGTGTAGGCCTCAAGACAGAAAGCACCCAGTCCACACTGTACAGTGGTTGTGTAGGTCTCAAGACAGAAAGCACCCAGTCCACCCTGTACAGTCGTTGTGTAGGTCTCAAGCCAGAAAGTGCCCAATCCACCCTGTACAGTGGTTGTGTAGGTCTCAAGACAGAAATCACCCAGTCCACCCTGTACAGTGGTTGTGTAGGTCTCAAGACAGAAAGCATGCAGTCCACCCTGTACATTGGTTGTGTAGGTCTCAAGACAGAAATCACCCAGTCCACTTTGTACATTGGTTGTGTAGGTCTCAAGACAGAAATCACCCAGTCCACCCTGTACAGTGGTTGTGTAGGTCTCAAGACAGAAAGCATGCAGTCCACCCTGTACATTGGTTGTGTAGGTCTCAAGACAGAAATCACCCAGTCCACTTTGTACAGTGGTTGTGTAGGTCTCAAGACAGAAAGCACCCAGTCCACCCTGTACAGTGGCTGTGTAGGTCTCATGACAGAAAGCATGCAGTCCACCATGTACATTGGTTGTGTAGGTCTCAAGACAGAAATCACCCAGTCCACCCTGTACAGTGGTTGTGCAGGTCTCAAGACAGAAAGCACCCAGTTCTCCCTGTACAGTGGTTGTGTAGGTCTCAAGACAGAAAGCACCCAGTACTCACTGTACAGTGGTTGTGCATGTCTCAAGTCAGAAATCACCCAGTCCACCCTGTACAGTGGTTGTGTAGGTCTCAAGACAGAAAGCACCCAGTCCACCCTGTACAGTGGTTGTGTAGGTCTCAAGACAGAAAGAAACCAGTCCACACTGTACAGTGGTTGTGTAGGTCTCAAGACAGAAAGCACCCAGTCCACCCTGTACAGTGGTTGTGTAGGTCTCAAGACAGAAAGTGCCCAGTCCACCCTGTACAGTGGTTGTGTAGGTCTCAAGACAGAAATCACCCAGTTCACCCTGTACAGTGGTTGTGTAGGTCTCAAGAGAGAAAGCACCCAGTCCTCCCTGTACAGTGGTTGTGTAGGTCTCAAGACAGAAATCACCCAGTCCACCCTGTACAGTGGTTGTGTAGGTCTCAAGACAGAAAGCACCCAGTCCACCCTGTACAGCGGTTGTGTAGGTCTCAAGACAGAAAGAACCGAGTCCACACTGTACAGTGGTTGTGTAGGTCTCAAGACAGAAAGCACCCAGTCCTCCCTGTACAGTGGTTGTGTAGGTCTCAAGACAGAAAGCACCCGGTCCACACTGTACAGTGGTTGTGTAGGTCTCAAGACAGAAAGCACCCAGTCCACCCTGTACAGTGGTTGTGTAGGTCTCAAGGCAGAATGCACCTTGTCCAACCTGTACAGTGGTTGTGTATGTTTCAAGATAGAAAGCGCGCAGTCACCCTGTACAGTGGTTGTGTAGGTCTCAAGTCAGAAAGCACCCAGTCCACCCTGTACAGTGGTTGTGTAGGTCTCAAGACAGAAAGCACCTTGTCCAACCTGTACAGTGGTTGTGTAGGTCTCAAGACAGAAAGCACTCAGTCCACACTGTACAGTGGTTGTGTAGGTCTCAAGACAGGAAGCACACAGTCCTCCCTGTACAGTGGTTGTGTAGGTCTTAAGACAGAAAGCACCCAGTCCACACTGTACAGTGGTTGTGTAGGTCTCAAGACAGAAAGCACCCAGTCCACGCTGTACAGTGGTTGTGTAGGTCTCAAGTCAGAAAGCACCTAGTCCCCCCTGTACAGTGGTAGTGTAGGTCTCAAGTCAGAAAGCACCCAGTCCACCCTGTACAGTGGTTGTGTAGGTCTCAAGACAGAAATCACCCAGTCCACCAGGTACAGTGGTTGTGTAGGTCTCAAGACAGAAAGCACCCAGTCCACCCTGTACAGTGGTTGTGTAGGTCTCAAGACAGAAATCACCCTGTCCACACTGTACAGTGGTTGGCAGGTCTAAAGAGAGAAAGCACCCACTTCTCCCTGTACAGTTGTTGTGTAGGTCTCAAGACAGAAAGCAGCCAGTACTCACTGTACAGTGGTTGTGTAGGTCTCAAGACAGGAAGCACACAGTCCACACTGTACAGTGGTTGTGTAGGTCTCAAGACAGAAAGCACCCAGTCCACACTGTACAGTGGTTGTGTAGGTCTCAAGACAGGAAGCACACAGTCCTCCCTGTACAGTGGTTGTGTAGGTCTTAAGACAGAAAGCACCCAGTCCACCCTGTACAGTAGTTGTGTCGGTCTCAAGACAGAAATCACCCAGTCCCCCCTGTACAGTGGTAGTGTAGGTCTCAAGACAGAAATCACCCAGTCCACCCTGTACAGTGGTTGTGTAGGTCTCAAGACAGAAATCACCCAGTCCACACTGTACAGTGGTTGTGTAGGTCTCAAGACAGAAAGCACCCAGTCCACGCTGTACAGTGGTTGTGTAGGTCTCAAGACAGAAAGCACCCAGTCCACACTGTACAGTGGTTGTGTAGGTCTCAAGTCAGAAAGCACCTAGTCCCCCCTGTACAGTGGTAGTGTAGGTCTCAAGTCAGAAAGCACCCAGTCCACCCTGTACAGTGGTTGTGTAGGTCTCAAGACAGAAATCACCCAGTCCACACTGTACAGTGGTTGTGTAGGTCTCAAGACAGAAAGCACCCAGTCCACCCTGTACAGTGGTTGTGTAGGTCTCAAGACAGAAAGCACCCAGTCCATCCTGTACAGTGGTTATGTAGGTCTCAAGACATAAAATGCCCAGGCCACCCTGTACAGTGGTTGTGTAGGTCTCAAGACAGAAATCACCCAGTCCACCCTGTACAGTGGTTGTGTAGGTCTCAAGACAGAAAGCACCCAGTCCTCCCTGTACAGTGGTTGTGTAGGTCTCAAGACAGAAATCACCCAGTTCACCCTGTAGAGTGGTTGTGTAGGTCTCAAGACAGAAAGCACCCAGGCCACCCTGTACAGTGGTTGTGTAGGTCTCAAGACAGAAAGAACCCAGTCCACACTGTACAGTGGTTGTGTAGGTCTCAAGACCGAAAGCACCCAGTCCTCCCTGTACAGTGGCTGTGTAGGTCTCAAGACAGAAAGCACCCAGTCCACCCTGTACAGTGGTTGTGTGGGTCTCAAGACAGAAAGCACCCAGTCCACACGGAACAGTGGTTGTGTAGGTCTCAAGACAGAAAGCACCCAGTCCTCCCTGTACAGTGGTTGTGTAGGTCTCAAGACAGAAAGCACCCAGTCCACCCTGTACAGTGGTTGTGTAGGTCTCAAGACAGAAAGCACCCAGTACTCCCTGTACAGTTGTTGTGTATGTCTCAAGACAGAAAGCACCCAGTACTCCCTGTACAGTGGTTGTGTAGGTCTCAAGACAGAAAGGAACCAGTACTCACTGTACAGTGGTTCTGCAGGTCTCAAGTCAGAAATCACCCAGTCCACCCTGTACAGTGGTTGTGTAGGTCTCAAGACAGAAAGCACCCAGTACTCCCTGTACAGTTGTTGTGTAGGTCTCAAGACAGAAAGCACCCAGTCCACCCTGTACAGTGGTTGTGTAGGTCTCAAGACAGAAAGCACCCAGTACTCCCTGTACAGTTGTTGTGTAGGTCTCAAGACAGAAAGCACCCAGTCCACCCTGTACAGTGGTTGTGTAGGTCTCAAGACAAAAAGCAGCCGTTCCACACTGTACAGTGTTTGTATAGGTCTCAAGACAGAAAATAGCCAGTCCACCCTGTACAGTGGTTGTGTAGGTCTGAAGACAGAAAGCACCCAGTCCACCCTGTACAGTGGTTGTGTAGCTCTCAAGACAGAAAGCACCCAGTCCACCCTGTACAGTGGTTGTGTAGGTCTCAAGACAGAAATCACCCAGTCCACCATGTACAGTGGTTGTGTAGGTCTCAAGACAGAAAGCACCCAGTCCACCCTGTACAGTGGTTGTGTAGGTCTCAAGACAGAAAGCACCCAGTCCACCCTGTACAGTGGTTGTGTAGGTCTCAAGTCAGAAAGCGCCCAGTCCACCCTGTACAGTGTTTGTGTAGGTCTCAAGACAGAAAGCACCCAGTCCAACCTGTACAGTGGTTGTGTAGGTGTCAAGATAGAAAGCACCCAGTCCACCCTGTACAGTGGTTGTGTAGGTGACAAGATAGAAAGCACCCAGTCCACCCTGTACAGTGGTTGTGTAGGTCTCAAGACAGAAAGCACCCAGTCCAACCTGTACAGTGGTTGTGTAGGTCTCAAGACAGAAAGCGCCCATTCGACATTGTACAGTGGTTGTGTAGGTCTCAAGACAGAAAGCACCCAATCCCCCCTGTATAGTGGTTGTGTAGGTCTCAAGACAGAAAGCACCCAGTCCACACTGTACAGTGGTTGTGTAGGTCTCAAGACAGAAAGCACCCAGTCCACACTGTACAGTGGTTATGTAGGTCTCAAGACAGAAAACACCCAGTCCAACCTGTACAGTGGTTGTGTAGGTCTCAAGACAGAAAGCGCCCATTCGACATTGTACAGTGGTTGTGTAGGTCTCAAGACAGAAAGCACCCAGTCCACCCTGTATAGTGGTTGTGTAGGTCTCAAGACAGAAAGCGCCCAGTCTACATTGTACAGTGGTTGTGTAGGTCTCAAGACAGAAATCACCCAGTCCACACTGTACAGTGGTTGTGTAGGTCTCAAGACAGAAAGCGCCCAGTCCACATTGTACAGTGGTTGTGTAGGTCTCAAGTCAGAAAGCACCCAGTCCACCCTGTACAGTGGTTGTGTATGTTTCAAGATAGAAAGCGCGCAGTCACCCTGTACAGTGGTTGTGTAGGTCTCAAGTCAGAAAGCACCCAGTCCACCCTGTACAGTGGTTGTGTAGGTCTCAAGACAGAAAGAACCCAGTCCACACTGTACAGTGGTTGTGTAGGTCTCAAGACCGAAAGCACCCAGTCCTCCCTGTACAGTGGCTGTGTAGGTCTCAAGACAGAAAGCACCCAGTCCACCCTGTACAGTGGTTGTGTGGGTCTCAAGACAGAAAGAAACCAGTCCACACGGTACAGTGGTTGTGTAGCTCTCAAGACAGAAAGCACCCAGTCCTCCCTGTACAGTGGTTGTGTAGGTCTCAAGACAGAAAGCACCCAGTCCACCCTGTACAGTGGTTGTGTAGGTCTCAAGACAGAAAGCACCCAGTCCACCCTGTACAGTGGCTGTGTTTGTCTCAAGACAGAAAGCATGCAGTCCACCATGTACATTGGTTGTGTAGGTCTCAAGACAGAAAGCACCCAGTACTCCCTGTACAGTTGTTGTGTAGGTGTCAAGATAGAAAGCACCCAGTCCACCCTGTACAGTGGTTGTGTAGGTGACAACATAGAAAGCACCCAGTCCACCCTGTACAGTGGTTGTGTAGGTCTCAAGACAGAAAGCACCCAGTCCAACCTGTACAGTGGTTGGGTAGGTCTCAAGACAGAAATCACCCAGTCCACACTGTACAGTGGTTGTGTAGGTCTCAAGACAGAAAGCGCCCAGTCCACATTGTACAGTGGTTGTGTAGGTCTCAAGTCAGAAAGCACCCAGTCCACCCTGTACAGTGGTTATGTATGTTTCAAGATAGAAAGCGCGCAGTCACCCTGTACAGTGGTTGTGTAGGTCTCAAGTCAGAAAGCACCCAGTCCACCCTGTACAGTGGTTGTGTAGGTCTCAAGACAGAAAGCACCCAGTCCAACCTGTACAGTGGTTGTGTAGGTCTCAAGACAGAAAGCACTCAGTCCACACTGTACAGTGGTTGTGTAGGTCTCAAGACAGGAAGCACACAGTCCTCCCTGTACAGTGGTTGTGTAGGTCTTAAGACAGAAAGCACCCAGTCCACACTGTACAGTGGTTGTGTAGGTCTCAAGACAGAAAGCACCCAGTCCACGCTGTACAGTGGTTGTGTAGGTCTCAAGACAGAAAGCACCTAGTCCCCCCTGTACAGTGGTAGTGTAGGTCTCAAGTCAGAAAGCACCCAGTCCACCCTGTACAGTGGTTGTGTAGGTCTCAAGACAGAAATCACCCAGTCCACCATGTACAGTGGTTGTGTAGGTCTCAAGACAGAAAGCACCCAGTCCACCCTGTACAGTGGTTGTGTAGGTCTCAAGACAGAAAGAACCCAGTCCACACTGTACAATGGTTGTGTAGGTCTCAAGACAGAAAGCACCCAGTCCACCCTGTACAGTGGTCGTGTAGGTCTCAAGACAGAAATCACCCAGTCCACACTGTACAGTGGTTATGTAGGTCTCAAGACATAAAGTGCCCAGGCCACCCTGTACAGTGGTTGTGTAGGTCTCAAGACAGAAATCACCCAGTCCACCCTGTAGAGTGGTTGTGTAGGTCTCAAGACAGAAAGCACCCAGTCCATCCTGTACAGTGGTTATGTAGGTCTCAAGACATAAAGTGCCCAGGCCACCCTGTACAGTGGTTGTGTAGGTCTCAAGACAGAAATCACCCAGTCCACCCTGTACAGTGGTTGTGTAGGTCTCAAGACAGAAAGCACCCAGTCCTCCCTGTACAGTGGTTGTGTAGGTCTCAAGACAGAAATCACCCAGTTCACCCTGTAGGGTGGTTGTGTAGGTCTCAAGACAGAAAGCACCCAGGCCACCCTGTACAGTGGTTGTGTAGGTCTCAAGACAGAAAGAACCCAGTCCACACTGTACAGTGGTTGTGTAGGTCTCAAGACCGAAAGCACCCAGTCCTCCCTGTACAGTGGCTGTGTAGGTCTCAAGACAGAAAGCACCCAGTCCACCCTGTACAGTGGTTGTGTGGGTCTCAAGACAGAAAGAAACCAGTCCACACGGTACAGTGGTTGTGTAGCTCTCAAGACAGAAAGCACCCAGTCCTCCCTGTACAGTGGTTGTGTAGGTCTCAAGACAGAAAGCACCCAGTCCACCCTGTACAGTGGTTGTGTAGGTCTCAAGACAGAAAGCACCCAGTCCACCCTGTACAGTGGCTGTGTTTGTCTCAAGACAGAAAGCATGCAGTCCACCATGTACATTGGTTGTGTAGGTCTCAAGACAGAAAGCACCCAGTCCACCCTGTACAGTGGCTGTGTTTGTCTCAAGACAGAAAGCATGCAGTCCACCATGTACATTGGTTGTGTGGGTTTCAAGACAGAAAGAAACCAGTCCACACGGTACAGTGGTTGTGTAGCTCTCAAGACAGAAAGCACCCAGTCTTCCCTGTACAGTGGTTGTGTAGGTCTCAAGACAGAAAGCACCCAGTCCACCCTGTAGAGTGGTTGTGTGGGTCTCAAGACAGAAAGAAACCAGTCCACACGGTACAGTGGTTGTGTAGCTCTCAAGACAGAAAGCACCCAGTCCACCCTGTACAGTGGTTGTGTAGGTGACAAGATAGAAAGCACCCAGTCCACCCTGTACAGTGGTTGTGTAGGTCTCAAGACAGAAAGCACCCAGTCCAACCTGTACAGTGGTTGTGTAGGTCTCAAGACAGAAAGCGCCCATTCGACATTGTACAGTGGTTGTGTAGGTTTCAAGACAGAAAGCACCCAGTCCACCCTGTATAGTGGTTGTGTAGGTCTCAAGACAGAAAGCACCCAGTCCACACTGTACAGTGGTTGTGTAGGTCTCAAGACAGAAAGCACCCAGTCCAACCTGTACAGTGGTTGTGTAGGTCTCAAGACAGAAAGAAACCAGTCCACACTGTACAGTGGTTGTGTAGGTCTCAAGACAGAAAGCACCCAGTCCACCCTGTACAGTGGTTGTGTAGGTCTCAAGACAGAAAGTGCCCAGTCCACCCTGTACAGTGGTTGTGTAGGTCTCAAGACAGAAATCACCCAGTTCACCCTGTACAGTGGTTGTGTAGATCTCAAGAGAGAAAGCACCCAGTCCTCCCTGTACAGTGGTTGTGTAGGTCTCAAGACAGAAATCACCCAGTCCACCCTGTACAGTGGTTGTGTAGGTCTCAAGACAGAAAGCACCCAGTCCACCCTGTACAGTGGTTGTGTAGGTCTCAAGACAGAAAGAACCTAGTCCACACTGTACAGTGGTTGTGTAGGTCTCAAGACAGAAAGCACCCAGTCCTCCCTGTACAGTGGTTGTGTAGGTCTCAAGACAGAAAGCACCCGGTCCACACTGTACAGTGGTTGTGTAGGTCTCAAGACAGAAAGCACCCAGTCCACCCTGTACAGTGGTTGTGTAGGTCTCAAGGCAGAATGCACCTTGTCCAACCTGTACAGTGGTTGTGTATGTTTCAAGATAGAAAGCGCGCAGTCACCCTGTACAGTGGTTGTGTAGGTCTCAAGTCAGAAAGCACCCAGTCCACCCTGTACAGTGGTTGTGTAGGTCTCAAGACAGAAAGCACCCAGTCCAACCTGTACAGTGGTTGTGTAGGTCTCAAGACAGAAAGCACTCAGTCCACACTGTACAGTGGTTGTGTAGGTCTCAAGACAGGAAGCACACAGTCCTCCCTGTACAGTGGTTGTGTAGGTCTTAAGACAGAAAGCACCCAGTCCACACTGTACAGTGGTTGTGTAGGTCTCAAGACAGAAAGCACCCAGACCACGCTGTACAGTGGTTGTGTAGGTCTCAAGTCAGAAAGCACCTAGTCCCCCCTGTACAGTGGTAGTGTAGGTCTCAAGTCAGAAAGCACCCAGTCCACCCTGTACAGTGGTTGTGTAGGTCTCAAGACAGAAATCACCCAGTCCACCAGGTACAGTGGTTGTGTAGGTCTCAAGAGAGAAAGCACCCACTTCTCCCTGTACAGTTGTTGTGTAGGTCTCAAGACAGAAAGCACCCAGTCCACCCTGTACAGTGGTTGTGTAGGTCTCAAGACAGAAAGCACCCAGTCCATCCTGTACAGTGGTTATGTAGGTCTCAAGACATAAAATGCCCAGGCCACCCTGTACAGTGGTTGTGTAGGTCTCAAGACAGAAAGCACCCAGTCCACCCTGTACAGTGGTTGTGTAGGTCTCAAGACAGAAATCACCCTGTCCACCCTGTACAGTGGTTGGCAGGTCTCAAGAGAGAAAGCACCCACTTCTCACTGTACAGTTGTTGTGTAGGTCTCAAGACAGAAAGCACCCAGTCCACCCTGTACAGTGGTTGTGTAGGTCTCAAGACAGAAAGCACCCAGTCCATCCTGTACAGTGGTTATGTAGGTCTCAAGACATAAAATGCCCAGGCCACCCTGTACAGTGGTTGTGTAGGTCTCAAGACAGAAATCACCCAGTCCACCCTGTACAGTGGTTGTGTAGGTCTCAAGACAGAAAGCACCCAGTCCTCCCTGTACAGTGGTTGTGTAGGTCTCAAGACAGAAATCACCCAGTTCACCCTGTAGAGTGGTTGTGTAGGTCTCAAGACAGAAAGCACCCAGGCCACCCTGTACAGTGGTTGTGTAGGTCTCAAGACAGAAAGAACCCAGTCCACACTGTACAGTGGTTGTGTAGGTCTCAAGACCGAAAGCACCCAGTCCTCCCTGTACAGTGGCTGTGTAGGTCTCAAGACAGAAAGCACCCAGTCCACCCTGTACAGTGGTTGTGTGGTTCTCAAGACAGAAAGCACCCAGTCCACACGGTACAGTGGTTGTGTAAGTCTCAAGACAGAAAGCACCCAGTCCTCCCTGTACAGTGGTTGTGTAGGTCTCAAGACAGAAAGCACCCAGTCCACCCTGTACAGTGGTTGTGTAGGTCTCAAGACAGAAAGCACCCAGTACTCCCTGTACAGTTGTTGTGTAGGTCTCAAGACAGAAAGCACCCAGTACTCCCTGTACAGTGGTTGTGTAGGTCTCAAGACAGAAAGGAACCAGTACTCACTGTACAGTGGTTCTGCAGGTCTCAAGTCAGAAATCACCCAGTCCACCCTGTACAGTGGTTGTGTAGGTCCCAAGACAGAAAGCACCCAGTCCACCCTGTACAGTGGTTGTGTAGGTCTCAAGTCAGAAAGCGCCCAGTCCACCCTGTACAGTGTTTGTGTAGGTCTCAAGACAGAAAGCACCCAGTCCAACCTGTACAGTGGTTGTGTAGGTGTCAAGATAGAAAGCACCCAGTCCACCCTGTACAGTGGTTGTGTAGGTGACAAGATAGAAAGCACCCAGTCCACCCTGTACAGTGGTTGTGTAGGTCTCAAGACAGAAAGCACCCAGTCCAACCTGTACAGTGGTTGTGTAGGTCTCAAGACAGAAAGCGCCCATTCGACATTCTACAGTGGTTGTGTAGGTCTCAAGACAGAAAGCACCCAGTCCACCCTGTATAGTGGTTGTGTAGGTCTCAAGACAGAAAGCACCCAGTCCACACTGTACAGTGGTTGTGTAGGTCTCAAGACAGAAAGCACCCAGTCCACACTGTACAGTGGTTGTGTAGGTCTCAAGACAGAAAACACCCAGTCCAACCTGTACAGTGGTTGTGTAGGTCTCAAGACAGAAAGCGCCCATTCGACATTGTACAGTGGTTGTGTAGGTCTCAAGACAGAAAGCACCCAGTCCACCCTGTATAGTGGTTGTGTAGGTCTCAAGACAGAAAGCGCCCAGTCTACATTGTACAGTGGTTGTGTAGGTCTCAAGACAGAAATCACCCAGTCCACACTGTACAGTGGTTGTGTAGGTCTCAAGACAGAAAGCGCCCAGTCCACATTGTACAGTGGTTGTGTAGGTCTCAAGTCAGAAAGCACCCAGTCCACCCTGTACAGTGGTTGTGTATGTTTCAAGATAGAAAGCGCGCAGTCACCCTGTACAGTGGTTGTGTAGGTCTCAAGTCAGAAAGCACCCAGTCCACCCTGTACAGTGGTTGTGTAGGTCTCAAGACAGAAAGCACCCAGTCCAACCTGTACAGTGGTTGTGTAGGTCTCAAGGCAGAAAGCACTCAGTCCACACTGTACAGTGGTTGTGTAGGTCTCAAGACAGAAAGCACACAGTCCACGCTGTACAGTGGTTGTGTAGGTCTCAAGTCAGAAAGCACCTAGTCCCCCCTGTACAGTGGTAGTGTAGGTCTCAAGTCAGAAAGCACCCAGTCCACCCTGTACAGTGGTTGTGTAGGTCTCAAGACAGAAATCACCCAGTCCACCATGTACAGTGGTTGTGTAGGTCTCAAGACAGAAAGCACCCAGTCCACCCTGTACAGTGGTTGTGTAGGTCTCAAGACAGAAAGAACCCAGTCCACACTGTACAGTGGTTGTGTAGGTCTCAAGACAGAAAGCACCCAGTCCACACTGTACAGTGGTTGTGTAGGTCTCAAGACAGAAAGCACCCAGTCCATCCTGTACAGTGGTTATGTAGGTCTCAAGACATAAAGTGCCCAGGTCACCCTGTACAGTGGTTGTGTAGGTCTCAAGACAGAAATCACCCAGTGCACCCTGTACAGTGGTTGTGTAGGTCTCAAGACAGAAAGCACCCAGTCCTCCCTGTACAGTGGTTGTGTAGGTCTCAAGACAGAAATCACCCAGTTCACCCTGTAGAGTGGTTGTGTAGGTCTCAAGACAGAAAGCACCCAGGCCACCCTGTACAGTGGTTGTGTAGGTCTCAAGACAGAAAGAACCCAGTCCACACTGTACAGTGGTTGTGTAGGTCTCAAGACCGAAAGCACCCAGTCCTCCCTGTACAGTGGCTGTGTAGGTCTCAAGACAGAAAGCACCCAGTCCACCCTGTACAGTGGTTGTGTGGGTCTCAAGACAGAAAGAAACCAGTCCACACGGTACAGTGGTTGTGTAGCTCTCAAGACAGAAAGCACCCAGTCCTCCCTGTACAGTGGTTGTGTAGGTCTCAAGACAGAAAGCACCCAGTCCACCCTGTACAGTGGTTGTGTAGGTCTCAAGACAGAAAGCACCCAGTCCACCCTGTACAGTGGCTGTGTTTGTCTCAAGACAGAAAGCATGCAGTCCACCATGTACATTGGTTGTGTAGGTCTCAAGACAGAAAGCACCCAGTACTCCCTGTACAGTTGTTGTGTAGGTGTCAAGATAGAAAGCACCCAGTCCACCCTGTACAGTGGTTGTGTAGGTGACAAGATAGAAAGCACCCAGTCCACCCTGTACAGTGGTTGTGTAGGTCTCAAGACAGAAAGCACCCAGTCCAACCTGTACAGTGGTTGTGTAGGTCTCAAGACAGAAAGCGCCCATTCGACATTGTACAGTGGTTGTGTAGGTTTCAAGACAGAAAGCACCCAGTCCACCCTGTATAGTGGTTGTGTAGGTCTCAAGACAGAAAGCACCCAGTCCACACTGTACAGTGGTTGTGTAGGTCTCAAGACAGAAAAGCCCAGTCCAACCTGTACAGTGGTTGTGTAGGTCTCAAGACAGAAAGCGCCCATTCGACATTGTACAGTGGTTGTGTAGGTCTCAAGACAGAAAGCACCCAGTCCACCCTGTATAGTGGTTGTGTAGGTCTCAAGACAGAAAGCACCCAGTCCACACTGTACAGTGGTTGTGTAGGTCTCAAGACAGAAAGCACCCAGTCCACACTGTACAGTGGTTGTGTAGGTCTCAAGACAGAAAGCACCCAGTCCACACTGTACAGTGGTTGTGTAGGTCTCAAGACAGAAAACACCCAGTCCAACCTGTACAGTGGTTGTGTAGGTCTCAAGACAGAAAGCGCCCATTCGACATTGTACAGTGGTTGTGTAGGTCTCAAGACAGAAAGCACCCAGTCCACCCTGTATAGTGGTTGTGTAGGTCTCAAGACAGAAAGCGCCCAGTCTACATTGTACAGTGGTTGTGTAGGTCTCAAGACAGAAATCACCCAGTCCACACTGTACAGTGGTTGTGTAGGTCTCAAGACAGAAAGCGCCCAGTCCACATTGTACAGTGGTTGTGTAGGTCTCAAGTCAGAAAGCACCCAGTCCACCCTGTACAGTGGTTATGTATGTTTCAAGATAGAAAGCGCGCAGTCACCCTGTACAGTGGTTGTGTAGGTCTCAAGTCAGAAAGCACCCAGTCCACCCTGTACAGTGGTTGTGTAGGTCTCAAGACAGAAAGCACCCAGTCCAACCTGTACAGTGGTTGTGTAGGTCTCAAGACAGAAAGCACTCAGTCCACACTGTACAGTGGTTGTGTAGGTCTCAAGACAGGAAGCACACAGTCCTCCCTGTACAGTGGTTGTGTAGGTCTTAAGACAGAAAGCACCCAGTCCACACTGTACAGTGGTTGTGTAGGTCTCAAGACAGAAATCACCCAGTCCACCATGTACAGTGGTTGTGTAGGTCTCAAGACAGAAAGCACCCAGTCCACCCTGTACAGTGGTTGTGTAGGTCTCAAGACAGAAAGAACCCAGTCCACACTGTACAGTGGTTGTGTAGGTCTCAAGACAGAAAGCACCCAGTCCACACTGTACAGTGGTTGTGTAGGTCTCAAGACAGAAAGCACCCAGTCCATCCTGTACAGTGGTTATGTAGGTCTCAAGACATAAAGTGCCCAGGCCACCCTGTACAGTGGTTGTGTAGGTCTCAAGACAGAAATCACCCAGTCCACCCTGTACAGTGGTTGTGTAGGTCTCAAGACAGAAATCACCCAGTTCACCCTGTAGAGTGGTTGTGTAGGTCTCAAGACAGAAAGCACCCAGGCCACCCTGTACAGTGGTTGTGTAGGTCTCAAGACAGAAAGAACCCAGTCCACACTGTACAGTGGTTGTGTAGGTCTCAAGACCGAAAGCACCCAGTCCTCCCTGTACAGTGGCTGTGTAGGTCTCAAGACAGAAAGCACCCAATCCACCCTGTACAGTGGTTGTGTGGGTCTCAAGACAGAAAGAAACCAGTCCACACGGTACAGTGGTTGTGTAGCTCTCAAGACAGAAAGCACCCAGTCCTCCCTGTACAGTGGTTGTGTAGGTCTCAAGACAGAAAGCACCCAGTCCACCCTGTACAGTGGTTGTGTAGGTCTCAAGACAGAAAGCACCCAGTCCACCCTGTACAGTGGCTGTGTTTGTCTCAAGACAGAAAGCATGCAGTCCACCATGTACATTGGTTGTGTAGGTCTCAAGACAGAAAGCACCCAGTACTCCCTGTACAGTTGATGTGTAGGTGTCAAGATAGAAAGCACCCAGTCCACCCTGTACAGTGGTTGTGTAGGTGACAAGATAGAAAGCACCCAGTCCACCCTGTACAGTGGTTGTGTAGGTCTCAAGACAGAAAGCACCCAGTCCAACCTGTACAGTGGTTGTGTAGGTCTCAAGACAGAAAGCGCCCATTCGACATTGTACAGTGGTTGTGTAGGTTTCAAGACAGAAAGCACCCAGTCCACCCTGTATAGTGGTTGTGTAGGTCTCAAGACAGAAAGCACCCAGTCCACACTGTACAGTGGTTGTGTAGGTCTCAAGACAGAAAGCACCCAGTCCAACCTGTACAGTGGTTGTGTAGGTCTCAAGACAGAAAGCGCCCATTCGACATTGTACAGTGGTTGTGTAGGTCTCAAGACAGAAAGCACCCAGTCCACCCTGTATAGTGGTTGTGTAGGTCTCAAGACAGAAAGCACCCAGTCCACACTGTACAGTTGTTGTGTAGGTCTCAAGACAGAAAGCACCCAGTCCACACTGTACAGTGGTTGTGTAGGTCTCAAGACAGAAAGCACCCAGTCCAACCTGTACAGTGTTTGTGTAGGTCTCAAGACAGAAAGCGCCCATTCGACATTGTACAGTGGTTGTGTAGGTCTCAAGACAGAAAGCACCCAGTCCACCCTGTATAGTGGTTGTGTAGGTCTCAAGACAGAAAGCGCCCAGTCTACATTGTACAGTGGTTGTGTAGGTCTCAAGACAGAAATCACCCAGTCCACACTGTACAGTGGTTGTGTAGGTCTCAAGACAGAAAGCGCCCAGTCCACATTGTACAGTGGTTGTGTAGGTCTCAAGTCAGAAAGCACCCAGTCCACCCTGTACAGTGGTTGTGTATGTTTCAAGATAGAAAGCGCCCAGTCACCCTGTACAGTGGTTGTGTAGGTCTCAAGTCAGAAAGCACCCAGTCCACCCTGTACAGTGGTTGTGTAGGTCTCAAGACAGAAAGCACCCAGTCCAACCTGTACAGTGGTTGTGTAGGTCTCAAGACAGAAAGCACCCAGTCCACACTGTACAGTGGTTGTGTAGGTCACAAGACAGGAAGCACACATTCCTCCCTGTACAGTGGTTGTGTAGGTCTCAAGACAGGAAGCACACATTCCTCCCTGTTCAGTGGTTGTGTAGGTCTTAAGACAGAAAGCACCCAGTCCACACTGTACAGTGGTTGTGTAGGTCTCAAGACAGAAAGCACCCAGTCCACGCTGTACAGTGGTTGTGTAGGTCTCAAGTCAGAAAGAACCTAGTCCCCCCTGTACAGTGGTAGTGTAGGTCTCAAGTCAGAAAGCACCCAGTCCACCCTGTACAGTGGTTGTGTAGGTCTCAAGACAGAAATCACCCAGTCCACCATGTACAGTGGTTGTGTAGGTCTCAAGACAGAAATCACCCAGTCCACCCTGTACAGTGGTTGTGTAGGTCTCAAGACAGAAAGCACCCAGTCCACCCTGTACAGTGGCTGTGTAGGTCTCAAGACAGAAAACATGCAGTCCACCATGTACATTGGTTGTGTAGGTCTCAAGACAGAAAGCACCCAGTACTCCCTGTACAGTTGTTGTGTAGGTCTCAAGACAAAAAGCAGCCGTTCCACACTGTACAGTGTTTGTATAGGTCTCAAGACAGAAAATAGCCAGTCCACCCTGTACAGTGGTTGTGTAGGTCTGAAGACAGAAAGCACCCAGTCCACCCTGTACAGTGGTTGTGTAGCTCTCAAGACAGAAAGCACCCAGTCCACCCTGTACAGTGGTTGTGTAGGTCTCAAGACAGAAATCACCCAGTCCACCATGTACAGTGGTTGTGTAGGTCTCAAGACAGAAAGCACCCAGTCCACCCTGTACAGTGGTTGTGTAGATCTCAAGACAGAAAGCACCCAGTCCACCCTGTACAGTGGTTGTGTAGGTCTCAAGTCAGAAAGCGCCCAGTCCACCCTGTACAGTGTTTGTGTAGGTCTCAAGACAGAAAGCACCCAGTCCAACCTGTACAGTGGTTGTGTAGGTGTCAAGTTGAAAGCACCCAGTCCACCCTGTACAGTGGTTGTGTAGTTGACAAGATAGAAAGCACCCAGTCCACCCTGTACAGTGTTTGTGTAGGTCTCAAGACAGAAAGCACCCAGTCCACACTGTACAGTGGTTGTGTAGGTCTCAAGACAGAAAGCACCCAGTCCACACTGTACAGTGGTTGTGTAGGTCTCAAGACAGAAAGCACCCAGTCCACACTGTACAGTGGTTGTGTAGGTCTCAAGACAGAAAGCACCCAGTCCAACCTGTACAGTGGTTGTGTAGGTCTCAAGACAGGAAGCGCCCATTCGACATTGTGCAGTGGTTGTGTAGGTCTCAAGACAGAAAGCACCCAGTCCACCCTGTATAGTGGTTGTGTAGGTCTCAAGACAGAAAGCGCCCAGTCTACATTGTACAGTGGTTGTGTAGGTCTCAAGACAGAAATCACCCAGTCTACACTGTACAGTGGTTGTGTAGGTCTCAAGACAGAAAGCGCCCAGTCCACATTGTACAGTGGTTGTGTAGGTCTCAAGTCAGAAAGCACCCAGTCCACCCTGTACAGTGGTTGTGTATGTTTCAAGATAGAAAGCGCGCAGTCACCCTGTACAGTGGTTGTGTAGGTCTCAAGTCAGAAAGCACCCAGTCCACCCTGTACTGTGGTTGTGTAGGTCTCAAGACAGAAAGCACCCAGTCCAACCTGTACAGTGGTTGTGTAGGTCTCAAGACAGAAAGCGCCCAGTCCACATTCTACAGTGGTTGTGTAGGTCTCAAGACAGAAAGCACCCAGTCCACCCTGTACAGTGGTTGTGTAGGTCTCAAGACAGAAAGCGCCTACTCCACATTGTACAGTGGTTGTGTATGTCTCAAGACAGAAATCACCCAGTCCACACTCTACAGTGGTTGTGTAGGTCTCAAGTCAGAAAGCACCCAGTCCACCATGTACAGTGGTTGTGTAGGTTTCAAGATAGAAAGCGCCCAGTCCACCCTGTACAGTGGTCGTGTAGGTCTCAAGTCAGAAAGCACTCAGTCCACCCTGTACAGTGGTTGTGTAGGTCTCAAGTCAGAAAGCACCCAGTCCACCTTGTACAGTGATTGCGTAGGTCTCAAGACAGATAGCACCCAGTCCACCCTGTACAGTGGTTGTGTAGGTCTCAAGTCAGAAAGCACCCAGTCCACCCTGTACAGTGGTTGTGTAGGTCTCAAGACAGAAAGCACCCAGTCCACCCTGTAGAGTAGTTGTGCAGGTCTCAAGATAGAAAGCAGCCAGTCTACACTGCACAGTTGTTGTGTAGGTTTCAAGATAGAAAGCGCCCAGTACTCCCTGTACAGTGGTTGTGTAGGTCTCAAGACAGAAAGCACCCAGTCCCCCCTGTACAGTGGTTGTGTAGGACTCAAGACAGAAAGCACCCAGTCCACCCTGTACAGTGGTTGTGTCGGTCTCAAGACAGAAAGCACCCGGTCCACACTGTACAGTGGTTGTGTAGGTCTCAAGACAGAAATCACCCAGTCCACCCTGTACAGTGGTTGTGCAGGTCTCAAGACAGAAAGCACCCAGTCCACACTGTACATTGGTTGTGTAGGTCTCAAGACAGAAAGCACCCAGTCCACCATGTACAGTGGTTGTGTAGGTCTCAAGACAGAAAGCACCCATTCCACACTGTACAGTTGTTGTGTAGGTTTCAAGATAGAAAGCGCCCAGTCCACCCTGTACAGTGGTTATGTAGATCTCAAGTCAGAAAGCACCCAGTCCACCCTGTACAGTGTTTGTGTAGGTCTCAAGACAGAAAGCACCCAGTCCACCCTGTACAGTGGTTGTGTAGGTCTCAAGACAGAAAGCACCCAGTCCACCCTGTACAGTGGTTGTGCAGGTCTCAAGATAGAAAGCACCCAGTACTCCCTGTACAGTGGTTGTGTAGGTCTCGAGACAGAAAGCACCCAGTCCACCCTGTACAGTGGTTGTGTAGGACTGAAGACAGAAAGCACCCAGTTCTCCCTGTACAGTGGTTGTGTAGGTCTCAAGACAGAAAGCACCCAGTACTCACTGTACAGTGGTTGTGCATGTCTCAAGTCAGAAATCACCCAGTCCACCCTGTACAGTGGTTGTGTAGGTCTCAAGACAGAAAGCACCCAGTCCACCCTGTACAGTGGTTGTGTAGGTCTCAAGACAGAAATCACCCAGTCCACACTGTACAGTGGTTGTGTAGGTCTCAAGACAGAAAGCACCCAGTCCACCCTGTACAGTGGTTGTGTAGGTCTCAAGACAGAAAGTGCCCAGTCCACCCTGTACAGTGGTTGTGTAGGTCTCAAGACAGAAATCACCCAGTTCACCCTGTACAGTGGTTGTGTAGGTCTCAAGAGAGAAAGCACCCAGTCCTCCCTGTACAGTGGTTGTGTAGGTCTCAAGACAGAAATCACCCAGTCCACCCTGTACAGTGGTTGTGTAGGTCTCAAGACAGAAAGCACCCAGTCCACCCTGTACAGCGGTTGTGTAGGTCTCAAGACAGAAAGAACCGAGTCCACACTGTACAGTGGTTGTGTAGGTCTCAAGACAGAAAGCACCCAGTCCTCCCTGTACAGTGGTTGTGTAGGTCTCAAGACAGAAAGCACCCGGTCCACACTGTACAGTGGTTGTGTAGGTCTCAAGACAGAAAGCACCCAGTCCACCCTGTACAGTGGTTGTGTAGGTCTCAAGGCAGAATGCACCTTGTCCAACCTGTACAGTGGTTGTGTAGGTCTCAAGACAAATCACCCAGTCCACCATGTACAGTGGCTGTGTAGGTCTCAAGACAGAAAGCACCGGTCCACACTGTACAGTGGTTGTGTAGGTCTCAAGACAGAAAGCACCCAATCCACCCTGTACAGTGGTTGTGTAGGTCTCAAGACAGAAATCACACAGTCCACCCTGCACAGTGGTTGTGTAGGTCTCAAGACAGAAAGCACCCAGTCCACCCTGTACAGTGGTTGTGGAGGTGTCAAGACAGAAAGCACCCAGTCCACAGTGTACAGTGGTTGTGTAGGTCTCTAGACAGAAAGCACCCAGTCCACACTGTACAGTTGTTGTGTAGGTTTCAAGATAGAAAGCGCCCAGTCCACCCACCCTGTACAGTGGTTGTGTAGGTCTCAAGTCAGAAAGCACCCAGTCCACCCTGTACAGTGTTTGTGTAGGTCTCAAGACAGAAAGCACCCAGTCCACCCTGTACAGTGGTTGTGTAGGTCTCAAGACAGAAAGCACCCAGTCCACCCTGTACAGTGGTTGTGCAGGTCTCAAGATAGAAAGCACCCAGTACTCCCTGTACAGTGGTTGTGTAGGTCTCGAGACAGAAAGCACCCAGTCCACCCTGTGCAGTGGTTGTGTAGGACTGAAGACAGAAAGCACCCAGTTCTCCCTGTACAGTGGTTGTGTAGGTCTCAAGACAGAAAGCACCCAGTACTCACTGTACAGTGGTTGTGCATGTCTCAAGTCAGAAATCACCCAGTCCACCCTGTACAGTGGTTGTGTAGGTCTCAAGACAGAAAGCACCCAGTCCACCCTGTACAGTGGTTGTGTAGGTCTCAAGACAGAAAGTGCCCAGTCCACCCTGTACAGTGGTTGTGTAGGTCTCAAGACAGAAAGCACCCAGTCCACCCTGTACAGTGGTTGTGTAGGTCTCAAGACAAAAAGTGCCCAGTCCACCCTGTACAGTGGTTGTGTAGGTCTCAAGACAGAAATCACCCAGTTCACCCTGTACAGTGGTTGTGTAGGTCTCAAGAGAGAAAGCACCCAGTCCTCCCTGTACAGTGGTTGTGTAGGTCTCAAGACAGAAATCACCCAGTCCACCCTGTACAGTGGTTTTGTATGTCTCAAGACAGAGAGTGCCCAATCCACCCTGTTCAGTGTTTGTGTAGGTCTCAAGACAGAAAGCATACAGTCCACCATGTACATTGGTTGTGTAGGTCTCAAGACAGAAATCACCCATTCCACCCTGTACAGTGGTTGTGTAGGTCTCAAGACAGAAATCACCCTGTCCACCCTGTACAGTGGTTGGCAGGTCTCAAGAGAGAAAGCACCCACTTCTCCCTGTACAGTTGTTGTGTAGGTCTCAAGACAGAAAGCAGCCAGTACTCACTGTACAGTGGTTGTGTAGGTCTCAAGACAGGAAGCACACAGTCCACACTGTACAGTGGTTGTGTAGGTCTCAAGACAGAAAGCACCCAGTCCACACTGTACAGTGGTTGTGTAGGTCTCAAGACAGGAAGCACACAGTCCTCCCTGTACAGTGGTTGTGTAGGTCTTAAGACAGAAAGCACCCAGTCCACACTGTACAGTGGTTGTGTAGGTCTCAAGACAGAAAGCACCCAGTCCACGCTGTACAGTGGTTGTGTAGGTCTTAAGTCAGAAAGCACCTAGTCCCCCCTGTACAGTGGTAGTGTAGGTCTCAAGTCAGAAAGCACCCAGTCCACCCTGTACAGTGGTTGTGTAGGTCTCAAGACAGAAATCACCCAGTCCACCATGTACAGTGGTTGTGTAGGTCTCAAGACAGAAAGCACCCAGTCCACCCTGTACAGTGGTTGTGTAGGTCTCAAGACAGAAAGAACCCAGTCCACACTGTACAGTGGTTGTGTAGGTTTCAAGACAGAAAGCACCCAGTCCACACTGTACAGTGGTTGTGTAGGTCTCAAGACAGAAAGCACCCAGTCCATCCTGTACAGTGGTTATGTAGGTCTCAAGACATAAAATGCCCAGGCCACCCTGTACAGTGGTTGTGTAGGTCTCAAGACAGAAATCACCCAGTCCACCCTGTACAGTGGTTGTGTAGGTCTCAAGACAGAAAGCACCCAGTCCTCCCTGTACAGTGGTTGTGTAGGTCTCAAGAAAGAAATCACCCAGTTCACCCTGTAGAGTGGTTGTGTAGGTCTCAAGACAGAAAGCACCCAGGCCACCCTGTACAGTGGTTGTGTAGGTCTCAAGACAGAAAGAACCCAGTCCACACTGTACAGTGGTTGTGTAGGTCTCAAGACCGAAAGCACCCAGTCCTCCCTGTACAGTGGCTGTGTAGGTCTCAAGACAGAAAGCACCCAGTCCACCCTGTACAGTGGTTGTGTGGGTCTCAAGACAGAAAGCACCCAGTCCACACGGTACAGTGGTTGTGTAGGTCTCAAGACAGAAAGCACCCAGTCCTCCCTGTACAGTGGTTGTGTAGGTCTCAAGACAGAAAGCACCCAGTCCACCCTGTACAGTGGTTGTGTAGGTCTCAAGACAGAAAGCACCCAGTACTCCCTGTACAGTTGTTGTGTAGGTCTCAAGACAGAAAGCACCCAGTACTCCCTGTACAGTGGTTGTGTAGGTCTCAAGACAGAAAGGAACCAGTACTCACTGTACAGTGGTTCTGCAGGTCTCAAGTCAGAAATCACCCAGTCCACCCTGTACAGTGGTTGTGTAGGTCTCAAGACAAAAAGCAGCCGTTCCACACTGTACAGTGTTTGTATAGGTCTCAAGACAGAAAATAGCCAGTCCACCCTGTACAGTGGTTGTGTAGGTCTGAAGACAGAAAGCACCCAGTCCACCCTGTACAGTGGTTGTGTAGCTCTCAAGACAGAAAGCACCCAGTCCACCCTGTACAGTGGTTGTGTAGGTCTCAAGACAGAAATCAACCAGTCCACCATGTACAGTGGTTGTGTAGGTCTCAAGACAGAAAGCACCCAGTCCACCCTGTACAGTGGTTGTGTAGGTCTCAAGACAGAAAGCACCCAGTCCACCCTGTACAGTGGTTGTGTAGGTCTCAAGTCAGAAAGCGCCCAGTCCACCCTGTACAGTGTTTGTGTAGGTCTCAAGACAGAAAGCACCCAGTCCAACCTGTACAGTGGTTGTGTAGGTGTCAAGATAGAAAGCACCCAGTCCACCCTGTACAGTGGTTGTGTAGGTGACAAGATAGAAAGCACCCAGTCCACCCTGTACAGTGGTTGTGTAGGTCTCAAGACAGAAAGCACCCAGTCCAACCTGTACAGTGGTTGTGTAGGTCTCAAGACAGAAAGCGCCCATTCGACATTGTACAGTGGTTGTGTAGGTCTCAAGACAGAAAGCACCCAGTCCACCCTGTATAGTGGTTGTGTAGGTCTCAAGACAGAAAGCACCCAGTCCACACTGTACAGTGGTTGTGTAGGTCTCAAGACAGAAAGCACCCAGTCCACACTGTACAGTGGTTGTGTAGGTCTCAAGACAGAAAACACCCAGTCCAACCTGTACAGTGGTTGTGTAGGTCTCAAGACAGAAAGCGCCCATTCGACATTGTACAGTGGTTGTGTAGGTCTCAAGACAGAAAGCACCCAGTCCACCCTGTATAGTGGTTGTGTAGGTCTCAAGACAGAAAGCGCCCAGTCTACATTGTACAGTGGTTGTGTAGGTCTCAAGACAGAAATCACCCAGTCCACACTGTACAGTGGTTGTGTAGGTCTCAAGACAGAAAGCGCCCAGTCCACATTGTACAGTGGTTGTGTAGGTCTCAAGTCAGAAAGCACCCAGTCCACCCTGTACAGTGGTTGTGTATGTTTCAAGATAGAAAGCGCGCAGTCACCCTGTACAGTGGTTGTGTAGGTCTCAAGTCAGAAAGCACCCAGTCCACCCTGTACAGTGGTTGTGTAGGTCTCAAGACAGAAAGCACCCAGTCCAACCTGTACAGTGGTTGTGTAGGTCTCAAGACAGAAAGCACTCAGTCCACACTGTACAGTGGTTGTGTAGGTCTCAAGACAGGAAGCACACAGTCCTCCGTGTACAGTGGTTGTGTAGGTCTTAAGACAGAAAGCACCCAGTCCACACTGTACAGTGGTTGTGTAGGTCTCAAGACAGAAAGCACCCAGTCCACGCTGTACAGTGGTTGTGTAGGTCTCAAGTCAGAAAGCACCTAGTCCCCCCTGTACAGTGGTAGTGTAGGTCTCAAGTCAGAAAGCACCCAGTCCACCCTGTACAGTGGTTGTGTAGGTCTCAAGACAGAAATCACCCAGTCCACCATGTACAGTGGTTGTGTAGGTCTCAAGACAGAAAGCACCCAGTCCACACTGTACAGTGGTTGTGTAGGTCTCAAGACAGAAAGCACCCAGTCCATCCTGTACAGTGGTTATGTAGGTCTCAAGACATAAAGTGCCCAGGCCACCCTGTACAGTGGTTGTGTAGGTCTCAAGACAGAAATCACCCAGTCCACCCTGTACAGTGGTTGTGTAGGTCTCAAGACAGAAAGCACCCAGTCCTCCCTGTACAGTGGTTGTGTAGGTCTCAAGACAGAAATCACCCAGTTCACCCTGTAGAGTGGTTGTGTAGGTCTCAAGACAGAAAGCACCCAGGCCACCCTGTACAGTGGTTGTGTAGGTCTCAAGACAGAAAGAACCCAGTCCACACTGTACAGTGGTTGTGTAGGTCTCAAGACCGAAAGCACCCAGTCCTCCCTGTACAGTGGCTGTGTAGGTCTCAAGACAGAAAGCACCCAGTCCACCCTGTACAGTGGTTGTGTGGGTCTCAAGACAGAAAGAAACCAGTCCACACGGTACAGTGGTTGTGTAGCTCTCAAGACAGAAAGCACCCAGTCCTCCCTGTACAGTGGTTGTGTAGGTCTCAAGACAGAAAGCACCCAGTCCACCCTGTACAGTGGTTGTGTAGGTCTCAAGACAGAAAGCACCCAGTCCACCCTGTACAGTGGCTGTGTTTGTCTCAAGACAGAAAGCATGCAGTCCACCATGTACATTGGTTGTGTAGGTCTCAAGACAGAAAGCACCCAGTCCACACTGTACAGTAGTTGTGTAGGTCTCAAGACAGAAAGCACCCAGTCCACCCTGTACAGTGGTTGTGTAGGTCTCAAGACAGAAAGCACCCAGTCCAACCTGTACAGTGGTTGTGTAGGACTGAAGACAGAAAGCACCCAGTTCTCCCTGTACAGTGGTTGTGTAGGTCTCAAGACAGAAAGCACCCAGTACTCACTGTACAGTGGTTGTGCATGTCTCAAGTCAGAAATCACCCAGTCCACCCTGTACAGTGGTTGTGTAGGTCTCAAGACAGAAAGCACCCAGTCCACCCTGTACAGTGGTTGTGTAGGTCTCAAGACAGAAAGAAACCAGTCCACACTGTACAGTGGTTGTGTAGGTCTCAAGACAGAAAGCACCCAGTCCACCCTGTACAGTGGTTGTGTAGGTCTCAAGACAGAAATCACACAGTCCACCCTGTACAGTGGTTGTGTAGGTCTCAAGACAGAAATCACCCAGTTCACCCTGTACAGTGGTTGTGTAGGTCTCAAGAGAGAAAGCACCCAGTCCTCCCTGTACAGTGGTTGTGTAGGTCTCAAGACAGAAATCACCCAGTCCACCCTGTACAGTGGTTGTGTAGGTCTCAAGACAGAAAGCACCCAGTCCACCCTGTACAGCGGTTGTGTAGGTCTCAAGACAGAAAGAACCGAGTCCACACTGTACAGTGGTTGTGTAGGTCTCAAGACAGAAAGCACCCAGTCCTCCCTGTACAGTGGTTGTGTAGGTCTCAAGACAGAAAGCACCCGGTCCACACTGTACAGTGGTTGTGTAGGTCTCAAGACAGAAAGCACCCAGTCCACCCTGTACAGTGGTTGTGTAGGTCTCAAGGCAGAATGCACCTTGTCCAACCTGTACAGTGGCTGTGTAGGTCTCAAGACAGAAAGCACCCGGTCCACACTGTACAGTGGTTGTGTAGGTCTCAAGACAGAAAGCACCCAATCCACCCTGTACAGTGGTTGTGTAGGTCTCAAGACAGAAATCACACAGTCCACCCTGCACAGTGGTTGTGTAGGTCTCAAGACAGAAAGCAGGCAGTCCACCCTGTACAGTGGTTGTGTAGGTGTCAAGACAGAAAGCACCCAGTCCACAGTGTACAGTGGTTGTGTAGGTCTCTAGACAGAAAGCACCCAGTCCATCCTGTACAGTGGTTGTGTAGGTCTCAAGACAGAAACCACCCAGTCCACCCTGTACAGTGGTTTTGTATGTCTCAAGACAGAGAGTGCCCAATCCACCCTGTTCAGTGTTTGTGTAGGTCTCAAGACAGAAAGCATACAGTCCACCATGTACATTGGTTGTGTAGGTCTCAAGACAGAAATCACCCATTCCACTCTGTACAGTGGTTGTGTAGGTCTCAAGACAGAAATCACCCTGTCCACCCTGTACAGTGGTTGGCAGGTCTCAAGAGAGAAAGCACCCACTTCTCCCTGTACAGTTGTTGTGTAGGTCTCAAGACAGAAAGCAGCCAGTACTCACTGTACAGTGGTTGTGTAGGTCTCAAGACAGGAAGCACACAGTCCACACTGTACAGTGGTTGTGTAGGTCTCAAGACAGAAAGCACCCAGTCCACACTGTACAGTGGTTGTGTAGGTCTCAAGACAGGAAGCACACAATCCTCCCTGTACAGTGGTTGTGTAGGTCTTAAGACAGAAAGCACCCAGTCCACACTGTACAGTGGTTGTGTAGGTCTCAAGACAGAAAGCACCCAGTCCACGCTGTACAGTGGTTGTGTAGGTCTCAAGACAGAAATCACCCAGTCCACCATGTACAGTGGTTGTGTAGGTCTCAAGACAGAAAGCACCCAGTCCACCCTGTACAGTGGTTGTGTAGGTCTCAAGACAGAAAGAACCCAGTCCACCCTGTACAGTGGTTGTGTAGGTCTCAAGACAGGAAGCACACAGTCCTCCCTGTACAGTGGTTGTGTAGGTCTTAAGACAGAAAGCACCCAGTCCACACTGTACAGTGGTTGTGTAGGTCTCAAGACAGAAAGCACCCAGTCCACCCTGTACAGTGGTTGTGTAGGTCTCAAGTCAGAAAGCACCTAGTCCCCCCTGTACAGTGGTAGTGTAGGTCTCAAGTCAGAAAGCACCCAGTCCACCCTGTACAGTGGTTGTGTAGGTCTCAAGACAGAAATCACCCAGTCCACCATGTACAGTGGTTGTGTAGGTCTCAAGACAGAAAGCACCCAGTCCACCCTGTACAGTGGTTGTGTAGGTCTCAAGACAGAAAGAACCCAGTCCACCCTGTACAGTGGTTGTGTAGGTCTCAAGACAGAAAGCACCCAGTCCACACTGTACAGTGGTTGTGTAGGTCTCAAGTCAGAAAGCACCTAGTCCCCCCTGTACAGTGGTAGTGTAGGTCTCAAGTCAGAAAGCACCCAGTCCACCCTGTACAGTGGTTGTGTAGGTCTCAAGACAGAAATCACCCAGTCCACCATGTACAGTGGTTGTGTAGGTCTCAAGACAGAAAGCACCCAGTCCACCCTGTACAGTGGTTGTGTAGGTCTCAAGACAGAAAGAACCCAGTCCACACTGTACAGTGGTTGTGTAGGTCTCAAGACAGAAAGCACCCAGTCCACACTGTACAGTGGTTGTGTAGGTCTCAAGTCAGAAAGCACCTAGTCCCCCCTGTACAGTGGTAGTGTAGGTCTCAAGTCAGAAAGCACCCAGTCCACCCTGTACAGTGGTTGTGTAGGTCTCAAGACAGAAATCACCCAGTCCACCATGTACAGTGGTTGTGTAGGTCTCAAGACAGAAAGCACCCAGTCCACCCTGTACAGTGGTTGTGTAGGTCTCAAGACAGAAAGAACCCAGTCCACCCTGTACAGTGGTTGTGTAGGTCTCAAGACAGGAAGCACACAGTCCTCCCTGTACAGTGGTTGTGTAGGTCTCAAGACAGAAAGCACCCAGTCCACCTTGTACAGTGGTTGTGTAGGTCTCAAGACAGAAATCACCCAGTCCACCCTGTACAGTGGTTGTGTAGGTCTTAAGACAGAAAGCACCCAGTCCACACTGTACAGTGGTTGTGTAGGTCTCAAGACAGAAAGCACCCAGTCCACCCTGTACAGTGGTTGTGTAGGTCTCAAGACAGAAAGTGCCCAGTCCACCCTGTACAGTGGTTGTGTAGGTCTCAAGACAGGAAGCACACAGTCCACCCTGTACAGTGGTTGTGTAGGTCTCAAGACAGAAAGCACCCAGTCCACCTTGTACAGTGGTTGTGTAGGTCTCAAGACAGAAATCACCCAGTCCACCCTGTACAGTGGTTGTGTAGGTCTTAAGACAGAAAGCACCCAGTCCACACTGTACAGTGGTTGTGTAGGTCTCAAGACAGAAAGCACCCAGTCCACCCTGTACAGTGGTTGTGTAGGTCTCAAGACAGAAAGTGCCCAGTCCACCCTGTACAGTGGTTGTGTAGGTCTCAAGACAGAAATCACCCAGTTCACCCTGTACAGTGGTTGTGTAGGTCTCAAGAGAGAAAGCACCCAGTCCTCCCTGTACAGTGGTTGTGTAGGTCTCAAGACAGAAATCACCCAGTCCACCCTGTACAGTGGTTGTGTAGGTCTCAAGACAGAAAGCACCCAGTCCACCCTGTACAGCGGTTGTGTAGGTCTCAAGACAGAAAGAACCGAGTCCACACTGTACAGTGGTTGTGTAGGTCTCAAGACAGAAAGCACCCAGTCCTCCCTGTACAGTGGTTGTGTAGGTCTCAAGACAGAAAGCACCCGGTCCACACTGTACAGTGGTTGTGTAGGTCTCAAGACAGAAAGCACCCAGTCCACCCTGTACAGTGGTTGTGTAGGTCTCAAGGCAGAATGCACCTTGTCCAACCTGTACAGTGGCTGTGTAGGTCTCAAGACAGAAAGCACCCGGTCCACACTGTACAGTGGTTGTGTAGGTCTCAAGACAGAAAGCACCCAATCCACCCTGTACAGTGGTTGTGTAGGTCTCAAGACAGAAATCACACAGTCCACCCTGCACAGTGGTTGTGTAGGTCTCAAGACAGAAAGCAGGCAGTCCACCCTGTACAGTGGTTGTGTAGGTGTCAAGACAGAAAGCACCCAGTCCACAGTGTACAGTGGTTGTGTAGGTCTCTAGACAGAAAGCACCCAGTCCATCCTGTACAGTGGTTTTGTATGTCTCAAGACAGAGAGTGCCCAATCCACCCTGTTCAGTGTTTGTGTAGGTCTCAAGACAGAAAGCATACAGTCCACCATGTACATTGGTTGTGTAGGTCTCAAGACAGAAATCACCCATTCCACCCTGTACAGTGGTTGTGTAGGTCTCAAGACAGAAATCACCCTGTCCACCCTGTACAGTGGTTGGCAGGTCTCAAAGAGAAAGCACCCACTTCTCCCTGTACAGTTGTTGTGTAGGTCTCAAGACAGAAAGCAGCCAGTACTCACTGTACAGTGGTTGTGTAGGTCTCAAGACAGGAAGCACACAGTCCACACTGTACAGTGGTTGTGTAGGTCTCAAGACAGAAAGCACCCAGTCCACACTGTACAGTGGTTGTGTAGGTCTCAAGACAGGAAGCACACAGTCCTCCCTGTACAGTGGTTGTGTAGGTCTTAAGACAGAAAGCACCCAGTCCACACTGTACAGTGGTTGTGTAGGTCTCAAGACAGAAAGAACCCAGTCCACCCTGTACAGTGGTTGTGTAGGTCTCAAGACAGAAAGCACCCAGTCCACCCTGTACAGTGGTTGTGTAGGTCTCAAGACAGAAAGAACCCAGTCCACACTGTACAGTGGTTGTGTAGGTCTCAAGACAGAAAGCACCCAGTCCACACTGTACAGTGGTTGTGTAGGTCTCAAGTCAGAAAGCACCTAGTCCCCCCTGTACAGTGGTAGTGTAGGTCTCAAGTCAGAAAGCACCCAGTCCACCCTGTACAGTGGTTGTGTAGGTCTCAAGACAGAAATCACCCAGTCCACCATGTACAGTGGTTGTGTAGGTCTCAAGACAGAAAGCACCCAGTCCACCCTGTACAGTGGTTGTGTAGGTCTCAAGACAGAAAGAACCCAGTCCACCCTGTACAGTGGTTGTGTAGGTCTCAAGACAGGAAGCACACAGTCCTCCCTGTACAGTGGTTGTGTAGGTCTCAAGACAGAAAGCACCCAGTCCACCTTGTACAGTGGTTGTGTAGGTCTCAAGACAGAAATCACCCAGTCCACCCTGTACAGTGGTTGTGTAGGTCTTAAGACAGAAAGCACCCAGTCCACACTGTACAGTGGTTGTGTAGGTCTCAAGACAGAAAGCACCCAGTCCACCCTGTACAGTGGTTGTGTAGGTCTCAAGACAGAAAGTGCCCAGTCCACCCTGTACAGTGGTTGTGTAGGTCTCAAGACAGGAAGCACACAGTCCACCCTGTACAGTGGTTGTGTAGGTCTCAAGACAGAAAGCACCCAGTCCACCTTGTACAGTGGTTGTGTAGGTCTCAAGACAGAAATCACCCAGTCCACCCTGTACAGTGGTTGTGTAGGTCTTAAGACAGAAAGCACCCAGTCCACACTGTACAGTGGTTGTGTAGGTCTCAAGACAGAAAGCACCCAGTCCACCCTGTACAGTGGTTGTGTAGGTCTCAAGACAGAAAGTGCCCAGTCCACCCTGTACAGTGGTTGTGTAGGTCTCAAGACAGAAATCACCCAGTTCACCCTGTACAGTGGTTGTGTAGGTCTCAAGAGAGAAAGCACCCAGTCCTCCCTGTACAGTGGTTGTGTAGGTCTCAAGACAGAAATCACCCAGTCCACCCTGTACAGTGGTTGTGTAGGTCTCAAGACAGAAAGCACCCAGTCCACCCTGTACAGCGGTTGTGTAGGTCTCAAGACAGAAAGAACCGAGTCCACACTGTACAGTGGTTGTGTAGGTCTCAAGACAGAAAGCACCCAGTCCTCCCTGTACAGTGGTTGTGTAGGTCTCAAGACAGAAAGCACCCGGTCCACACTGTACAGTGGTTGTGTAGGTCTCAAGACAGAAAGCACCCAGTCCACCCTGTACAGTGGTTGTGTAGGTCTCAAGGCAGAATGCACCTTGTCCAACCTGTACAGTGGCTGTGTAGGTCTCAAGACAGAAAGCACCCGGTCCACACTGTACAGTGGTTGTGTAGGTCTCAAGACAGAAAGCACCCAATCCACCCTGTACAGTGGTTGTGTAGGTCTCAAGACAGAAATCACACAGTCCACCCTGCACAGTGGTTGTGTAGGTCTCAAGACAGAAAGCAGGCAGTCCACCCTGTACAGTGGTTGTGTAGGTGTCAAGACAGAAAGCACCCAGTCCACAGTGTACAGTGGTTGTGTAGGTCTCTAGACAGAAAGCACCCAGTCCATCCTGTACAGTGGTTTTGTATGTCTCAAGACAGAGAGTGCCCAATCCACCCTGTTCAGTGTTTGTGTAGGTCTCAAGACAGAAAGCATACAGTCCACCATGTACATTGGTTGTGTAGGTCTCAAGACAGAAATCACCCATTCCACCCTGTACAGTGGTTGTGTAGGTCTCAAGACAGAAATCACCCTGTCCACCCTGTACAGTGGTTGGCAGGTCTCAAAGAGAAAGCACCCACTTCTCCCTGTACAGTTGTTGTGTAGGTCTCAAGACAGAAAGCAGCCAGTACTCACTGTACAGTGGTTGTGTAGGTCTCAAGACAGGAAGCACACAGTCCACACTGTACAGTGGTTGTGTAGGTCTCAAGACAGAAAGCACCCAGTCCACACTGTACAGTGGTTGTGTAGGTCTCAAGACAGGAAGCACACAGTCCTCCCTGTACAGTGGTTGTGTAGGTCTTAAGACAGAAAGCACCCAATCCACACTGTACAGTGGTTGTGTAGGTCTCAAGACAGAAAGCACCCAGTCCACGCTGTACAGTGGTTGTGTAGGTCTCAAGTCAGAAAGCACCTAGTCCCCCCTGTACAGTGGTAGTGTAGGTCTCAAGTCAGAAAGCACCCAGTCCACCCTGTACAGTGGTTGTGTAGGTCTCAAGACAGAAATCACCCAGTCCACCATGTACAGTGGTTGTGTAGGTCTCAAGACAGAAAGCACCCAGTCCACCCTGTACAGTGGTTGTGTAGGTCTCAAGACAGAAAGAACCCAGTCCACCCTGTACAGTGGTTGTGTAGGTCTCAAGACAGAAAGCACCCAGTCCATCCTGTACAGTGGTTATGTAGGTCTCAAGTCATAAAGTGCCCAGGCTACCCTGTACAGTGGTTGTGTAGGTCTCAAGACAGAAATCACCCAGTCCACCCTGTACAGTGGTTGTGTAGGTCTCAAGACAGAAAGCACCCAGTCCTCCCTGTACAGTGGTTGTGTAGGTCTCAAGACAGAAAGCACCCAGTCCACCCTGTACAGTGGTTGTGTAGGTCTCAAGACAGAAAGCACCCAGTCCACCCTGTACAGTGGCTGTGTTTGTCTCAAGACAGAAAGCATGCAGTCCACCATGTACATTGGTTGTGTAGGTCTCAAGACAGAAAGCACCCAGTACTCCCTGTACAGTTGTTGTGTAGGTGTCAAGATAGAAAGCACCCAGTCCACCCTGTACAGTGGTTGTGTAGGTGACAAGATAGAAAGCACCCAGTCCACCCTGTACAGTGGTTGTGTAGGTCTCAAGACAGAAAGCACCCAGTCCAACCTGTACAGTGGTTGTGTAGGACTGAAGACGGAAAGCACCCAGTTCTCCCTGTACAGTGGTTGTGTAGGTCTCAAGACAGAAAGCACCCAGTACTCACTGTACAGTGGTTGTGCATGTCTCAAGTCAGAAATCACCCAGTCCACCCTGTACAGTGGTTGTGTAGGTCTCAAGACAGAAAGCACCCAGTCCACCCTGTACAGTGGTTGTGTAGGTCTCAAGACAGAAAGAAACCAGTCCACACTGTACAGTGGTTGTGTAGGTCTCAAGACAGAAAGTGCCCAGTTCACCCTGTACAGTGGTTGTGTAGGTCTCAAGAGAGAAAGCACCCAGTCCTCCCTGTACAGTGGTTGTGTAGGTCTCAAGACAGAAATCACCCAGTCCACCCTGTACAGTGGTTGTGTAGGTCTCAAGACAGAAAGCACCCAGTCCACCCTGTACAGCGGTTGTGTAGGTCTCAAGACAGAAAGAACCGAGTCCACACTGTACAGTGGTTGTGTAGGTCTCAAGACAGAAAGCACCCAGTCCTCCCTGTACAGTGGTTGTGTAGGTCTCAAGACAGAAAGCACCCGGTCCACACTGTACAGTGGTTGTGTAGGTCTCAAGACAGAAAGCACCCAGTCCTCCCTGTACAGTGGTTGTGTAGGTCTCAAGACAGAAAGCACCCGGTCCACACTGTACAGTGGTTGTGTAGGTCTCAAGACAGAAAGCACCCAGTCCTCCCTGTACAGTGGTTGTGTAGGTCTCAAGACAGAAAGCACCCGGTCCACACTGTACAGCGGTTGTGTAGGTCTCAAGACAGAAAGAACCGAGTCCACACTGTACAGTGGTTGTGTAGGTCTCAAGACAGAAAGCACCCAGTCCTCCCTGTACAGTGGTTGTGTAGGTGTCAAGACAGAAAGCACCCAGTCCACAGTGTACAGTGGTTGTGTAGGTCTCTAGACAGAAAGCACCCAGTCCATCCTGTACAGTGGTTGTGTAGGTCTCAAGACAGAAACCACCCAGTCCACCCTGTACAGTGGTTTTGTATGTCTCAAGACAGAGAGTGCCCAATCCACCCTGTTCAGTGTTTGTGTAGGTCTCAAGACAGAAAGCATACAGTCCACCATGTACATTGGTTGTGTAGGTCTCAAGACAGAAATCACCCATTCCACCCTGTACAGTGGTTGTGTAGGTCTCAAGACAGAAATCACCCTGTCCACCCTGTACAGTGGTTGGCAGGTCTCAAGAGAGAAAGCACCCACTTCTCCCTGTACAGTTGTTGTGTAGGTCTCAAGACAGAAAGCAGCCAGTACTCACTGTACAGTGGTTGTGTAGGTCTCAAGACAGGAAGCACACAGTCCACACTGTACAGTGGTTGTGTAGGTCTCAAGACAGAAAGCACCCAGTCCACACTGTACAGTGGTTGTGTAGGTCTCAAGACAGGAAGCACACAGTCCTCCCTGTACAGTGGTTGTGTAGGTCTTAAGACAGAAAGCACCCAGTCCACACTGTACAGTGGTTGTGTAGGTCTCAAGACAGAAAGCACCCAGTCCACGCTGTACAGTGGTTGTGTAGGTCTCAAGTCAGAAAGCACCTAGTCCCCCCTGTACAGTGGTAGTGTAGGTCTCAAGTCAGAAAGCACCCAGTCCACCCTGTACAGTGGTTGTGTAGGTCTCAAGACAGAAATCACCCAGTCCACCATGTACAGTGGTTGTGTAGGTCTCAAGACAGAAAGCACCCAGTCCACCCTGTACAGTGGTTGTGTAGGTCTCAAGACAGAAAGCACCCAGTCCACACTGTACAGTGGTTGTGTAGGTCTTAAGACAGAAAGCACCCAGTCCACCCTGTACAGTGGTTGTGTAGGTCTCAAGACAGAAAGCACCCAGTCCTCCCTGTACAGTGGTTGTGTAGGTCTCAAGACAGAAAGCACCCAGGCCACCCTGTACAGTGGTTGTGTAGGTCTCAAGACAGAAAGAACCCAGTCCACACTGTACAGTGGCTGTGTAGGTCTCAAGACAGAAAGCACCCAGTCCACCCTGTACAGTGGTTGTGTGGGTCTCAAGACAGAAAGCACCCAGTCCTCCCTGTACAGTGGCTGTGTAGGTCTCAAGACCGAAAGCACCCAGTCCACCCTGTACAGTGGTTGTGTAGGTCTCAAGACCGAAAGCACCCAGTCCTCCCTGTACAGTGGCTGTGTAGGTCTCAAGACAGAAAGCACCCAGTCCACCCTGTACAGTGGTTGTGTAGGTCTCAAGACCGAAAGCACCCAGTCCTCCCTGTACAGTGGCTGTGTAGGTCTCAAGACAGAAAGCACCCAGTCCACCCTGTACAGTGGTTGTGTGGGTCTCAAGACAGAAAGCACCCAGTCCACACGGTACAGTGGTCGTGTAGGTCTCAAGACAGAAAGCACCCAGTCCTCCCTGTACAGTGGTTGTGTAGGTCTCAAGACAGAAAGCACCCAGTCCACCCTGTACAGTGGTTGTGTAGGTCTCAAGACAGAAAGCACCCAGTACTCCCTGTACAGTTGTTGTGTAGGTCTCAAGACAGAAAGCACCCAGTCCACCCTGTACAGTGTTTGTATAGGTCTCAAGACAGAAAATAGCCAGTCCACCCTGTACAGTGGTTGTGTAGGTCTGAAGACAGAAAGCACCCAGTCCACCCTGTACAGTGGTTGTGTAGCTCTCAAGACAGAAAGCACCCAGTCCACCCTGTACAGTGGTTGTGTAGGTCTCAAGTCAGAAATCACCCAGTCCACCCTGTACAGTGTTTGTATAGGTCTCAAGACAGAAAATAGCCAGTCCACCCTGTACAGTGGTTGTGTAGGTCTGAAGACAGAAAGCACCCAGTCCACCCTGTACAGTGGTTGTGTAGCTCTCAAGACAGAAAGCACCCAGTCCACCCTGTACAGTGGTTGTGTAGGTCTCAAGACAGAAATCAACCAGTCCACCATGTACAGTGGTTGTGTAGGTCTCAAGACAGAAAGCACCCAGTCCACCCTGTACAGTGGTTGTGTAGGTCTCAAGATAGAAAGCACCCAGTCCACCCTGTACAGTGGTTGTGTAGGTCTCAAGTCAGAAAGCGCCCAGTCCACCCTGTACAGTGTTTGTGTAGGTCTCAAGACAGAAAGCACCCAGTCCAACCTGTACATTGGTTGTGTAGGTGTCAAGATAGAAAGCACCCAGTCCACCCTGTACAGTGGTTGTGTAGGTGACAAGATAGAAAGCACCCAGTCCACCCTGTACAGTGGTTGTGTAGGTCTCAAGACAGAAAGCGCCCATTCGACATTGTACAGTGGTTGTGTAGGTCTCAAGACAGAAAGCACCCAGTCCACCCTGTATAGTGGTTGTGTAGGTCTCAAGACAGAAAGCACCCAGTCCACACTGTACATTGGTTGTGTAGGTCTCAAGACAGAAAGCACCCAGTCCACACTGTACAGTGGTTGTGTAGGTCTCAAGACAGAAAACACCCAGTCCAACCTGTACAGTGGTTGTGTAGGTCTCAAGACAGAAAGCGCCCATTCGACATTGTACAGTGGTTGTGTAGGTCTCAAGACAGAAAGCACCCAGTCCACCCTGTATAGTGGTTGTGTAGGTCTCAAGACAGAAAGCGCCCATTCGACATTGTACAGTGGTTGTGTAGGTCTCAAGACAGAAAGCACCCAGTCCACCCTGTATAGTGGTTGTGTAGGTCTCAAGACAGAAAGCACCCAGTCCACACTGTACATTGGTTGTGTAGGTCTCAAGACAGAAAGCACCCAGTCCACACTGTACAGTGGTTGTGTAGGTCTCAAGACAGAAAACACCCAGTCCAACCTGTACAGTGGTTGTGTAGGTCTCAAGACAGAAAGCGCCCATTCGACATTGTACAGTGGTTGTGTAGGTCTCAAGACAGAAAGCACCCAGTCCACCCTGTATAGTGGTTGTGTAGGTCTCAAGACAGAAAGCGCCCAGTCTACATTGTACAGTGGTTGTGTAGGTCTCAAGACAGAAATCACCCAGTCCACACTGTACAGTGGTTGTGTAGGTCTCAAGACAGAAAGCGCCCAGTCCACATTGTACAGTGGTTGTGTAGGTCTCAAGTCAGAAAGCACCCAGTCCACCCTGTACAGTGGTTGTGTATGTTTCAAGATAGAAAGCGCGCAGTCACCCTGTACAGTGGTTGTGTAGGTCTCAAGTCAGAAAGCACCCAGTCCACCCTGTACAGTGGTTGTGTAGGTCTCAAGACAGAAAGCACCCAGTCCAACCTGTACAGTGGTTGTGTAGGTCTCAAGACAGAAATCGCCCAGTCCACCATGTACAGTGGTTGTGTAGGTCTCAAGACAGAAAGCACCCAGTCCACCCTGTACAGTGGTTGTGTAGGTCTCAAGACAGAAAGCACCCAGTCCACACTGTACAGTGGTTGTGTAGGTCTCAAGACAGAAAGCACCCAGTCCACCCTGTACAGTGGTTGTGTAGGTCTCAAGACAGAAAGCACCCAGTCCACCCTGTACAGTGGTTGTGTAGGTCTCAAGACAGAAAGCACCCAGTCCACACTGTACAGTGGTTGTGTAGGTCTCAAGTCAGAAAGCACCCAGTCCACCCTGTACAGTGGTTGTGTAGGTCTCAAGACAGAAAGCACCCAGTCCACCCTGTACAGTGGTTGTGTAGGTCTCAAGACAGAAAGAACCCAGTCCACACTGTACAGTGGTTGTGTAGGTCTCAAGACAGAAAGCACACAGTCCACACTGTACAGTGGTTGTGTAGGTCTCAAGACAGAAAGCACCCAGTCCATCCTGTACAGTGGTTGTGTAGGTCTCAAGACAGAAAGCACCCAGTCCTCCCTGTACAGTGGTTGTGTAGGTCTCAAGACAGAAAGCACCCAGTCCTCCCTGTACAGTGGTTGTGTAGGTCTCAAGACAGACATCACCCAGTCCACCCTGTACAGTGGTTGTGTAGGTCTCAAGACAGAAAGCACCCAGTCCTCCCTGTACAGTGGTTGTGTAGGTCTCAAGACAGAAATCACCCAGTTCACACTGTAGAGTGGTTGTGTAGGTCTCAAGACAGAAAGCACCCAGGCCACCCTGTACAGTGGTTGTGTAGGTCTCAAGACAGAAAGCACCCAGTCCACACTGTACAGTGGTTGTGTAGGTCTCAAGACCGAAAGCACCCAGTCCTCCCTGTACAGTGGCTGTGTAGGTCTCAAGACAGAAAGCACCCAGTCCACCCTGTACAGTGGTTGTGTGGGTCTCAAGACAGAAAGAAACCAGTCCACACGGTACAGTGGTTGTGTAGCTCTCAAGACAGAAAGCACCCAGTCCTCCCTGTACAGTGGTTGTGTAGGTCTCAAGACAGAAAGCACCCAGTCCACCCTGTACAGTGGTTGTGTAGGTCTCAAGACAGAAAGCACCCAGTCCACCCTGTACAGTGGCTGTGTTTGTCTCAAGACAGAAAGCATGCAGTCCACCATGTACATTGGTTGTGTAGGTCTCAAGACAGAAAGCACCCAGTACTCCCTGTACAGTTGTTGTGTAGGTGTCAAGATAGAAAGCACCCAGTCCACCCTGTACAGTGGTTGTGTAGGTGACAAGATAGAAAGCACCCAGTCCACCCTGTACAGTGGTTGTGTAGGTCTCAAGACAGAAAGCACCCAGTCCAACCTGTACAGTGGTTGTGTAGGTCTCAAGACAGAAAGCGCCCATTCGACATTGTACAGTGGTTGTGTAGGTTTCAAGACAGAAAGCACCCAGTCCACCCTGTATAGTGGTTGTGTAGGTCTCAAGACAGAAAGCACCCAGTCCACACTGTACAGTGGTTGTGTAGGTCTCAAGACAGAAAGCACCCAGTCCAACCTGTACAGTGGTTGTGTAGGTCTCAAGACAGAAAGCGCCCATTCGACATTGTACAGTGGTTGTGTAGGTCTCAAGACAGAAAGCACCCAGTCCACCCTGTATAGTGGTTGTGTAGGTCTCAAGACAGAAAGCGCCCAGTCTACATTGTACAGTGGTTGTGTAGGTCTCAAGACAGAAATCACCCAGTCCACACTGTACAGTGGTTGTGTAGGTCTCAAGACAGAAAGCGCCCAGTCCACATTGTACAGTGGTTGTGTAGGTCTCAAGTCAGAAAGCACCCAGTCCACCCTGTACAGTGGTTGTGTATGTTTCAAGATAGAAAGCGCCCAGTCACCCTGTACAGTGGTTGTGTAGGTCTCAAGTCAGAAAGCACCCAGTCCACCCTGTACTGTGGTTGTGTAGGTCTCAAGACAGAAAGCACCCAGTCCAACCTGTACAGTGGTTGTGTAGGTCTCAAGACAGAAAGCGCCCAGTCCACATTGTACAGTGGTTGTGTAGGTCTCAAGACAGAAAGCACCCAGTCCACCCTGTACAGTGGTTGTGTAGGTCTCAAGACAGAAAGCGCCTAGTCCACATTGTACAGTGGTTGTGTAGGTCTCAAGACAGAAATCACCCAGTCCACACTCTACAGTGGTTGTGTAGGTCTCAAGTCAGAAAGCACTCAGTCCACCCTGTACAGTGGTTGTGTAGGTCTCAAGTCAGAAAGCACCCAGTCCACCTTGTACAGTGATTGCGTAGGTCTCAAGACAGATAGCACCCAGTCCACCCTGTACAGTGGTTGTGTAGGTCTCAAGTCAGAAAGCACCCAGTCCACCCTGTACAGTGGTTGTGTAGGTCTCAAGACAGAAAGCACCCAGTGGACCCTGTACAGTAGTTGTGCAGGTCTCAAGATAGAAAGCAGCCAGTCTACACTGCACAGTTGTTGTGTAGGTTTCAAGATAGAAAGCGCCCAGTACTCCCTGTACAGTGGTTGTGTAGGTCTCAAGACAGAAAGCACCCAGTCCCCCCTGTACAGTGGTTGTGTAGGACTCAAGACAGAAAGCACCCAGTCCACCCTGTACAGTGGTTGTGTCGGTCTCAAGACAGAAAGCACCCGGTCCACACTGTACAGTGGTTGTGTAGGTCTCAAGACAGAAAGCACCCAGTCCACCCTGTACAGTGGTTGTGCAGGTCTCAAGACAGAAAGCACCCAGTCCACACTGTACATTGGTTGTGTAGGTCTCAAGACAGAAAGCACCCAGTCCACCATGTACAGTGGTTGTGTAGGTCTCAAGACAGAAATCACCCATTCCACACTGTACAGTTGTTGTGTAGGTTTCAAGATAGAAAGCGCCCAGTCCACCCTGTACAGTGGTTGTGTAGGTCTCAAGTCAGAAAGCACCCAGTCCACCCTGTACAGTGTTTGTGTAGGTCTCAAGACAGAAAGCACCCAGTCCACCCTGTACAGTGGTTGTGTAGGTCTCAAGACAGAAAGCACCCAGTCCACCCTGTACAGTGGTTGTGCAGGTCTCAAGATAGAAAGCACCCAGTACTCCCTGTACAGTGGTTGTGTAGGTCTCGAGACAGAAAGTACCCAGTCCACCCTGTACAGTGGTTGTGTAGGACTGAAGACAGAAAGCACCCAGTTCACCATGTGCAGTGGTTGTGTAGGTCTCAACACAGAAAGCACCCAGTCCACCCTGTACAGTGGTTGTGTAGGTCTCAAGACAGAAAGCACCCAGTCCACACTATACTGTGGTTGTGTAGGTCTCAAGACAGAAAGCACCCAGTCCACCCTGTACAGTGGTTGTGTAGGTCTCAAGACAGAAAGCACCCGGCCCACACTGTACAGTGGTTGTGTAGGTCTCAAGACAGAAAGCACCCAGTCCACACTGTACAGTGGTTGTGTAGGTCTCAAGACAGAAAGCACCCAGTCCACCCTGTACAGTGGTTGTGTAGGTCTCAAGATAGAAAGCACCCAGTACTCCCTGTACAGTGGTTGTGTAGGTCTCGAGACAGAAAGCACCCAGTCCACCCTGTACAGTGGTTGTGTAGGACTGAAGACAGAAAGCACCCAGTTCACCATGTGCAGTGGTTGTGTAGGTCTCAACACAGAAAGCACCCAGTCCACCCTGTACAGTGGTTGTGTAGGTCTCAAGACAGAAAGCACCCAGTCCACACTATACTGTGGTTGTGTAGGTCTCAAGACAGAAAGCACCCAGTCCACCCTGTACAGTGGTTGTGTAGGTCTCAAGACAGAAAGCACCCAGTCCACACTGTACAGTGGTTGTGTAGGTCTCAAGACAGAAAGCACCCAGTCCACCCTGTACAGTGGTTGTGTAGGTCTCAAGATAGAAAGCACCCAGTACTCACTGTAGAGTGGTTGTGTAGGTCTCAAGACAGAAAGCACCCAGTCCACACTGTACAGTGGTTGTGTAGGTCTCAAGACAGAATGCGCGCAGTTCACCCTGTACAGTGGTTGTGTAGGTCTCAAGACAGAAAGCATCCAGTCCACCCTGTACAGTGGTTGTGTAGGTCTCAAGACAGAAAGCACCCAGTCCACCCTGTACAGTGGTTGTGTAGGTCTCAAGACAGAAAGCACCCAGTCCACCCTGTACAGTGGTTGTGTAGGTCTCAAGACAGAAAGCACCCAGTCCACCCTGTACAGTGGTTGTGTAGGTCACAAGACAGAAAGCACCCAGTCCACCCTGTACAGTGGTTGTGTAGGTCTCAAGACAGAAAGCACCCAGTCCACCCTGTACAGTGGTTGTGCAGGTCTCAAGATAGAAAGCACCCAGTTCACCCTGTACAGTGGTTGTTTAGGTCTCAAGACAGAAAGCACCCAGTCCACCCTGTACAGTGGTTGTGTAGGTCTCAAGACAGAAAGCACCCAGTACTCCCTGTACAGTGGTTGTGTAGGTCTCAAGACAGAAAGCACCCAGTACTCCCTGTACAGTGGTTGTGCACGTCTGAAGACAGAAAGCACCCAGTACTCACTGTAAAGTGGTCAAGTAGGTGTCACCACAAAAAGCACCCAGTACTCACTGTAAAGTGTTCATGTAGGTGTCACCACAAAATTACCCAGTACTCACTCTAAGGCTGGTGTTAGGATGGGCATCCAGATGTAGAAACGAAGCCAAACTCAGTTTTGTGTGAGCAAGACATGGTCACGTGACCTGGCATTGCCCACAACAGGACAACTCGTCCAACCGATGGTAGCGCGGAAAAATGGATGTAAAAATGAGATGATGATACATATACATATAAATACACACACATTTATTATAAATTATTGAGCCCTCTGCTGCTCATATCGAATTTTGTTTATCGTGAACTCGTGCGCCGATTTTTCGATACTCGATTTTTCTACTATATATGTGTATATACATATATATATATATATATATATATATATATACATATATATATATATACATATATATATATACATATAAATACACACACATTTATATATATATATATATGTATATATACATATATATATATATATATATATATATATATATATATATATATATATATATATATATATACATATATATATATATATACATATATATATATACATATAAATACACACACATTTATATATATATATATATATGTATATATACATATATATATATATATATATATATATATGTATATATATATATATATATATATATATATATATATATATACATATATATATACACACACATATACATATATATATATATAGTGGCAGAGGTTGGTGTGTCCAACTTTGATAAGAATCTGTTACAGAGAAAATCTTCACATAAAGAACAGCTTCCTAAAGTGGAGTCAACAGTCTGGTCCCCTCTCTCTCACTCATAGCCCCACCCCTCTCTTCTCATACACCCCCACCTTTGTCCCCCATCCCTTCCAAGACATACAGTCACATTTATGCGCGTCTATCTCAACAAATCCTCTTGAATGCATGTTTTTATCAAATCTAGATTCTGCACACATTTCACATTTGATCCTTGTAAGGAACGATAAAATAATTGTAATTGAAAGATATAAAACAAATTAGGAATTTGGAGGGGCTTAACCCTTTAACATTTACATTACTCTATATATTCTATTGTATTTTCACAGTAAAGTCTTTACCTCACATAATATCTCACATAACATTTACATTACTCTTTATATACTTGGGATGAGGTGATAAAAGCCGACCTTACCCAACTACACCTCTCAAAGTCAATGACACACGACCGTGACTTCTGGCGTCACGCAGTAATACAGGGTACCCGACCTCCCATGGGTACATGCTGAAGCATATAAACAATATGCCCCCCCCCCCCCCCCCCCACCGCAAGGTGGTCGTGGAGGTGCCACGGCAAAATAGCACCCAGCCCACACTGTAAAGTGGACGTGTAGGCGCCACGAAAAAGCACCCAGCACTCACTGTAAATGAGGTTGGTGTTAGGAAGGGCATCCAGCTGTAGAAATCAAGCCAGATCAGTTCCTGTATGAGCAAGGCATGGTCAGCCGACCAGACACTGCCCACAACAGGACAACCCGTCTAACCCATGCTAGCGTGGAAGAACGGACGTAAAACGGTGATGATGATGATGATGATGATGATGATACTATTGTATTTTCACAGTAAAGGCTTTACCTCACATAATATCTCACATAACATTTACATTACTCTTTATATACTATTGTACTTTCACAGTAAAGTATTTACCTCGCATAATATCTCACATAACATTTACAGTACTCTATATATACTATTGTATTTTCACAGTAAAGGCTTTACCTCACATAGCATTTACATTACTCTATATATACTATTGTATTTTCACAGTAAAGGCTTTACCTCACATAATATCTCACATAAAATTTACATTACTCTATATATACTATTGTATTTTCACAGTAAAGGCTTTACCTCACATAATACCTCACATAACATTTACATTACTCTATATATACTATTGTATTTTCACAGTAAAGGATTTACCTCACATAATATCTCACATAACATTTACATTACTCTATATAAACTATTGTATTTTCACAGTAAAGGCTTTACCTCACATAATATCTCACATAACATTTACATTACTCTATATATACTATTGTATTTTCACAGTAAGGGCTTTACCTCACATAATATCTCACATAATATCGAATCTATGAGATTTTGATACTATTTATGTTGAGAACAATCCTTTAACATCAGTATAAGCAGCCAGTTACAGCCAGTTTGAACAGAAAGAGGTGAGAGAATTCTGGCCAGATATGGCCAGTTTAAATGCTAAAGTGTTAAACTAACTGAGAAATATTACTCAACAAATTTTGTCATCAACCTACAAAGCTTTCTTTTTTTTGTTTATCTTCCTATTTCTTCTTCTTTCTGATGAAGGACTAACGTTTGAAACGTTGACAATTATTTTCCTATGACAAGATTTAAACTAATATATATCATCATTGTATTGTTCTTTTGTGTTGTTTTGTTTTCCTTATTGACTTTTCTCATATACATATGTGTGTGTCTAGCACCCAGTACACTCTGCAAAGTGGTTTGCATTAGGAAGTACATCTGGCTGTATTATGCCAAATTATGGCAAGTATGAGCAAGATGCAGTGCCCTGGCCTGTCAAGATTTGGACCGTAACAAACTGTCCAACCCATGCCAGCATGGAATGCAAACACAAAATGATAACAATGATGATGGTGATGATGATGACAATGATGATGATGATAACAATGAAAAATTATTGTGTACAGTGCTCAGGTGCACTACAACTCATCAAAGGTGCATGTATAGTACATAGAGTAATGTACAAATGTCAGGAAAGTGAACAGTGTATGAGTCATGATATACACACAGACACATATGTGTATGGAGGGGGAATATTAGGTATAGTGTTGGTGAATTTGATGACATATACATATGACATACATGTATGACATATGACATATACACAACATATATATGACATATACATATGATATATATATGACATATATACATATGACATATACATATGACATATACATAAGACATATATATATGACATATATCTATTACTAAGAAGCATTAAAAAGGAACAGCACTCATCTCAACTTCTTTGACTTGTTTTTAATCTAAAAAATATATGTTTGAGCCGTAAATATAAAATAACATTAATATTTTGTGCAGTGTACGAGACAGGTTGAAAACAAAGCAAGGAGGTATTAAAACTGTTCTTCCTAACTAAAATGTGTGTCTATGTTAGAAACAATGGATGACTGGTGCGGAAGTTTGACTCTCTAGAAGCCTACTAGTTTACTGTGACATACAATATACCTTTTTCTTTGTTCTCATTATAAATACTTTAACCCTTTCATTACCATATTTCTAATGAAAGACACTGTCTTGGTCATTAACCCTTTCATTACCATATTTCTAATGAAAGACACTGTCTATGTCATTAACCCTTTCATTACCATATTCCTAATGAAAGACACTGTCTATGTCATTAACCCTTTCATTACCATATCTCTAAGGAAAGACACTGTCTATTTCTTTAACCCTTTAATAACCATATTCCTAATGAAAGATGCTGCCTATGTCATTAACCCTTTCATTACCATATTTCTAATGAAAGACACTACCTATGTCATTAACGCTTTCATTACCATATTTCTAATGAAAGACACTACCTATGTCATTAACCCTTTCATTATCATATTTCTAATAAAAGACACTGTCTATGTCATTAACCCTTTCATTTCCATATTTCTAACGAAAGACACTGTCTATGTCATTAACCCTTTCATTTCCATATTTCTAATGACAGACACTGTCTATGTCATTAACACTTTCATTACCATATTCCTAATGAAAGACACTGTCTATGTCATTAACCTTTTCATTACCATATTTCTAATGAAAGACACTGTCTATGTCACTAACCCTTTCATTACCATATCTTTAATGAAAGACACTGTCTATGTCATTAACCCTTTCATTACCATATTCCTAATGAAAGACACTGTCTATGTCATTAACCCTTTCATTATCATATTTCTAATGAAAGAAACTGTCTATGTCATTAACACTTTCATTACCATATTTCTAATGAAAAATACTACCTATGTCATTAACCATTTCATTACCATATTTCTAATGAAATACACTATCTATGTCATTAACCCTTTCAGTACCATATTTCTAATGAAAGACACTGTCTATGTCATTAACCCTTCCATTACCATATTTCTAATGAAAGACACTACCTATGTCATTAACCCTTTCATTGCCATATTCCCAATGAAAGACACTGTCTATGTCATTAACCCTTTCATTACCATATTTCTAATGAAAGACACTGTCAATGTCATTAACCCTTTCATTACCATATCTTTAATGAAAGACACTGTCTATGTCATTAACCCTTTCATTACCATATTTCTAATGAATGACACTACCTATGTCTTTAACCCTTCCATTACCATATTTCTAATGAAAGACACTGTCTATGTCATTAACCCTTTCATTACCATATTCCTAATGAAAGACACTGTCTATGTCATTAACCCTTTAATAACCATATTCCTAATGAAAGACGCTGCCTATGTCATTAGCCCTTTCAGTACAATATTTCTAATGAAAGACACTACCTATGTCATTAACCCTTTCATTACCATATTTCTAATGAAAGACACTGTCTATGTCAATAACCCTTCCATTACCATATTTCTAATGAAAGACACTGTCTATGTCATTAACCCTTCCATTACCATATTTCTAATGAAAGACACTGACTATGTCATTAATCCTTTCATTACCATATTTCTAGTGAAAGACACTGTCTATGTCATTAACCCTTTTATTACCATATTTCTAATGAAAGACACTGTCTATGTCATTAACCCTTCCATTACCATATTTCTAATGAAGGACACTGTCTATGTCATTAACCCTTTCATTACCATAATTCTAATGAAAGACACTGCCTATGTCATTAACCTTTCCATTACCATATTTCTAATGAAAGACACTATCTATGTCATTAACCCTTTCATTACCATATTTCTAATGAAAGACACTGTCTATGTCATTAACCCTTCCATTAACATATTTCTAATGAAAGACACTGTCTATGTCATTAACCCTTCCATTACCATATTTCTAATGAAAGACACTGTCTATGTCATTAACCCTTTCATTACCATATTTCTAATGAAAGACACTGTCTATGTCATTAACCCTTCCATTACCATATTTCTAATGAAAGACACTATCTATGTCATTAACCCTTTCATTACCATATTTCTAATGAAAGACACTGTCTATGTCATTAACCCTTCCATTACCATATTTCTGATGAAAGACACTATCTATGTCATTAACCCTTTCATTACCATATTTCTAATGAAAGACACTGTCTATGTCATTAACCCTTCCATTACCATATTTCTAATGAAAGACACTATCTATGTCATTAACCCTTTCATTACCATATTTCTAATGAAAGACACTGTCTATGTGATTAACCCTTTCATTACCATATTTCTAATGAAAGACACTGTCTATGTCATTAACCCTTCCATTACCATATTTCTAATGAAAGACACTATCTATGTCATTAACCCTTTCATTACCATATTTCTAATGAAAGACACTGTCTATGTCATTAACCCTTCCATTACCATATTTCTGATGAAAGACACTATCTATGTCATTAATCCTTTCATTACCATATTTCTAATGAAAGACACTGTCTATCTCATTAACCCTTTCATTACCATATTTCTAATGAAAGACACTGTCTATGTCATTAACCCTTCCATTACCATATTTCTAATGAAAGACACTATCTATGTCATTAACCCTTTCATTACCATATTTCTAATGAAAGAAACTGTCTATGTGATTAACACTTTCATTACCATATTTCTAATGAAAAATACTACCTATGTCATTAACCATTTCATTACCATATTTCTAATGAAATACACTATCTATGTCATTAACCCTTTCAGTACCATATTTCTAATGAAAGACACTGTCTATGTCATTAACCCTTTCATTACCATATTTCTAATGAAAGACACTATCTATGTCATTAACCCTTTCATTACCATATTTCTAATGAAAGACACTGTCTATGTCATTAACCCTTCCATTACCATATTTCTTATGAAACACACTATCATCATCATCATCATCAGGTTTAGCGTCCGTGTTCCACGTTTGCATGGGTTTGGACGGGGGTTTTCCCACTTGAGGCAAGAGTGGTTGTCTTGCTCGCATAGGACTGTCTGGCGGGTTTTCTACAGTTGGATGCCCTTCCTAACACCAACCACATTTACAGTGTGGGGCTGGGAGGTTTTTACCGTGTTGCCTACACGGCCACATTACAGCGTGGACTGTCTGGCGGGTTTTCTACAGCTGGATGCCCTTCCTAACACCAACCACATTTACAGTGTGGGGCTGGGAGGTTTTTACCGTGTTGCCTACACGGCCACATTTACAGCGTGGACTGTGTGTTTTTTGTCGTGACACCTACACGATCTCATTTGTTTCGGCCTTAACCCTTTCCTTACCATATTTCTAATGAAAGACACTGTCTATGTCATTAACCCTTTCATTACCATATTTCTAATGAAAGACACTGTCTATGTCATTAACCCTTCCATTACCATATTTCTAATGAAACACACTGTCTATGTCATTAACCCTTTCATTACCATATTTCTAATGAAAGACACTGTCTATGTCATTAACCCTTCCATTACCATATTTCTAATGAAACACAGTGTCTATGTCATTAACCCTTTCATTACCATATTTCTAATGAAACACACTGTCTATGTCATTAACACTTTCAGTACCATATTTCTAATGAAAGACACTGCCTATGTCATTAACACTTTCATTACCATATTTCTAATGAAAGACACTGCCTATGTCATTAACCCTTTCATTACCATATTTCTAATGAAACACACTGCCTATGTCATTAACACTTTCATTACCATATTTCTAATGAAAGACACTGACTATGTCATTAACCCTTTCATTACCAGAAAGTGTTTCAAACACTCCTGGTTCTACAATACAAAACTGTTTCTTTTAAAATGTTATTTATTTAAAAACCTTCCATCATAATTTTATGCAAGAACCCTTGTTAAGTTTTGTTCCAAACACCCATGGTTCTACAATACAAAACACAACAGTAACAACAACAACAGCAACAGCAGCAGAAGATACATAAACAACAACAACAGCAGCAGTGGGTACAACAACAACAACAACAACAGCAGCAGCCGAAGGTACAACGACAACAACAACAACAGCAACAAGATAAAGAATGCAATCTAAAGATTTCTATTCAAACGAAAGGAATTTCTACAATCTTCCCTCCTCCTGTAATGGAATGGTGAATCATCTTTTTTATTGTTATTCCTCTATTTGGATCTTCATACCTGGCCACCAAATATATATATTACCTTAATTACCACACAGGTATGTTGTGTGTTCTATATATACCTGGCCACCACATATATTAATTTACAGGTGTGTTCTCTATACACCAGGCCATCACACCTTACAGGCGTGTTGCCTACCTGGCCATTACATATATTAACAAGCCTGCCTTTCCCACTATACAGTTCTCCACACCAAATCCTGTCACTGATCCTCAAGCCATCCATTTCAACCTCTTCCCTGCTTTTCATATTTCCCCAATGCTGCCACATGGCAGTAAATAATATTTACTGATATATTTATTAGTGATAGGAAATTATCACATATCTAATTCATATTATCACATATTTGATATATATTATCACATATCACATATTTAATATATATTATCATATATCACATATTTAATATATATTATCCCATATCACATATTTAATATATATTATCCCATATCACATATTTAATATATATTATCACATATCACATATTTGATATATATTATCACATATCACATATTTGATATATATTATCACATATCACATATTTAATATATATTATCACATATCACATATTTAATATATATTATCACATATCACATATTTAATATATATTATCACATATCACATATTTAATATATATTATCACATATCACATATTTAATATATATTATCACATATCACATATTTAATATATATTATCACATATCACATATTTAATATATATTATCACATATCACATATTTAATTTAATCAACATTTAGTTATACACCTCTCTGATGTCTGTGCTCTAGATGGGTGCCAGATTTACCTTAATTATAAAGCTATTCTTGCCCCTCTCTGAGGTCTGTGCCCTAAGTGGCTGTCAAGTTGACCTTAATTATAGCACCTGTCCAGAACCTCTCTGAGGTCTGTGCCCTAGGTGGCTGCCAAATTTACCTTAATTATAGCACCTGTCCAGAAACTCCCTGAGGTCTGTGTCCCAGGGGGCTGTCAAGTTGACCTTAATTATAGCAGCTGTCCAGAAACTCCCTGAGGTCTGTGTCCTAGGGGGCTGTCAAGTTGACCTTAATTATAGCACCTGTCCAGAACCTCTCTGAGGTCTGTGCCCTAGGTGGCTGCCAAATTTACCTTAATTATAGCACCTGTCCAGAAACTCCCTGAGGTCTGTGTCCTAGGGGGCTGTCAAGTTGACCTTAATTATAAAGCCAGTCCTGCCCCTCTCTGAGATCTTTGCCCTAGCTGGCTGTCAGGTTGACCTTAATTATAGCAACAATCCTGAGTATAGCTTAAACAAGGAATCAAACCTACACCGCTCCTCCTTGGAATGTCAGTAACTTCTCACCTTTCTCTACAGAACTGGTGGAATTAAACCTACACCGCTCCCCATTGGAATAAGTGCTGGATTTAGGACAAATGAGGTCCTGTGCTAGTTAAGTTATGAAGTCCCTTACTTGGGCCCTGGAGGAGGTAATTCATCTTAAAAAACTTGTTAGCAGGAAGATGACACCCCCACCCACCTTGGCCAACGGGACCCTGTAAACACACCTACGCACAATGGTAAACCCAGCACTGCTTGGAATGTCAGTAACTTCTCATCTTTCTCTACAGAAATGGTGGAATCTTCAGAACTTTTACAAATACAAAATATATTTTACTATTTCAATAATACATATTTTCTTCATAGTTATGTCTGTATGTACGTGTATGTAAGGTGTTTGCCTGTGTGTTTACATGCATACATGTATGTGTGTATACATGTGTACATAAGGTGTCCACACTCATGTTTACATGTATATATGTCCACGTGTTTACCTACATGTGGCATAACTGTGTATGGATATATATGTGTGAGAGCTTGTATAGGTCTGTATATATATATATATATACAGACCTATACAAGCTCTCACACATATATATCCATACACAGTTATGCCACATGTAGGTAAACACGTGGACATATATACATGTAAACATGAGTGTGGACACCTTATGTACACATGTATACACACATACATGTATGCATGTAAACACACAGGCAAACACCTTACATACACGTACATACAGACATAAGTATGAAGAAAATATGTATTATTGAAATAGCAAAACATATATATATATATATATATATGTGTGTGTGTGTGTGTGTGTGTGTGTGTGTGTGTGTGTGGTGAAAAGTTGATATCGGAATGTTTGGTAAATCAAAGATAAGTCTGTGGAATTGGTCAGGCCTAATTAGATTTTCCACTTACCTCTCATCTGAAAACCATTAACTAACTCTGCTATGTTACTACATCTTTCTTTAGACATTTTTGGAAGTTTTTGTGATTTCCTCCCATAGCATTCTTTCTTCACTCACTAACCTCTTCATACACACACACACACATATGTATATATATATATACACATACATATACACACACACACACACACACACACACACACATATATATATATATATATACACACACACACATATATACATATACATATACATATACATATGTATATATATATATATATATATATATATATATATATATATATATATATATATGTATAAAAAAACTAAACCACCTGAAGAGAATGCTGTAATGAGTTGAATCATCAAGAAGAAGAAGAAGAAGAAGAAATGGAAGAGTGGGGGAGGGGGAGGGGGTTAAGGAATAATTTTTTTTGTTTGTGTTTTTGTTATTGCATTTTTTTCCACTTTTGGAACAAGTCCAGGTGTTTGTGAAGCAGACACAGGTGAATCTCAGTTAATCTACCACACTACTTGACTAGTACTTACTTTATCTACCTCCCCATCACCACCACCACCACATCCATACATTCCCCTACACCCTCTCCCCACCTCCTCCTCGGAGAAGGAGAATGTGTCGACCCAGGCCTTGTATTTCAACACAGAAGAATGTAACTAACTGACATGAAAACAAATATATATATATATATATATATATATATAAAATAAAGTTAAATAAAAAGTCAAATGTTTAAAATTTAGCTTCGTTTATGCTATATATATTTCAGTGACAGCCATCTTTGGCTGTGACCTCTTCAGGCAGTCCGAATTAGTGTGGTATAGACAAGTACATATGTTGTTGAGGTGTATAATATTGTCAATACTCTGATATGCCCAGTTCCTGGTTGGGTTGTTATTTCACTGAGGAACTGGAATCATATGAATTCAAACAAACGAATTTCAGTGTCAAAGGGCTTCTTCTCCTCTCATTGGTCAGTTGTTAGAACATTCCTCATTCTAAGTGTTGTTATTGTTGGAGTTAGCTTAAAAAATTGATAAAGTGGTAGAAGGGACAAGGTGTTAAAGGAACCAACATATACTCAAAATCTCTCTCTCTCTCTCTCTCTCTCTATATATATATATATATATATATATATATATATATATATATATAATTCAAGAAAAAAGAGTGACATGATTCGCTATACAATAAGGGCTTTATTCACCTTACTGACAATTGTTTCTTCGATCTGGTAGGTCTAGAGTTCGCTACCCGCCTAATTTTGCGTCAATCGATCTCCAATACTTTGTTTATAACCAGTCGTTTTCATCGGAGCACGCGAAAGTGAAGAATATACACAAGGCATGGCTTTTATATAGGAGTGGTATTAAACCAGGACAATAATATCAATAATAAAATAAAATAACTAGATAGTGAATAGTTAAAATAATAACATCAATATAAGTAAGAAATAGAGCATAATGATGAATCTAGCATGTTAAACGAACTGATATTATACAGATGTATGAAATTGACATGTGAAAAACTGCTATAGGGTACGTTAGATATAGTGTTAAGGTGGCGGAGATAGAACAGTGACACTAATGAAGCAATTGAATGGTTCAATAGAATAAGAAATAGAGAAGCATGCAACTTCATACAATTTGACATAAATGATTACTACGCATCCATATCCCCAGTCACTCTAGATAAAGCGCTAATATTTGCCCAAAATAACTCGGACCTTACCCCAGATGAAATTAAAATAATACTAGCTGCTAGAAGGACTATCATAAAATTTGAAAATAGCTATTGGGAAAGAAAAACTAGGATGAATAGTTTTGATATCACAATGGGATCCAACGATTCAGCGCAAATAACTGATGTTGTGGGGGATATTTATAGCACACAACCTACATAAAGAATTTAATAACCTCCAAGGAGGGATTTATAGAGATGACACGCTCTTTATAGCTAGAAACTTAAACAACCAGAGTATGGAAAGATTACGAAAAAACATTAGAACATTCTTAAAAAAACTAGGCCTACGAACTGAATTCTAAAAAGGCAAACTTTCTAGACGTAACTCTAAACCAAAGCACGGGATTAATAGAACCCTTTCACAAAAATAATGAGAATCTTTTAGAAATTTTTAAGGAACATGCCAATTATTACAACGCAGCATTACGCAAGGCAGGGCAAAGGAAGAACTGCAGTTTATAACAGATAAGGACAACACAAACAAACCCATTAACACCGACACCAACCGCTCATACAAAAATAAAGGTAACCGGACTAGACATAGAACTAGACAAATAGCACCTAGAGTAGGGGGACCGAACACGAATAATGTAAACCCTAGAAACTATAGAAGAACTAGAGAAAGAAAATACCTATGGTTTAATCCAATCTTCAACTCCTCTATAAGAACTAGACTGTCTTCTACGTCTTTTAAACTAATAGATAAGCACTTCCCTATATCGCATAGATATAATAAAATCTTCAATAGAAAAATTATAAAACTCTCATACTCTACTGCTGCCAATATTGAATCGCACATATGCAAGATCAACCATAAGAATACCTCTAGAAAAGCTACCCCACCTATATGCAATATAGCACCAAACACTAAACACAAACGCATTACCTTATCACAACCACAAACGCACATGAACGCACCACAGCAAAACTTTAATAGGCATGAATCCCACATATAACAGTTTGCAAAACCACAATGTGAAAGCTGCACAGAGTAATACCTCGAACTGCAATTGCCACCTACCGGACAAATGCCCATTAGCGAATAGGTGCCTTGATTCGAGCCTAGAGTACATGTGCACTGTAAACTCGGGCAACTCCACTTGGCACTACATTGGATCCACCGTGGGTGCTTTTAAAAAAAGATGGTATGTGCACAGACATTCAATGAAAAACCGTGCACTGGTAAATTCTACAACCCTCGCCAATAAAATCTGGATAAAATGTTACTCAACAGCAAAATAGAAAGGTCAATTTTCTGCAGACATAGGATTGCTACTAAATTCGCGAGATTTAAACCACCGTAATTCGAACCAACATCACTTAGCATTTAACATTTGACATCCGCATTCTCATATAGCCCACTACAGAACATAATATTCTATAAACTCCTTCTAGCCTCCCTAATTCTATACCACTGGGTAGTCTACAACTATCTTATCAGCCCATAAATCAATCCCATCTTTGCTGTTGTTCACTCCTTAGGACCAAACAATTATATCTCACATTAGCACTCATGATCTCTAACAGATGAACTTAATTCTAAGTACATTATCTTATTACTCCTACACTCCTTGAAATCTCACTTTCCTCTTATTATTATTATGAACATCTCAATGTATCCCTAATATTATTC